>CM043716.1:55002-380560 GCA_023969325.1 Oryzias curvinotus | reverse complement strand
AAAGTTATAACACACCTGCTAGCTGCAAAAAAGAATACACTTCAACATGAACACAATACAGATAGCGTTCACACACGCATACTTATGCCTACAAGCCAACTAGTGTGAAATATTTCATTCATTCACGCAAATATTTTGTGCAAAGGTGAGCTAACACCTGTGCTCAGTTGAGTGTTTATGTTCTTCTAAATTGGATGATGGAATGTGGAAAGAAGGAGGGGGAGCAACCAGCCATCCCACACCAAGACCCCACCGCGGGCAGCAGCAGCAGCCAGAACCCCCAACGCCACACGGCAGCGGGCAGAGAACAACCGCCCCCCGGGTAACCACATCCGCCACCAGGCCAGGGCCAGCAGGACCGCTGCGAGGCCACCAGAGCCAGAGAGCAGGGAGGCACGGGGGGAAAGAGAGCGCCGCCCCAGCCCAACCAGGAGAGCAGCCCACCCAGCAGCGCTAGTAGGGCCCAATGCCGGGCCCCACCCAAGAAGGGTGCCCACAGCCCCAGACGAGCACCCCATCACCACCCAGGAGTTCTGGGCATCCCCCCGCCCCAACCCCAGGTACGGGCCAGGACCCCCCAAGGGAGACTCGCTCCGCGCTCCAGGCAGCCACCCACCAGGGCCACAGGTGGTCCAGAAAGGTGCAAGACAGGGGCCAGCCGCCTCCGCCCAGGAGGGGAGCACCCCAGAGAGAAGGGGGGCCCAGGAAAACCGGCACCCAGGGGACACGGCCGCTGCCGCCAAGGGCCCTGCACGCCCCACCAGAGACGGGGCAGGGGACAGATGGACCTAGGTCCCACCTTCCTTGTGAAATGACTGTGTGCGTGTGTGTTTGTAAGGGTGTGCATGTGTGTGTTTGTGTTTGAATGTATATTATGAGGAGTAAAAAAGGTGTGTGCATGAAATGTCTAAGGTGCGGTTAAAATTGGCGGGTAGGGTGCTAGGAGGACATCTACTGCTTGCTGGCAGTGATGTCCAAGCACCCCCCCTACCAAGGGCCCTGCATGTCGGAGGTGCAAATAAAACTGAGAGAGGGGGGGCCCACTCCATACGGCAACCATGGGAGGGGGACCACTGCCAAGTAGCCCAACCCCCTAAGGCTCGATGCAGGCTAAACCCCCCACCCACTGACCCTCATATGAGATAATATGAGGAAGGGGCTAAATTGGGGACAGCTGGTAGACTGTCCCCAGTGGTCAAACAGCCATCCCCCCCCCAGCAACGCTCTTGGCCATCTTATTATTCCTGCATCTGATAACTGGCAGTGTGTAGCTGTTTATTGCCCGGGTCTTATTTTTGCCATTGAGCTGGCTTCTCAGGACTTGCCTTACCCGTTGGAGGTATTTAGCTGTTGCAGCTTTCCTTGTTGCCTGCTCCAAGTTGCCATTTGCCTGCGGAATTCCAAGGTACTTGTATCTGTCCTCAATGTCTGCTATTGTTCCTTCTGGGAGTGAGACCCCTCCTGTGTAGACTACCTTGCCTCTCTTTGTCACCATCCGGCTGCATTTCTCGAGCCCCAATGACATCCCAATGTCAGTACTGTAGATCCTGGTGGATCTACAGTACTGTCTCTCCACAAAATGGAAGCTCATGTCAGGCATCATTGCTACCAAGATAAATAGGCACATGGATCAATGCATGAACAACACACAGAAGGGCATTGGTAGAGACTCCAGAGGAGCCAAACACCAACTTCTGGTTGACAGAACAGTCGCTCAAGACTGCAAGTCACGACACACCAACCTGTGCACAGCCTGGATTGATTACAAGAAAGCCTGTGACTCAATGCCACACACATGGATCACTGACTGCTTGGAGCTGTACAACATCAACAGGACTCTAAGAGCCTTCATAGGAAACTCAATGAAGCTGTGGAAAACCACCCTTGAAGCCAATGGCAAGCCACTTGCACAAGTGTCCATCAAATGTGGGATATACCAAGGTGATGCTCTGTCCCCACTGCTGTTCTGCATAGGTCTGAACCCCCTCAGCCAAATAATCAGCAAGACTGGCTATGGATACCGGCTCAGAAATGGGGCCAACATCAGTCACCTCCTCTACATGGATGACATCAAGCTATATGCTAAGAGCGAGCGTGACATTGAATCCCTGATCCACACCACCAGGATCTACAGTACTGACATTGGGATGTCATTGGGGCTCGAGAAATGCAGCCGGATGGTGACAAAGAGAGGCAAGGTAGTCCACACAGGAGGGGTCTCACTCCCAGAAGGAACAATAGCAGACATTGAGGACAGATATAAGTGCCTTGGAATTCCGCAGGCAAATGGCAACTTAGAGCAGGTAACAAGAAAAGCTGCAACGGCCACCCCATATCCAGCACCCTTAGACTGTATACTAGCTGCAAGGAAGGAGGCCGAGGACTAGTGAGCGTAGAAGCCACTATCCAGGATGAAACATCCAACTGACAGTGTGCTCAGTGAATGTCTCAGGCAATGGAGAGCAGAGGATGCAGTGCTGGAGGACAGATCCTCATGGGAGGACAAACCACTCCATGGGATGTACCACCGGACCATAACTGAAGTGCCTGATATCAAGAAGTCCTACCAATGGCTAGCAAGGGCTGGCCTACAGGACAGCACTGAAGCACTCATCCTGGCAGCTCAGGAACAAGCCCTGAGCACCAGAGCAAAAGAGGCTCAGATCTACCACACTAGACAAGACCCAAGGTGTAGGCTGTGCAAAGAGGCGCCTGAAACAATCCAGCACATAACTGCAGGGTTAAGATGCTGGCAGGTAAAGCATACATGGAGCGTCACAATTAATTGGCTGGAATGATATACAGGAACATGTGTGCAGAATATGGACTGGAAACCCCAAGGTCAAAATGGGAAACCCCCCAAAGGTGGTAGAGAATGAGAGGGCAAAGATCCTGTGGGACTTCCAGATCCAGACTGATAGGATGGTAATGGAGAACCAAGCAGACATTGTAGTGGTGGATAAAGAACAGAGGAAAGCTGTTTGTGGTGGATGTGGCAGTGCCAAGCGATGGGAACATCAGGAAGAAGGAACATGAGAAACTGGAGAAATACCAGGGACTCAGAGAAGAACTGGAGAAAGCCTGGAAAGTGAAGGTGACAGTGGTGCCTGTGGTAATTGGAGCACTCGGGACAGTAACCCCCAAGCTGGAGGAGTGGCTACAACAGATACCTGGAAACAACCTCAGACCTCCCAGTCCAGAAAAGTGCAGTGCTAGGAACAGCTAAGATACTGCAGGACCCTCAAGCTCCCAGGCCTCTGGTAGAGGACCCGAGCTTGTGTGAGAAACCACCTGTGGAAGGGGACCTTGGCCTTTTTCTAAAAGCCTTAATCACAAAGTCATATGTCTGTTTGAAAGTTGTAGAGCCTTTTGTGTAAAATACATGTCATATGTGTGCTCTCCTTGTATATTTGAATTTTATTTGTAAAATTGTTTTTTTGTACTGTATTACTTAATACTTTGTAGTACTTTGCAAAAATGGACATGTATCCTATGTATACAGCACAAAAAATGTAAAAAAAAAAAAGTTTATTTGGCATGATCTTTTACAGGGGTGTCTTTAGGTTCTTTGTCTGAGCGACTCTGAGCACTCCCAGGTTTTGTATTGTGATCTTCTGAACCTGTTGTCTATTTAGGTTTTGGAAATGGAGGAACAGTTCATCTGGAAACAGCATAAATATGAAATTGTGTTTTTTTAACATTTATAGAATTTCAATAAAGTTCTGTGCATGTGTGTAATGGAAACACAGCTGCAGACCTTCCTAAGATTTCTCCTCCTTAAATTAAAATGAGCTAATGGTTCTTTAATTAATAAAAAATGGCAACTTTTTTCTGTGCAGAGAAGTATGTTGTGTAGAGTTGTACACTTTCTGTTTGAGCTGCTAATGGGGGAGAGGTCATCTCTGGAAATCTTGAAATGTCTTTTGTTTGGATTTTCACTCTGGTTCTGGATCTAAGCCTTAGAAGTTTCCGTAAATATAAGATATGAATAAAGCTGAAGTCAATCAGGGCTAATAAGAGGCTGGATCCTGTCTCCCGATGATGGGGTCAGCTAAAAGAGAAGAATGAGTGCCGTCAACGTTTTGCTTAAGATGATCTCATTTGAGATTTTTTATGCAATCTTAATGAGCATGCAATTAGAAAAAAAAAGTATCTAAAGGTAAATTATTGAAATGCTTGGTCATAAAGTACTGAAGTGTGGTTCTACAGATAGCTAAGTGTTGTGAATAAATTGGTGCTAATCTGACGGGGTTATGGTTGTAAATAAAACATAAGGAGATGGAATAACTGATCTGCTGCATCAGAGAGCTCTTTAGAAATGTTATCCTTGTCTTGAGTTCCAACTAAAAGTGGGATAATCTCCTCTCTAGCTGTCACATTCTGTCTTCTCAAGTCTCTCTGTTGAACCAATGGCTGTAGCTTTGATTTCACCGCTGAATTGCTCTTCACTTGGCATTATTTATCGCGTCTGCGTCTCATTGGGTGTTGTGTGACCCGATTCCGCTCTGCTATTTTCTCTGCTAAAGTCAAAAGTATTTTTGGAAGAGTGACTAATGAGGGATCTGAAATAACATGTCAGCTCCTTCTGACGTGGTGTTCATGCTGCACCTTCGTCGTGCTTTTCAGCCCTGCAGGCTCTAGTAGAAAATGTGCAGCAATGAACTACTCCATCCACTCCGGAACTCAGTGCTTTTGTTCAGGAGACAACTCTTGATGTCACAGATTCTTATAAAACTATTGATCTGCTGCCACATGAAGCCCAGCCACCATCAGCTGGCAGAATCTGTGAATAATTGCGTGCATCCTGTTTGGTAAAAGTCTGCATCCATCTGTCATATGTCATCATTTGTGCTAAAAAAGCTGCAGATCTGATGCCTCTGTTTAACATTTTGGGGATCTGCAGATTCACTAAAGGATGTGGAATCTTGAACTGTTTTGGGGACTTTGGTGAAATTCTTCCTTCGTTACCCGGGCAGTGTGTTTGGGATCGTTGTCATGCTGAAAGATGCAGCCATGTTTCATCTTCAATGCCCTTGCTGATGGAAGGAGGTTTTCACTCAAGCCTTAGGCCTTTACATGCTTCGTTAATCTGATTTATTTTCAAACCAACCAAGGTGAAATCAACACCCAAATCTTAGTGCTGATGCTGTGAGTATTCCTCTTTCTGAGACAGCTGTGTGACTTTAGGATGGTGGCTATGGTGTAATGAACAAACCAAAGGAAACTGCATTATTTCAGGATTCATTTAGCACAAAGCTGTGCATTTTAGTAGATCTTTTTTAAAAACCTATCTATGGTCAGAGTTTTTCTTTAAATGAAAAACGTTCTACTGATTTAAGCAAGTCTAGAGATTTAAAAGTGGCTTCAGTGATTTGAGGAGTCTGCTAAACTTAATGACAGGATAAGAACTATTGTATGACAGTTTGGAAGTGTTGATCCAGGCCTGTGGTGGTGGAACTATGATATGGCGTTTCTTCAATTTATCTGGTCTTAGTTTCTTTTCTTTTTTTTAAATGTATTTTTTATTGAAAAAGCACATGATAAATTGTACATTGGATTGATAGATTACAATGTTCTTGCTGTCTCAGTTTTAACTGAAAATAGAACGAACATGTGAGGGAGCAAGGATTTTAAAAAACATAAATGGTATGACACAATTTCAGTGACACTTTACGTAAAGTCTGATCTTATAGGCTGTACATATTCTGTCCATTCAGACCAAGTACTGTAAAAAACATCCAGTTGTATTTGTAGTGAGTGAGAAATTCTTTGTACAACATCAAGCCAGTCCATTGTCGTTGGCTGTTCAGGTATAACCCTTGTGCTATCCTAGGCATTGGGAGTGGGGTCATCTAGACCCACTAGACAGAGCTCTGAACCTTTTTTCTTCAATGATTTGTGATCTTCACTGGTGTTCATGGATTACATGAAATCCTCTCCACCTTTATCCACCTTTGTCATGGTAGGGAGAACATGTCAATGGTCATCTTGACCCCATAGGATAAGCACAAGGGTTAAGCCATTTTCTGGTTATTTTTTTCTTACTAGCCACCAGACAACCCAGTCTCATCCTAAAATGTGTAGTACCTACGTTTGTCCACATGGATATACGTGAGAGTTTCACAAAAACGCCTCCTAAATTGTGAGCTGGCCACGTTTCATTTTCCTATTCATTTTCTATGAGCCTTCTCAGGGTCACGTGACTCTTTAGGTTTTGCCTGCCGTGAACAAAAAACATGGCGGATGCTCGTTCATTTTTCGGTGGAATATCCCACAAAACAAGATATTTTGAGGACTAATTTCTATTTTGACAACATTTCTAGTGAGAAATATACCATTTTCTTTTAAAATATGCTTTCATTTTGGACATACAGTTTGTAGTTTGCTTGTTTCGTTCAACTTTTTCTCCCAAAGGCTCTGTTTCATTCATATCTGCAGACGTGCGCGTGGGTCACATGACTAATATGTTTCTCTTTTTTTACCGCAGAAAATGCCATAAAATACCAGTGATTGCGGACTAATTTCTTTTTAAAAACATTTATATCAGTATATATACCCTTTATTTTCATAATATCCATTCATTACAGACATGCAGTTCGTAGTTTGTTTGTTTGTTACGTTCAACTTTTCCTCAAAGGATCTGAAAGCGTTTGATCTTTTCCATTCATATATGCGGCTGACGTGGGTCACGTGACATGAGTTTCTCTTTTTTCATGGGGAAAATCTCGTTAAAAGGTACGTTGCTATTTATTAATTACTTTTATTTATATTTCTAGGGACCCGTGTATAGGTTTTATCGGTCGTGTTGCTTTTGCGGTGATGACTAGTGTATCAGGCTTTGATTGACAGGCGTGACAACACACCGGACTAATGTTGAGTTCAGGGACGGACCAAAGAGTTCTTTAAATTTATTTAGCAATTTATTAATGTATTTTATTCTTCTAAATATGTGACAATAAACTATAAATACTAAGATAAATGAGACAAAACAAATATTTTAATGGAGTTTATCAAAATATCAATAGCATCTATCATATTATTTTTTTCTTTTACTGTCAAGGTTTTTTTTTTTTACGTATCTCATATATAGTATTACAAGGAATTGTTCTAATGTATCTGTTAAAAACGTTTCATTACTGTTTCCTGTAGTAATTCTCAATAAAGTTTTAAAACATATTTTTTCCTTTTAAATAAGATACGTTATCTTTTCAAATATTAAGGTAAACAGGGCCTTCATTTTGCCCAACTGACATGAATCAGGAAGTGCGCATTTCGAAAAGCCATGAACGCATCATAAACAGGGGGAGCCGCTGCTTCTCTACATCCAGAGGAGGACGCCTTACTGGGGGGGGGGGGTTCCATGCATGTCCCACAGGGCAGAGGCCCTAAGGAAGACCCAGGACATACTGGGGTTTGTTTGTTTTTTTGCATGAATAACATATTAACAAATAGTTGTTTTTTTTTTACACATTGTTGATTTTATGTTGTTAGTACATCTCAGCCTGAATTTCTATAAGGGCCTATATCATGCAATATCAACTTTTTAAAATTTGAAGTGTATTATAATGTTAATTCCTTACAAAAACTAACCCACTGCGGTATTTTGATCCATTCACGCATCTCTCAGCATTCCTCTGAAACCCTCTGAGCACCAGCCCCTCCCAATTCACAATAAGAGGGTCCTCACATTGTGACGTCATCATAAGTGAGGAGCAGCCTCTTCCGGGAAGAGCCTGTGCAGCTAAAACCTCCTCCAGGCTAACAGACACGCCCACTTTCTCCATGGAGATAGTGGTGATCAGCAAAATGCTTTCATTGCACAATATTTACATCCATCTTTGCAAAAGTTTGGATGGGAGAAACGCAGAAATGCTGCCGACGCCGACTCTAGGTCATGAAATTGGCGGCACCCACAAGGAGAGAAAGGCGGAGCCTCAGAGATCGAGTCGTCTTATTTCTGGGTAGGAGAAAGAGTTCTTTAGTGTATTAAATGTAATATATCATCATATATACATATACAGAAATAGTTTACTTTAAATGACTAGCATTATAAAGGCCCTCTAAATTGTGAGTACTGACCTCAAATGGATTTAAAGGGAAAGAAATTCATCAAAATTCCTGGAATTTCCTAAAATATTGTGCATCACCTCTTGATGGATTATTGAAGCATTATGGGTACTGTAGTCAGGAGCCTGGCACAGTTATATGTACTTTACTTCAACTGTTGAGTAGATCACCAAGTTGAGTTTTGGTTGCGGCGGCGGATCAAACGGTTTATGCACGACTGTTACGGCAGCTCACCGCTCCCGCGGGAGTTGGGTCAGCAGAGGAGAATAAATGTCCCACACCTACATGCGTGACAGCTAAGGGAGCTTGAACATTAAACACACTCGAGCAAAAACAACATTAGTTTTAGACACACTGAAAATACGTGGGGAAAATGCAACGATAGACGTGCTTGAGATGAACCGCCACCACGCCTGGATCGTTGGGGAGACCAGGCCGGGGGGGGGGGGGGGGGGGGGGGGGGACAATGAGATGAAGGCGAATCTGCAGCGAGACTGAAGGACAACAGGAAGTTGGAGTTGTCCTTAACATTCAATTTAGTTTTAATATTCCTCTCCCCCTTAGTGTGATCTGTGTTATTATATATTTTATTATTATTTTAATGTTTTGTAATGTATGTAGCCTATTTTTAATGAATTGGTATTTTAAATATTTTTAATTAATCACTCAACTACAAAAACCATCAGGACACATGTCCCATAATTCATTGTTTTGTAGTCATCAGGGCAGCTTTCAGTCAGTTCAGTACTAAATTTTCAGCTGCGTTCGCTCAGGTTGGAGCCTTGCTCCCACCCCTTTTTCGTGATATTTTTGGGATGATTGACAGGTGATGTTGGAGCAAAAACAAAAATATATGTCACACACCAGGTGATCTGCGCAGCATTGAGTTCACCTGGGTGATTGTGCATCTTGGCTGCACCTATTTGGTGTCACAAAGATAAATTTCCATCCATTTTCTTTACTATTTGTATTGTCATGACAGTGATGGTTCTGTCAGTTTACCTTGTTGTTGCATCTTCAAAAGTGCAGGATAAAATGTGACACTGAATTTGAAACAGCACATTGTAATTTCTGCATCTATTATTAAAGTATTTATTAGTAATAGTGGAAATTAGTAGATTTGGTTAGCATGTTGATTTACGGTATGCGCCCCTAAATTTTCTGGTTGTGCCCCTAAAATTTTCAGTTAGGGGCCACTGTGCTCCTGGTGAAAAAAGTTAGTCTGGAGCCCTGGGTCGATGGGAAATTAGCAGAGGCTAACGTCTGCGCCAACAGTCTCGCCCACAGCTCTGAGGTGAAATTCTTATGAGCTGCTGTGCTGCAGAAAAATGTCTTTAAAAAAAACAACATGATCGTAATTTAAAAAAAAAACACTGGGAACGATTTTATATTAACTAAAAATTCAGTTGGAGTGGGACTTTAAGTCAGTCGACTAATGTATGATTCATGATTCTTGTATGTGTGTACATATGTATTTACAGAAAATAACCCCATGTTTTCCCCCTTTCCTCCATCAGACTGGTCAGTTATGTGGAGACAACATGCACAGATAGTTCCTGGACTGATCCTCTGCTAACTGTGAGGTGGAGAGGCTGTCAGGTTCATCTGTTTCAGTGTCCTGCATGCTCTCCCTCCATGTTGGCTGTAGCAGTGGATGGAACTTGCAAACTTTACTGTTTTGAGAACCAACTGGGGTGTGTAAAATTCTTTTCCACGTACATTTTAGATGGTCTAAATGTTTTTCTTGTGTAAACTTTTCTGTTCTTTTAGGCTCAGTGGTTGTTTTGAAGATGCATTTCTGGCCAAAAACACTGTGGTGACCTCCTTTGTGGACTGCATTCATGGGGCAACAGAACATGTAAAGTTATAGTCATTTCTTCTTCTTTAAGAAAATAAACATGCCTGCCTGTATGTTTTAGTGTGTTTAGTGTCATATCATCATGTTATTGTACAACATTCATTTGTTTTGATAGAATCCTGGAGATGGGAGATGTAGAGCAAGTATGTTTGTGCATGTTCCATCCATCCATCCATCCATCCATCCATGCATCCATCCATCCATCCATCCATCCATCCATGCATCCATCCATGCATCCATCATCCATCCATCCATCCATCCATCCATCCATGCATCCATCCATGCATCCATCATCCATCCATCCATCCATCCATCCATCCTCTTCTTCCATTCATCCAGAGGCGGGTTGTGAAGGCAGCAGTCTAAGCAAAGATGCCCAGACTCCCCTCTCCTCCAGCTCCTCTTGGGGGACCCCGGGGCCAGCAGAGAGATGTAGTCTCCCCAGCGTGTCCTGGGTCTTCCTTAGGGCCTCTGCCCAGTGGGACATGGATGGAACACCCCCCAGGGAGGCGTCCTCCTCTGGATGTAGAGAAGCAGCTGCTCCACTCAGAGTTCTCCAGGTGAGCAAGCATCCTGAACATGTTCCTTTGAGATATATTCATGAATCCCTTCTATTTGCAGAAGCGGGGTTCTCCACAGAACGTGCAGTTCTTCTGCTCTGATGTAATCTATGAGTTCTGGACGCATTTGGAGAAGGTTGTGGTTCCGTGTCCTGAGAGGCAGGAAATGTTGGACACGCGTCCTTTTCAACTTCACTCTTGGATGTGTGAGGTAATAAATATCAAAGGCTTATTTCTCATTATTCCTGTTGGAGTTTTTTTCTAACCCCTTATATTTCAAAAGTTTGCAAACATACATTTTGGTTGAAATGATGAGGATCCGAGGATGAAATCAAGAAGGGACAACATCAGGGAAAGGGACTGAACCGAGTGAACAGCTTCCTCTCTTCAGCTGATGCATGTTCCCAGTACATAGGTGTCAAAAACTGGTAAATACTCATTGAAGATGCATCCTTTATGTGTAGTTTGTTTTCTCAGTTTGATACATTTTGATCCTTTCATTCTGCACAGACATCCTCACCGTTCAGGCCGGTGGCTGGAACAAGCAGAAGTCAGAAAAGCTGGAGCAGACGTTACCAGAATGATTCCTCCAGGTAAAGATTGTGGTAGTGTTGTAGAGAAGTGTTGGCTTGTTTCTTTTTTATGTTTCTCTCATGCTGTTGATGTGGAATATCTCTTCATTTCTTCATTATTATTAATAAATTCATCTCTTCCCATAAGGACCAATCAAAATGACCCAGAGAAAAACATTGAAGGACTTTATCTGAGCATCAGGAAAACAAGAATCAGCTGTGTCATCAACATGTGGTAAAAAAATCTTTTTTAAACTTTCCAAAGTTGTTGCATAACTAATCATTGATGATGTGATGGATTGCAGGTTATGGTGCCATGGTAAAGAACTAAAGGCTCTATGCTGTCTTGCTGCTGACCAGACCGTGGTTGGTGAAGTCCAGCAGCACTGCAGGTCCTTGAAGTGTGGTTGAAGACTCTCCTTCCAGCTTTTGGAAGTATCTTCAGCACTCAAGCTTCTGCTGCTCTTCTCCAGTTTGATCTGAGGGCCAGACCGTGATGCAGTTGGACTGGCTGAGCGGTAGACTCCCAGCAGCTTCCGACGTGCTGATGTGTCTTGTTGACAACGTCCTGGATGTTAGGAAATCAAGTTAGGTCAGCTGAGACAGGGATGCCCAGGAAAGGGATGCTGTGAACCCTCCTCTGTGCCTTCTATAGTCCAAGATGACGTTCATGGTCTTCGATTTGTGCCGATCAGCCTTCCACTATACAGTTTCCGCACTTGTCTACAAGGTTCACCTCAGTGACCTTTAATACGTCTTTGTTATTGGCAAGTTAATGACTTATATCCAAGACATGGAGGTGTGCATGTTGGGTCCAGTATGAGCAGGATTTGGGAAATGACAGTTGCCAAGAACTCGCATGAACTTTCAAGGTTTTTACCTTTATGTGGAGGAAAAAAAGTCTTTGTCCCTTGCCTGTTCTGCAGAATTGCAAACCTAGAAAGAAATCCACTTGAAAGAATTTATATAAATTTATTTGCCCTTATTTTAACCCATCTTCTTCAAACATATTTGGTGGCTGTTGCTTGGCGACTCTGAGCTTCAGCTCTCTCCATAGGATTGACATTGGCTGGGCCTCTCCATGAGCTTGATATGCTTGTTCTACAGCCGTTCCTTGGTTGCCTTGGCTGTAGGTTCTAGGTCACTAACCTGTTGGAAGACCCATCCATGACTGATTTGAAGGGTCCTGGCCTAAGGAGGGTAGGAAGTTCCCAATCAGGATTTTCCATTGATGGCTCCATCAACGTGGTGACATAGCTTGACATAGCTCTTAGCAGAAAAACAGCCCCAAAGCATAATGCTTCCACCTCCATGCTTGACAGTGGGGAAGCTGTTCTTGGGGTCATAGGTAGCCACTCTCTTCCTCCAAACCCAATGGTCGAGTTGATGCCAAAAAGCTCAGTTTTGACCCAAACATGCCATTATGCAGAATAAACTGATAAAGTAAACCCTATTGTCAGTGTGTGATTTTCATTTTTTCATAAATCTTAGGATAATTTAGATGATAAAGTAATAAAAATTTGAAAATAGTATAATGCAGTAAATATGTAAATATTTGATGTGATGAACAATACTTATCTGATTTAGACTCAACATGGAATGTTTTTTGACAGAAACACATCAAGCTGTGTAATTTAATGCTCATAATTCAGCCACAACAGCTAGAAATGCTTATGTGCCAAACCAACCATGTGAAACTTTAAGTGCAAATACGCATGCGTGCGAGCCGTGCACACAAAGCCCCCCACACACACACGTGTCCGCGCGCCGGTCGGTGGGTGTTGGGCGTCAAAAAAGGTAATCCGGTTGTCGCACTTTCTGCATCTCTGCACGAGCTAAAGAAATCTCAAAGGTAAGAAATGTAAACAGACTAGGCAGTAATGAAAATACTTTATGATCACCTGAAAGTATTTTCATCTGACAGATGAATGCAGCTAATGAGGGAAGAGCGGTGCTGAAATACGGCCTCCATCGAGAGACTGAACCTAACGTGACTGCAGGTTACTATCATAGAAAAATGTATTCATGTATTTGTGTCGACTGTATAGCTGTTGTGGTGGAGCAGAGGAAGGGAGGTTTGTGTGAATCGTATTTAGTTAATGATGATGGCAGCGCTCGCGCCACTGCCGGTTTCCCGGGAAAAAAAACAAAGCAGGAATTTACTGAAATATTAAAGTGTTATGATTAAACATTTAGGGTTCATAAAAAACGTTGTAAAAACGGACTTGTCATCTGGACTTGTTTTTGTAAATATTTTAAAACAGTCTCCTGGAAACATTGACTGTATCAGAGACCTGGACGGAGTGACTCCTCCCCCTCACGTTCCAAACAGGAAGTACCCGCTGGCTCCAAGGAGCAAAAATTCTATGAACTCCTACAGAGAAACAAACAGATTTTGCTCAGTCATTCTGTGGGTCAGATGAACCATTCTTGCTGTGATACATTTGTAAACATGTTTTTCTAATTCCAGTTATTTGTTTTACAAAAATGTTTCTTTATTACAATTCATTCAGATTATAGACTGACCAACAGATGCTTCAGTAATAGCATGTGCCACCTTAAATGTTTGTTTGACAAATTCCACCAAGCTCACTTTCAGTGGAAGCAGTGTAGACTTTCAACAAGCTTACTCCTGATTGGCCACAGTAGTTGCCATTGAAACGTTGACTCAGATCAATCACTGTCAACTGGCTGAAAAACGACGACAGAATTGACTTTGTTATGATGGATCTGGAAGTAAACGGGTGACGTCACACTCGCTCAGACCGTTTCTCTGATCCAGTCAAACTGCTTTCTCACCAGTTTTACTCCAGAAATCATCTTGGATAAAAGGAAAGACATCTTCAGCTCAAAACCAAGTCTTCATGACCTTTTTTATAACTTTTGTTTTTATAATTCAGAACTTATAACCTGCATATTCTTTCAAAACATTTAGAGTTCAATTGCTAACTTAATTTAATTGTAAAATGAAATATTTTCCCCAAATCTTGTCAGAATGGGGAACTGGAGACAAAAAAATTCTGCTTTTCCTATTTTCAGCTGACAGTGCCACAAGGCTCGACAACTTCTTCCATCAACTGCAAAGCGGTGATCGCTGTTGCCGCCAAAACGTCCAAGTGGAAGGCGGGCTACAAGGATTTCATGCCAAAAGAGAAACCTCACATGTGATGAAGTGTCTGTTTGGTATGTATTTACCATCTGTGACTCAGAGTCATTAACCAATTGTTGATCTTTTCACAGTGTTCTATGATGATCTAAATTTTGACGATGACGATACAAAATTGCAGCCAAACCTGCCAAAAGGCCCCTCCTCTCACCTCTTACCCCCCAAGTTGCCCTAAGGTCCCTGATCAAGCAGAAACGTGCTTTGCCTGGATGAAGGCCTTATATCAGGTATTGTTAATAATAGTTTTATATTCACCTCAGTCTGTTGTTGTAACTCGTTATTCATGGAAGCTTGATGACACGACATCTTCAATCTGCATGAACTCTAGTATGATTAGAAACTGTCATTTGTGAACCGTCAGCAGATCTGGTCATGTCTCACCAAAACAACAACACTCATCATTTCATCATTTTCCTCCATTAAGGTTGGAAAACCGGCAGCCCCCCAGTGCTTCAGCCGTCCAACCGTCAACCGTTTCAGCCATCCATCCTCCCACCACTTCACCCCCACAGCCGTCCACCAGTAAGTCAACTTCTGACATTTTACTATCCTGGTACATTCTTATTTTTCTGTAGCAACAATGATATGTTTTCAAATATACCTATGCAATTAAATGCTTTTTAGTTAAAAACATTTTACACACTATGAAAAGATTCTATAAAATATTATTTTAAAAAATCCTTTCCAACCAAATGTTGCTTACCGTCTATCTTCCAATAGTAGCTCTGGCGTTTATTCCATCACAGACAGAACGGTGATGGTTAGTGGGTTCATTTTGCAGCGAAATTTCATCAAGAAATGCAGACAAACACCAGATGAACATTTCAGTATTTATTCAAATGATGAGAACATTGGATTGTGTTCTGATTAGCACTGGCTGTTGAAGTTTCTTTTCTCTTGGAAACATCAGCCTCCGTATCAAAAATCCTCTTGGTTGAAATACATGAGGATGTATTTCCTGGAGACACGCCCACCTTTCAGTCTTTGAAAGTCAGTCATTCAGTCATTCATGTTCAAACCAGTTCTTGTAATTTGTCGCTCGCTTTCTTTACATTTCCACCAGTAAAAAATAATACGACTAGTATACGATAAGTACTTGAAGAATTTGTAAAGATTTTGATTTTGTATTATTAATTTGCCTTTTTTAGTCTTTTATTATAAATTAACTATGCACTATTACTTTATTTACATTTATCTTAGTTTAAGGAATAACACAAAGTACTTTACAGTAGTCAGTAGTTTTCTGTGCATCATTTGTAAGTTTAAATAGTTCGACTAAATACATGTTTACACTTTTCCTCTTTCAGAATGCAGCCGTGTGATTGGAGGAAAAGACTAATATGCAGTAAGGACATTTAAAGAATAAAAGGATTTTTTTTTTTACATTATTACTATTTTAAAGTAGAACTCTAATGTACATAAATGCTTTTTTATGAATTAGTTTGGCATATTTACTGTGTTAGAGTTCTGAAGATTGTTTTGAGTGGTAAAGGTTTTTATTATATTTATCCGAACCAGATGGAGTTAATGGAGTGCTAGTCATGTTTTATGTTGTATATATTATTAATGAATTAATGTATTTATTTTGAAATGCCTAATTGGAAGTAAAGATGGCGGGGTTATGGTTAAAATACATGCTGACAATCCAGCAACGTTCCTCTTCAACATGAGTTTCCATCAGTTTTTTTTTCTTGGTCGCATGTAAATACGTCCAAATAATAATCAGCCTAATTTGTTTGTTTGTTTAATTAACATTATATAAATATTTTCTAATTGTCTTTGTCAATAAAAGGACAAATGGGGTAGATGATATTATTAATGTTCTACAAGTTGTTAGATATTGATTATTAGAGACTTTTGTGCCATGCGTTAAAAATCACTGTAATATTGTAATTATTCATAAATATTTGAATAATACTAATATTTCCTACAAAGGATAATTGACACCAATCAAATGAAAAACCTTCTTCCTGTAAGCACTGAGTGGACAAACTGTAGCCCATCGTCTTCTATTCTTCTATACTGTATGATTGAACCTTCTCTACTTTTCTTGCAGGGGGGGTCATGGCCTCGACTCTGGATTCCAAAAAAAGATCCCTTACTCAGACATTTTTATGTTTCTATTTTATTATTTACAATAATAAAATATACTGTGTACATTTCTTTTGTTTTACCTTTTTATACTTAGTTTCCTTATTTCCTATAATATTTATTAGCAGTAGTGGTTTGTTGCTGTTATGTCAATTTTTAGCCCCTTTTATGTTAAAATAGACGTAAATGATCCAGATGCTGATTTTCTAATATATAGACAGATTTATGAATGAATTATTTACAACAGAAGTTCAATTATTGTGGTAGCAGTTTCACCACTAAATAAACATAATTAGAAGAATTACTGACATTTTAATAGAGATTTTAGTGTAATGCTAACTTAGAAATAGGACAGAATAAAAATCAGGGTCATGAATGTCATCACAGACTGCAAGTGACATCAGTTTCATGCACCAACTAGTTTATAGTTTTACTGCAATCCTTCATGCCTCACCCACTGTCCACCTCATGAAAAAGAACAATTACAGTATTTTCACACCTATAAGGCGCACTAAAAAGTCATGAATTTTCTTCCTCCAGCAGGGGGCGCCCTATGAGCCGGTGCGCCTATTGTGTAGTTGTGGGTCGTAGAAGAAGATGGAGTGAGGCAGGGAGAGAGACGTAAAGGCCAAGTGAAACCTAACTGCAGTGCAACTATCTACATTTTAAAGCCTTCTATGCTCCTTCTACCTCATAATAATCCTCAACCATTTCAGTACAGGAGGAGAGAGCAGAGAAGCAGCTGGCCCACTGCTTTAAGCTGCTGCTTTTGCTAGCGCAAAGGAGAAATGCAGAGAGAGACTGGCGCAGTTCTGTGTGTGTGCTGAAAGGAGCAGGTTTTCGCCAGCCCCTATGAAGAAAGGAGACCCGCAAGTCTGTGTATGTGTGTGTGCTGAAAGCAGCACCGTTTTCCAGCGCATAGAAAGGAAGAAAGGAGACCGGCCGCGCGGTGTCTGTGTGTGTGCTGTGTGTTTAGCGCTAGTGAGGAGGAAGGGAGACTAGCTCGCAAGTGAGTGACCATTCAGTTTGTGATCAGTTAGGGAGAACAGTAACAAAATAAAAATGTTTCCTCCAAAAAAAAAACAGAGACTGGATGTTGTATTAACCCACTCTAGAAGCGCTGAGGTTCTGAACGGGGCATTAACGTGCGCGCACCTTAACACCCGGTGCGCCTTTTGTATGTGTCAAAGACGGGAAAATCCCCAGTGACTGACACCGCGCCCTATCATCCGGTGCGCCCTATGATCGTGAAAATACTGTATATATAATAACCTTTTATTGTTTTTATGCATACGGCACATGCATAAATACAAATTTACAAATCATACTCCTCATTTTTCTTTCTTTATCAATGAGTTCAAACAATACATGAACACAATAATAAACTCTGATAATAAGACATCAATTAAAACATTCAATCTGTGCGTCAGTGAAAAATGTGTGAAAAATTTGTGAAAAATGTAATAATAATCCCCTGGTTTGTTCCTTTCTTGTTGCTGTTTTGAATTGTTGTGTATTGAATTGTTACATTCAATAAAGTTTGTATAAAAAATACTGCAATCCATCGTTTCCTCTGCGACATGATGCCTTCCCTTTGAGAAACATTTGATGTTCTGTTTCTTTAAGTATCTGCAAAAACAATAAGTTTGCATTAGTTATGGAAACATTAATTTCTGTTATACCATGGTCCGGTTGAATACTCGATTCTGATTGGCTGCTGGGTATGCATTAAAATCTGATAACCGCACAGTGAAAAAAGAAGTTCCGGTCGGCTAGCTTAAATGTTTTGTATCACTGCGCCGGCTTCTGTAAAACAACCTTTTGCTTCATCATCTGGGCAAAAACAAGCGGTAAGCGATTAACTTTCCCTCTGAATTGATGCTTTATTCAACCCATCGGGACGATTAGCATATATAAATCGCCGAATCCTGACTGCAGCAGTGGTGCTGCGCGACGCGGACTATATGTTACGTGATGCGGCGCGATGCTGTTTGTGAGAAAAGTGATCCAAATCGAAAAAAAAAAAACAAGAATTAAGGACTAAAACCTGGTTAATATGTATTGCTTTTGTAAGTGACCATGGTATAAGCGGGTTAATGGCCTTTGAAGTGTGCAGTTACTACTTTTTAACGCACTTCGCGAAAGCCACCGTCCGACGCGAGGCTTCCACGGCGTGCGTTAAAAAGTAGTAACCACACACTTCGTCGGCCATTAACCCTTACTTAAAAAAAAAAAACACCTGTTCGTCGCAGGGCTTATTTTTAGAACGTAACCTTCCTGATAAACGTGGGACCAATCACAAAACCAGTTTAAAAGAGCCCAATGTCATTTTTTTTATTATTATTTATTATTATTTATTAAATGGTATATTTCTCACTAGAAATGTTGTCAAAATAGAAATTAGTCCTCAAAATATCTTGTTTTGTGGGATATTCCACCGAAAAATGAACGAGCATCCACCATGTTTTTTGTTCACGGCAGGCAAAACCTAAAAAGTCACGTGACCCTGAGAAGGCTCATAGAAAATGAATAGGAAAATGAAACGTGGCCAGCTCACAATTTAGGAGGCGTTTTTGTGAAACTCTCACGTATATCCATGTGGACAAACGTAGGTACTACACATTTTAGGATGAGACTGGGTTGGCCAAAAACACACATGTGATGCAGCAAAGAGTGATTAGTCCATCATTCCAGTCCAATGTGTGGAAATACTTTGAATTTAGCAAAGACGTGGGACCATTAATTGTGGTAGTGTTATGAAATGCCCTTTGTTGTGGTTTTATGTTTGTCTTAGTCTGACAGGCTGTGACTTCTCCTGAAAGCCCGCCCCCTCCTCTGAGTTCTCCCGTGAGAGTCACAGTTGACATCAATCTCTCATTAAGCTCCTGTATAAGCTGGGGCTTTCTCCTGTTCAGCAACTGAGTGTCTTTGAAGTCTCCCTATTTTGGTTCTGTTTGTTCTGGACCTGTAGTTATTAAACCTTTTGTCATAGTTTTTTGAGGCGAGACAGACCCAGATGCTGACACCCAGAATGAACACACAGGTGAGTGACTTGGTAAGAGGTTTTTTACGTCATAAGTCAGCAAGGGATCACCGATGCATTATCCCAGGTCTCTTCGGCCCAACAAGAACTTTTTCGACGCCTCGACGGTATGTCCCAAGCATTATTAGATGTGACTAGTCAAGCCTCTGCTTCTACCCCTACAGTTCCGGTCGCCACTTCCGGGAACAATCCTGCTTCCGCTTCCACTATGACACCAGAGAACTTTCGCCTCCAGCCCGAGCCATTCCACAGGGACGTAGAAGCATGCGGAGGTTTTCTCCTTAAATGCCAGCTACTTTTTCAGCAAGCACCACGATACTACTACTCAGACCACTGTAAGATCACGCTAATCATAAACTCATTACGAAGTAAAGCCTTGCAATGGGCGCAGACTTTTCAAACCCCATAATCCATCTGCCGTTTGACCGTTTCATTAACAAATTCAGATTAGTGTTTGATCAGCCCTGGAAACAGGATGAAGCCGCACGCAAGCTACTTACCCTCAGACAACGCAACCGCTCTGTCAGCGAGCACATTATAGACTTTGACTTTCTGGCGGTGGAGGCCAGCTGGTCCGACCTGGCACTCCGTGGCATGTTTTACCAGTCTCTCAGTGAACCTCAGCGTAGACCATCTAGGTCAGCTGGGTCTGGATTTTGGCCAGTTTGTTCTGTCATAGTTTTCAGGCGAGACAGACGTAGATGCTGAAACCCAGAATGATCACACAGGTGAGTGACTTGGTAAGAGGTTTTAATGGCAAGGCAGATGACAAGGTTGTTTTCAGCAGGTTGGCGATCCAGACTAGAGCGCGGCTCGTGGCGTGGCTGGAGGTAATACCGCAGCAGATCGGCTCAGAGAATTTCCGAGGCAGCAGGTAAGTGACAGATGACTTCCACACGGGTGACCTTCGTTTTGATGAATCCTAAGACAAGGAGGCACAAGGTGAGATCTAGGCAAGGCAAGAGTAAACCAGGCATGAGCAGGCAGATCAGGCATAGTCATCATTAGGGGTAACGAACTGGCGTCGAATGATGGAGCTGGGTCTCCTTAAGAGCAGCAGAGTTAATGAGGGTGAAGTCGACACAGCAGGTGGAGTAGGAGCAGAGCAGAGGGGGCGGGGCTGACAGAGGCATCACGACACCTTTGCTTATTTGAGGACCTGTGTCGTGTCCTTCCTGCACCTGGGTTTCATCGTTAACCAAACCGTCACTTTATGGTCAGACCATGTCAAACCCAGCAGGAACATCACAATCTGGGGACTCACCTCTGCCAGCCACTGAGGAGATACTGTATATAAGGTGTGGCTTTCTCTTCAGCGTCTGAGCATCTTTAACGTGTTCCTGTTTTGGTTCTGTTCGTTCTGGACCTGTAGTTAATAAACCTTTGCTAATTCGAGGACCTCTGTCGTGTCCTTCCTACTCCTGAGTTTTATTGTTGGCAAAACCGTCACAGATGGAATGTTCTAAGAATGTTCCCTTTGGATTCTTTGGATGTGTAATAACAACAGTGGGCTGAACTTCAGGAAACTCAAATGTGAATGGATTTGACATTCATTCTGGTTTACGTGTTTGTTTGGACACATATTTCATTTCCACTTGATGATCTGGAAGAAATCCAAGAATCTGAAAAACTTCTACGGAGCCCGTGTCATGCTATTAAGTTAGCATGTATCCTAACAGCCTTTGAATCTGAAGCGACTGACTGCTAAAGAGTATGTTAATAAAAGACAAGTCTTGAATATTATTATGCTTATTCGACCTTAAAATACAATATCAGCTGGCTGGCTGTCTACCGACCAGCCAGTTGCCAGCATGACAAGCAAGGAGCTCTGCGGGGAGCTAAGCTAGTAGTAGTAGCCTAGCAGAAGCTATCTTATGGCAAAGCAGCCTAGGTATCATAAATCTTTTATTCTTCTTATATTCATTGAGACAGTTCCTTTCTTTAGCGAATGTGGGTCACAGAGACACGGAAGTTACCGCTGACAGTGGCTTTTGAGGCTGGATGGACAGAGAGCGTATCCGTGTGAATGACTTATGACGTGAATAATTATTGCGTTCGAAGGAATTAATTATTGCGTTCGCACGAGTTGATCATTTCGAGGGAACAAAATAGTATCTTCTGGGAACGCAATATTATCTTGTGGGAACGGAATAGTATTTCGTGCGAACAAGTTATTAATCTGTGGGAACAAGATATATTTTAATTTTTTAATGTCATGACACAGGCTCCGTAAACTTCACTGTTCATTAGCAGGAATTTGTGCCTGAGTCTCATTGCTGGAAGTTTGGATGAAGATGATCTGGATCCATTTTAGGTCAGTGAATCAGATTGAATCAGATTGTTTAAAATAATGAAGAACATAGAAGAAAAAGAGTGAAAATGTGTTTCCTAAAAAGAAACTTAAGGTTTCAACTGTGAACTGTGGGGTCGCCCTTGTTTGAAGTGCCAGTAAAGTGCATGTTTGTGAATTCCCATCTAAAAATTGCTCCCCCTGCCGGAAGAGTCTCAGTTCAGTAAGCACAACACTGGAACCACCACAGTCGTGTTGGGAAGTATAATGTTTATTCCTGGAAGCGATCTCACATCCATCCACAGCATAAAAAGTCTACCAAAAACAAACCACCTTATTCCATCATTGAGTTTTTTGGAAAATCTTTGCGTCATGCTTTCTCCCATTAAAGTCGTCATCATCCAGCTTTCATTGACATTGTTGCCACTGTCTCTCTTATTGAATATATGAGAAATTTCTGTCAGGCTGCTCTGACAGCGGATGCAGGTCTAATTTATCATTTCCACTTAAGGGCTCCATATTTCCATCATGGCGTGAAATGGACAGGTTTGGCCCGCGGCACGTCTCACAGACTGAGACCTGAAATTTGCTGGTGAGGACGCATTCATCCTGCCTTCAGCATCACTCTCTTTCACTGCAGCCATAATTGCCACTGTCTGAAGTTAACCAGCAGTGGCGGATCTCATTATGCCATATTGGTTGCGAATGCATATACAGGCAGTTGCCAACTATTTACATATGAATGCAGTCAGCTTTGCAGACATGTGCACTTACCTGCCATTTGCACACGAAGGTGTGCGCAGGCATCTCTTTAGCGTGCACACACAGCTGCTTTTTCATACATGCAGCTCACATAGGGGCCACTCATAAATTTAGACACTTTCGTCAGAGGGCTCTCGCCCAGTCGACAGGGATATGAACTCAATATAGCATCCTAGAGATAAGCCGCTGACTCTGAAAGCTGAACTAATATTATTTGCACGGTGTCGAACATTTATCTGGCATCGCCTGCAAAGTGATGGTTCGGTGTCACTTTTGTTTAATTATGATGTGCCAATAGTAATATGCCTGCTGGCTGGGAACCTATTACAGTTCAAAAGATTATCCAAATACAATCTAATTTGGAATATTGCATTTTGACTGAAGGAGGTTGGGGATGGTAATGCAATATTTTCTTCCCTTTTTTAAAAATTCCAATTAACATTTTTAATGCCCAAAAAACGAATGATGGCTACAAATATGCGGAAGTGTTTGACTGTGCTAAATCTCCTGATTGGATTCTGGCAGAGAAGAGAGAAAAATAACTTTGCACAGTGTAAACTTTGATTATCTTAGAGACACATTTGGTATTTCCTGTTCGTTGACTTTAAATTGATAATGCAGAAATATCCAGACTATTTTAATTCTGTGCAAGAGCGGTAAGTCATTTCATCCTTGATACGCTACATGCAAATATCCTAATCATTTCTTGGTGTTCTCTGAGAGGAGCCTGTTGCATTCTGTTGCTTGGATAAGTGGTATACAATACTATAAAAAAATTGAACTCTTGCATTTTTAAATAAATAAGCCACTAAAAAGAGAAAAAAGCAGTTCTTCAAACTGGAATTTAAACTAGGATGTGCCATATTATTGAGAGCAGTCTTTGCACACCTGTAGCCCTGAATTTTGAGACATTATTTGCCCTTTCCCTCTCATAAATAGTACCTAACTGAACTAGATAAAGACAGCCGATTAAGACATCCTTGCAAATGACTAAAATCTGTAATCACAATCATACACTGTTACATGTCACCATAATGTACTTTTTCATGAATTCCTAAAGTTTAGATTATGATTAAGTGTTTTAATTAACATCTCCTTTACTATTCTAAGCAGTAATACCAGTTTCTGACTTTTACTTCTTTTTAAGCCCTTCAATTCCTGCTTTTTGCTTGAATAACTTTTAAAAGGTTCTGGACATTTTTTCTTCAGTTTTCTGTTCAGGTGCATTCATTTACATTTTTGGCTGCTGTTTTGCTGCTCTAGTCTCCGCGCTTTTTGGGTCTTTACTTTTGTGACATCAATCTTCTGGCTCTACAAAATCTTAGACTTTGCAATTTCAGCTGATTTAAAAAAAAAAAAACTTCCTGTTTTGCAATCTAGAGTCTCTCTTTAATAGGTTCCTGCTCTTTTTGACTTTTGTGGCAACATTTCTCGAAACCCCCTTAATTCTTATCATAATGTCTTTTTGAACTAGATATGGGATTTCTGGCTCTTTGGAGGGAGCTGAAGCTTTTGGATCGGTTTATTTCAAAGAACCGTTTAAAAGACTGGCTCATTTAGTTCTTTTTTATATTTAATGATTTTTTAGAATTCAGTCTGAAGTTTATTTATCGAATCCTGGAAATAATTACAGGGAGGATTGAAGGGGCTGAGATCTGGATCAGACTCATTCAAATTCAGATTTCCCACCAACAATTTTTGAAACATCATTTATTAGCTTCATTTTTTCATCTGTGGACAAGATGACAGGGTTGCAGCCATTAACACAACTTTTAGTTTCTTTTTGCACAAAGGTTCAGTGTTATTGTTCTTACAAAGTGAATGATCCTTTATTTAATTTTTTTTTCATCTCTAGCAGCAGGAATGTTTAAGATGTTGATATGGTATTAAAGTTGAAAATATGTATCTTATTTTGTTACAGTTTTTTGCGGTTGGGGTATGAACATTTTTCCTCCTCCAAAGGGGGAACAAGATAAAAAGTTTGAGAACCACTGGCCTAAATCATCAAAAAGGTCCAGAGAGCAGCTATGACTGCAGTTTACCGCTCACAGCTGCGGTCAGGTCTCACCGGGGTGGGGTGGGAAGTGGAGACTTCAAATTTGACAGAAAATTCGGAACTGAAATTCACTGAGGTGAACAGAAGAGACTGTTAGAAATGTACTCACTAACTACTTGTCCAACTTTTCATTAAGACAAATTTCTAATTACCCACTCTCATGGCAGCAACTCAATCCATTTAGGCATGTAGACATGGTCCAGACGAACTGCTGCAGTTCAAACTGAGCATCAGAATGGGGTAGAAAGGTGATTGAAGTGACTTTGAACGTGGCATGGTTGTTGGAGACAGATAGACTGGTCTGAGGATTTCAGAAACTGCTGATCTACTGGGATTTTCACCCACAACCTTCTCTAGGGTTTACAGAGAATGGTCTAAAAAAAGAGAAAATGTCCAGTGAGTTCTGTGGGCAGAAATGCCTTGTTGATGCTGGAGGTCAGAGGAGAATGACCAGACTGGTTCCAGCTCTTAGAAAGTAAACAGGAACTCAAATTAGTGCTGTCATGTAATTAATTAAGTAATTTTTTGTGCAATAATTAAGACAGTGGTAAGATGTTCTGTTGGTGTGACAGAGGATTTGAAGGTGGAGGTGGGACTGCACCAAGAATCAGCTTTGAACTCCTTCTTGCTTGCAATAGTGATGGACAGACTGACAGATGAGATAAGACAGGAATCTCTATGGACATGGATTTTTGCAGATGATATTGTAATTTTTTTGCGAGAGCAGGGAACAGGTGGAAGAACATCCAGACAGGTAGAGGCTTACTCTGGAAAGGAGATAAATGAAGGTCAGCTGCAGGAAGACAGAGAATCTGTGTGTGAATGAGAGGAACTCAAGACAAACTGTGAGGTCACAGGGACCAGAGGTGAAGTGGGTGGATGACTTTACATACTTAAGGTCAACAGATCAACAGAGATTGGGAAAGAGGTGAAGAGACATGTTCAAGCAAATTAGAACGGGTGTAGGAAAGTTTGAGTGTGATGCGTGACCAAAGTGTGTCATCAAGAATAAAAGAAAAAGTAAAGAAGACTGTGGTGAGGGCAGCCATGTTGTTGGTTTAGAGTAGTGTTGTGACGTTCTGTATTGAGGCTTCGATGGGTGTGTCAAGTAGTGGGGGAGGAGCTTCTGCAAAGAGCCTGTCGAGGCTTGCTTCATTTAGGGGAGGAGCTGAAAATGATGACATCCAAAGCTTTGCTGCCCGGTTGTGATTCATGAAGCGATTCAGATTGTGCCATGGGTTTGACAGCGACATGAATCTTTCATGATCTGTTCAAAATGTGGGTGTTTGATGATGGCGAGTTAGTCAGTGAGAGTCTGGAGGCAGTTTGAAAAAAAGGTAGAGATAGTTTGGTGAGATTCTGAAGATTTGGGAGAAACTTTTTTTTTTTTTGGAATAAAACCATTATTGAGTCTCTTAAACAGTTACTTACCCAATCTCATTATTTCATTGTTATGAAAACAGGGTCATTATCCAAACCCCAACCACGCTCACATGGGGATTGGCACTGAAACTTGTTGTTACCGGGGCTGTGTAAAAAAACAAAGATTTTGGTGCTTTGTTCCGGACCTGTCAATCACGTGTTATCTGTTCAGTTCTGCTTTACTATTCTAGCCAATCATGTACCTCTCCAGCAATTGTGGGTGGGGTCAAATAAGAATGGGCGAAACCGTGAGGGAGCGTGGAGATTCAGTCCAAAAGAGTGAAGCAAAGGAAACTGAGCGGTGAAATACGTGTTTACTTCTGTTCGTGAGAAGACGGAGATGCACAGCTACAGTGACTGTGAATGAAATGAAGACACATTTATGTGCTCTCCTTTACACTGTGATGCTGCATTTGAAAAAAAGTCTTTTTTTTCATCTTTGAAGTCTTGTTCCACCATTCAGAGACAAAAAGTGTTTTACTCAATCATCAGTCTTCATTGATGTAGCAATCTAAATCCATTCCCACTATCACCTCACTGTAAATTATTTCATAATTTTCCTTTGTGTTTAAGAAAAAATAATGTATATATTTATTGGTATGAAAATATGAGTAGACACAAAGACAGCATACAGCAGTGTACATGTTTTGTAAACTTCTCTATTTTATTGACTTCTTTATCCATATGTTTTTTTTTTTCAAAGTGTTGCACTTCAAATTCAATTGATCTTTTGTGCTTCCGCTACAGCAAATGAAGCTTCATGAAGCATTGCACTTGAGTGAGCCCATAGGGTGAAAGGCTTCAATGCTTCAGGAAACATCATCTGCCCATCACAAGTGTAGAGACTCTGATACAGAGACAGGAGGCAGAGCTGGAGGGAGCAGAGATGAAGATGTTGAAGTTCTCTTTGGGAGAGACCAGGATGCATCAGCACCAAATCCATCAGAGGAACAGATCATGGTAGATGTTGTGCAGATAAATGCAGGGCAGAAGATGAAGATGTTGAGAGGAGGAACAGTGACGATGCTGGTAAAAGAATGCTGAGGTTGATTCTACAGGAAAGAGAAAGACCAAAGTGGAGGTTCATGAAGGTGAAGGTGAGGGTGGTTGGTGTGAGTTATCAAGATGCAGTGGAGAGGGTTACATAGTGATGGATGATTCACTGATGAGCCCCCTAAAGGAAGAAGTTAATAGACAAATAAGTAGTTTTGAACACTTCTTTTCCTCTTACTTTCTCATAAAAAGCTCCCAACTTTAAGACAAAACACACTAATCATTTGGGTTAAAGTAAGGCTGTTTAACATGGGAGGAGACAGGCTCATAATCCAGAATGAACACTTTTTCAGTTGTTTTAATTAAACTGATTTTACTTTTCATGAGGATCTGTGTTTCTATCACTCCACCAAGCAGCTCATTAATTATAAGAATTTTACTGTTTTCCATTTAGAAATTGATGCAAAAAGAGGCAGTTGGGAACATTTGACTATAAATATCTTTGATTTATTTGCTTTTTCTTTTTGCAACTCTTTGAAGTAGACAGCTGTACTGCTGCAGTTAGACTCCTGGCTGATGAAATAGAAGTTGGTCTGTGAACCAGATCTTTTTATCTCCCCAGGCTGGAACATGGGCTCAGCCGGGCTGGATTGATTGTTGGATGAGAGGACCTTCATCTGGAAAGTATCTGATGAGAATGACTTAGCCTCATTTGGGTACTGGAATACCAGAGTGATACACTTTAAACAGTGACACACACTCACAGCTGCAATGGCCTACAATGAAGTGTTTTGTATGGGTGGATTTTATTTTGCACCTGGCAGAGGGGAATTTGGCTGTGATAAATGCATAGGTGGCACTGCGGCTGTGGGGAGAAATAACCTCTCTTCATGGCGCGTGAGACATCTGCGTGGTGGAGCATATCCGTTTCTTCAGCAGAATTTTGATGAGTTCATTGGCAGAGTGATTGCCTGCTGTTGCTGGACTTGTAATGAATCCAAAAGTATGTTAGGTTCTGTTAGAAGAAAATATTACTTTCTGCCGGAAGGCATGCAAAAGCACGTGAACAGGATTGTTGGGTCCTGTCGGCTGCTCTTCTTTCCCTCATTAATCCCTTTTTCTGTATTTTAAGGATGCAAAAATCAAGTTTTACTTTTCCCTTGTGAACAATACTAGGTAATTAAGTGTCTTCAATACATTTAAAAACATTAGATAAGAATGGGTTTCTTTAATAAAACAATAAATTAACAAACAGGAACAATATAAGGAAAGGAGTATGGGGGGGTGTACTTTTAATGTAGAAAGAGCTTTTTAAAACAACAAAGGATAATTGATTAAAAAGCATTAAACATACATCTGAATTTAAAATGACTAATGGGAGAATTACAGTTCACTGTCCACTGACACTCATGGAGTGGAAAAAATCCACTAGAGTTTCTGTAGGAGAAAAATCAATGTTTCAAACAAAAATCTATTGTCGGTCCTTCCAAATGTGTTCATGGCAGCAGCCTACTAAAGGGACAGTGATCAACAAGCAGCTGAAAACAACAGTGACTAAAGGAAGCATCAGCTGCCCTGCAGTCAGGATGTTTGGACAAGGCTGCCCAGTCCTGGTCATCCATACAGCTGTCCTGCTGCTTTTCCAGCTCTCCATCCTCTGCTGATGATTGCCCTCAGGTTGTTTTAAGCTTTAGAGGCCCCCAAGTTTCAAATCGAAATTTGATCAAAGTAACAACTGAGTTTATCTGGTTAGTTCACTTAAATTATTTCAATAAGGAGACATCTTAGGAATGTGAGTAAAGATGTATTTGTAATACAGAAAGATATGCATGAATTAAGTCCATAACCTTTGGAGGTTTTTCCTCTGGATCAATGAGGTCTTGTGTGCCTTTGATAAACTACGGTAGATGAATAAACCATCAATAAAAAGAAGACTTGATCTTGAAGGGAGTCTTTCCTAAAAGAGATGCAGACCCTAACCTAAAACCTGAGGAAGGACCCAAAGTGGCAACAGTAAAGAGATAAAGATGAGAAGTTCCAGACCGAAGAATCAGATAAGAAGGACAGCCAGAAGATCAGAGGATCCCCAAAACAAGTGTTGTAAACATAGTGGGTATAATTTTCCTCCGAGTGCGGGGGTAGTAAGGATCATAGACAAAAGTGGCACAGGGGACATGCAGTACTCCCTAAACCAGTGTTTTTCAACCTTTTTTGAGCCGCGGCACACTTAAACCTTGACAAAAAATCTCGCGGCACACCAGCATTCAAAAAAATAAAAATTAAAAACAGTAGAAACTCAGTCTGTTTTGAACAGTTCCTCCACAATCTCACATTCTTTTTTTATAGTTGTGGCAGAAAACGCTTGAAGCTGCAGCTGTTTTTTTCTCTAAAAGATGTAATAAAAGTTAAGTTAAAAGATTTAAAAACTGTTTGATTTGTGTTCGTTGTGGTTTCAAGACGTTAAGAGGAGAGACGAGTTGGGTTACTTTTAACCCAATGCATCATGGGAGATGTAGTTCAATGATCCGCCGAATGCAGAACGACCCGGTCTCTGAGCTTTATTGTTTTG
Organism: Oryzias curvinotus; assembly: GCA_023969325.1. Classification (NCBI taxonomy): domain Eukaryota; kingdom Metazoa; phylum Chordata; class Actinopteri; order Beloniformes; family Adrianichthyidae; genus Oryzias; species Oryzias curvinotus. The sequence goes on along the minus strand of CM043716.1, from coordinate 351,111 downwards.
TTCTCTTGTTCCACGGTCTGACACCGGATTCTGTGGAAAGCTACACCGCTAAAGACGAGCTTTAGCTGGTATTTTATTTGAAACTGAGCGACTTTATCAGCAGAATGCACAACAAGGAAGTGAAGACTTTAACCACTTCTGATTGGTCAGACTGATGACACGTGATTAAGAATCCAAGAATGATTGGTGGAGACAATTAAAGGGGCGTGACTTTTGCTAAAACGGAGATTAAGCTGCAGCTAAATCGGTACCGTCATTTTTATCATAATTTCTTTAATAGAATCAAATAAACACAAAGAAAAAAGTATTTTATGATCTGTCATATTCCTTATTTCTTAGTGTTTTTTAGGGCTTGTTTGGATGAACAAAGAGGTGAAATCCTGGAGATCATAAATGTTTCAGTTGAGGGCAGTAAAACACTGCCCTAAACTACAAACAGCTTCCTGTCTGAGGGCTGGGCTTTCACAATCGCAGGGCCTACCACCAAAAAGGTAGCTATTCCAGAAAAACAATAGAGTCGATGTTTAGCTTTGACACTTGACTGCAAAGTTTTTGAACTGACAGGACATTAGTGGGCAGGTTTTCCTCCAAACAAAAGCCCTATGCTGACCAAAAGTCACTCGACAGAAGCTGCAAACTGATCATATTGCTCAGCAATTGTAAAAGAAGCAAATGGGCACAAACAGAGCTGATCAGAGGAAGATAAAGAGATACAGCCACATCAGGACAGCCCAGCACATACAGGCCCATGAGGAAAACAAAAATCTTACCTTTCAACCATTTCAGGTGAGAAACACCAAAATCCTGCTGATAAAGACCAGGTAAATGCAAAAGAAAACAAGCATGGGGGCCTAAAAACGAGAGATACTTGAACTCAATAATCACTTCAATAATCCCCCAACACCTCCAGTCCTGCGTAGCATCACACAAACTATAAATCTGGAGTCATTGTTTTATCAAACCCAAGCCAACAACAAGCAGCTGCTTGAACTCTTTCTTTGTTACAGTTAATCTAATTCTGACCCAACATTGGCCTCTTCCACACCTTTAGAAAGCATGCCTCCATTGTGAAGCCAACAACAGAGCACAGAAAACTAAATACTGTCAGCCAAAGAACACAAATGGCTGCCTTTGCCACAGCTGGGCGCTGAAGGTTTCAAATCAGAAAACTAACATTAGCATTTCGACACCAACTCAGTGGCCGAGTGTCTGCCATGAGGCTGAGGGGTAGTGGGTTTCAGATTTAGAGTTGACTGTGAAAGAAATCATTTTTATTTTTAATTGTTGTTTAAATGGGTTTTTAAATGTCAACTCAAGCTGTAGTTTATGAATGACCTGTTTTTACCCTTTTCAGCAACAGTTCTTCTGTCTTTGATCACCTGTTTCTTACCCCAAACTTGGATGGGGGGGTTTACGACATACTGGCCTTAGCAGAAAAGAAAGGATGCTGTTTTAACTGAAAACATGCCCAAAAGGTTCATTATACAAAAGCCAATGAGCTTTTCAACTCTGATTCTCTTCTTGTAAGTTGTAACCTCCCATTTATGCATTTATTAAACGGCGCAAGGATAGAAGCAGTCCTTTGAGAAGAATGGAGAGAGCATTTCTCCATCATGTTTGTTTCTCCCTCGTGAACAAGAAACATTGCTTGTTGGTCTGGTCTCTTACTATGTTTCTTTTTATTGTCTAGGTGAATTTATCTGACATTGAATCACACCACAACTCTAAAAATGAGACACTAAGCCTCCTTCTCCAACCTTTCAGTCTTGCACAGAAACTGTCTTCAACACTGCGCTGAAACATACAGACCATTCAATAAACCTTGACTCACTCATTTGTTGTCTGCCACTTAGATCCTCCTGATCTGTTCCTCACAACACAGATACAGCCTCTACAAATGAACTGTTTTGTTTGATTGAATCTTCATCATCGGTAAACTATCTACAGAAAGGTTAAAATTGTCCTTTTAAACAAAATTTTATGAAAAAAAATTTTAATTTAAAAGATAGATTTTTTGGAAACCGGACACTTGACAAACTCAAAATTTGGCCCGTTCAGACCAGTCCAGGAAAATATTGTCTGACAGTAAACCAGTCTATGACTTAAGAAAGGTTGAGGACCACTGCATTAAGACTTAAATCTGATGATTTGACATCCTACTGTCAGTTAGAAGTCTACCATGTTAGGAGTGGTTTAAGTAAATAATAAACAAAGCAGTTTAAACTCTGGGTGGTCAGGAGGTTCTTCCAAATGACTGGATAACTACAGCTAATGTGATCAGATAGACAGGTAAGACTGTACTTGATGTGTCATCAGGAAATAAGGTTGATAAGGAGACTTAGTGGTGAAATGAGGAGATACAGGAGTGGATACAGAGTTAGAGGCAAGCTAAGAAGAAGTGGGACACTGAGAGGATTGAAGAGAGTAGACAGGAGTACAGGGAGACACAGCATAAGGTAAAAGTAGAGGGGTCAAAGGCCAAACAAGGGGCTTATGATGTCTTGAATGCTAGGTTGGGTCGGAAAGAGAGAGAGACTGACCTGTACAGATTAGCAAGGCAGAGAGACTGAAATGGGAAGGACATGCAGCAGGTTAGGGTGATTAAGGATAGGAATGGTAATGTATTGACAGGTGTCAGTAGTGTCATGGAAAGATAAAAAGAATAGTTACAAGAGTTGATAAATGAAGAAAATGAGAGAGAACAAAAAATAGGAGAGGTGGCTGTTATGGAGAAAGAAGTAACAGATATTAGGGCGAAATGAAGGGGAGTGACCAGGATGGATAAGATCAGGAATGAGGACATCAGAGGGACTGCACATGTTAGAGGTTTTGGAGATACAGTCAGAGAGGCCAGACTGAGATGGTTGGGACATGTCCATATGAAAGACATTGAATATATTGGTAGAAGGATGCTGAGTCTAGAGCTGCTGTTGGAGGTCTAGATCAGGTGTGGCGAACAAGTTTGACATCAAAAGCCGAATTTTTTCACTGTGAGAGTCAAAGAGCCACACCACACCCTGACCTGCCAAAATGTACACACAAACACGCAATTAAAGCCGTATTACTTTCCACAACACACTCCTCTCCCTACAATAGAAAAGCAAGTATTGTACTTGTGTTTATTTCAAGGAAAGTGTCCACCCTCAATACACACATCAATGCAGCTAAACCAGAGTTAACACAGAGACTACCCTGGAGGTCAGAGACCCCCTCCACACACACACTCTCTCTCTTCATCTCACTCTTTTCTTTGACACACACAACCACTCAGTGACAGGCGGTGAGGTTGATGCTGGAGAGGCACTGACTTCTCTGAAGTCAGATTTACGATGATAAAAACTGAATATTTTCACCGTTCATCCATCAGTATTTAACTGGTAATTCTTTGTAACTCAACATTCCTCTTTCAATGACCCTTACACCAACAAATACACAAACATCTGGACAGAGCATCCTTCTGGTGTCTGAGTGATTCATATTCACAATAAACACATTAAATACATTACATTTCAGTTGTGTGCAACTTAAATTAATTTTGACCTTCATTAGAATATCTTGCTTTTATATGTTTTTTTTATTTAAAATTGAATGACTGACATTTGAATCAAAAGCAAATAATTTATTAAAACTAAATACATTGCAATGAGTCAGTTCATACTTAGGAGTAGTAATCCAATAAGTACTGAGTTATAATTTAACTGGCTGCGTTATTCACGTCCCCTCCTTCCTGCTCACACTCATTCAGCCAAACGGCATGCAAGTTAATTCTGCTAACAGTTACCTGTCTGATGGTTTTACACTGAAAATTCCCCACTTCCCATGAGTCTTAGGGGCTGAAGGCGGGGCTAACCCCCAGGCCAGTTGTAGCCTCTCTGATCAGCTCCTTTACATGGGTGTCGGTCAGAACGGACCGATGTCTGTTCTCCAAATTATAACAGGGCCTTCTTTCAGAGAGATTTCAGTTCATTTATCTCCGGTTCTCTCCCTGCCTCATCAGTGACCAGCGGGGATCTCATCAGTCAGTCTCTGCATTAAATCCATGAGAAAAGTGATCTGCGGTCGTTTTTGTTCAGCAGCAGCGTCACGTTCTGCGCTTTATTCATTCTGATTGCAGCTTCTGCTGTGAGCTGCGCAAAGAAGGAGAGTGGGACAGATTGTCGTTTTGAATGTGCACTTAGAAAAGCTTCAACTTGTTAATAAAGGAAGACAATTTGTGTCAGATGATCAGGAAGAGTTTTTAATTTTCTCCGGGATACGTTTTGTTCTTTTCTGCCATGACCTATGTTACTGCTTCCAATAGCTCATAATAATAAATATCGTGACTTTCCATTCCGTTCAGTAAAAAGTAAAAATCTTCCCGTTCTTCCAGAAACGTCCTGTGTTTATCTTTATACTCTGAATTTCACCATTTTGACCATGAGGGTAACAGTCTGCAGGCACAGCTAATCTTTATCGATGTGTTCTGACTTTGGGTGTAACCCGCGCAAATGATTGGCAGTCACGTATGTGTCGGGAGCAGCATCAAACACACACACACACACACTGCCAAATTACTTTTATTATTAATTATTATCTATTTTCAATACCCTCTGATGGTTTGAGTGTGGTTTAAGAGGGAAAAAAATATGAAATGAGGCAAAGTATATAGAAAATATGATGAGACACAAAGAGCCGCACGCTCATTGGCCAAGAGCCGCATGCGGCTCGCGAGCCCCGTGTTCGCCACCCCTGGTCTAGATGAAGACCAAAGAGAAAGTTATGGATGCAGTGAACAAAGACATGAAGTTAGCTGGTGTTCGAAGAGAGCAAACGGAGGCATTGTCAGTGATTGTCAGTGCGAACCCAAAAGTGGAAAAACCCAAAGGAAAAAGGAACAGCAGAGGAAGGGCTTTTAAGTTCACCTGAAAAGGCAAGGTGATATGTGATATTATTAAGGAAGTAAAAACTAACTGTGAAAAACAAAACCTTTTTTATTTTCAAAAAACTTTTAGATTTCTCTAGAACAAAAAAGGAAACTTTGTCATCAGTTGCAAAAAGGTGCGTATCCAGTGAGGGTAAGGGGGTTAGTAAGCTATAATGTGGCTGTGTTTGTCTCCAGGAGTACACTGTTACTGACAGGATGACTGACAGCTGTGAGTGTGACTCACCTAGTCTCTCTAACACACTTGGCACCTAATATTCCCCAGTCAACCCACACACTGAAAGACAATGCATGCTTATTGTATGCTGAAACTCACCATCTAAATCAGGGGTGTCCAAACTACGGCCTGCGGGCAAACTGCGGCCGGCGGGTTTGTTTTTATTGGCCCGCAGCAAATTTTGAAAATGTAATTGAATATGGCCCGCACATGGCACTTGAGCTCAACTCTGTTACACTTCTCAGTTTCAACACTAGATGGAGTCAGTCACAGAAAGGTGCTTCTCCACTAAACAAAATTAAGCAAAGAAGAATATTTACCGCGAGTCACCAGAAATGGCAGCACAGAAGAAACGCAAGATAGCAAGTGAGTGTAGAAGATTTCAAAAAGGGTGGGAAAATGAATATTTCTTCTAGGAAATCAATGGACAGTGTGTCTGTTTGATTTGCACTGAAGATGTTGCCGTGATGAAAGAGTATAATGTCCGTCTGCACTATGAGACCAAGCAGCAGAGCAGCTACGCTTCGTACACAGGTGCCGAACGAGCACAGAAATTCAAGCAAATGGCAGTGAGCCTGCAAGCTCAACAACAGTTTTTTCCCATCGCGGTGAGTCAACACATGCCGTCCATCCAGGCCTCCTTCACTATTCTCTTACTTAATTAGCAGCGTTACACGAGCGGCTGCCGCCTGCCTGTCTCTCCTAATAATGGCCTTCACGTCTCCCCACAGGCTTCATAAGAGCAAACGGCACAGGCTTAGGGAGTAAAGGAAGCTCCTATGAGCTATCTCTGTCTGACACCTACAACAATGCTGCTCACATGGCCATGTTTGCATTCTTCAAAAAGATAGAGTGAACCTAAAAGGTGAAGAAAATGCATTCTGAACTGTGAAAAAGTATTCCCTTTATGTAAAGAAGAACTTGTTTTGTTTTTGGATTTTTTTTTTTGTTCATAGCTGCATATTTTGTCACAGAGTGTCATTGTAAAGTGAAGCTTTTTAATTTGTGTGTGTTTAATGTTAAAATTGTCCTCGTTGGTCAACCAGAAGCCCTTTTTTTTGGTCTACTTTTCTGAGAAAACAGGACTTCGACTCTTTAAAATCTACAAAATTGTGCACTCTGTCAGTCAACCACACTAACAGCTACGTATGTACAGATCTGCTGGCTTCAGCTGCTTAATAAACCCATTCTGAACTGCCTGGTTGGAATGAGGTTTCATTGTCTGAGTGAATGTTTCATTTTGACGTGCGCTTGTTTAATGTGGCACAGATCAGCATCACTGCTCCCACTGAGAGCAATGCTCTTCACATTATAGGTGAGTTAAAAATACACAGTAATCATGTGTCAATATGTCACCTCTTGTGTGCGGACGGGACCTTTGCTCATTTTTCAGTATTTGGCCCTCACCAAAAAAACTTTGGACACCCCTGATCTAAATCATACTTCTTTACAGCTCATTTGCTTTTCATCCCTCACTCTCCTTTTATTACACTTCACTTCTTCTCAAACTCTTATGACTGGATCAGAATACAGATGATGTTCTGTCATTTGTGATACATCGCTTCATCTGCAACCCTGTTAACTATACAGTGGTGGACAAAATTGTTGGTACCCCTCAGTTAAAGAAAGAAAGTCCACAATGCTCACTGAAATGACTTAAAATGTTTAAAAGTAACAGTAATGTCATGGTGCCTCTGTCAGACTCCTCCCCCTCTCCGCTTGGTTCCCTGATTCAGCCCAGCTGCGACCACTCAACTCATCTTCACCACCTGCCTATTTAAGGAGCTCCTGGACCAGTTCTCATCGCCAGTCTGTTGCCCCTGATGGTGCATATTTGGTCTTCACGCTTGTTTATGTTAAGCTCTCTGAATCTCAAGTCAGAACCTAATTAGTCTCTTACCTGTCTCCAGGTTCTCTCTGTCACGAGTGGTCGCCTGTCCTGCTGCATTCTGGAAGCCTCTCCCTGTCTCCTTCCCCTGGTCACGCCGCAAGTCTCTGCCGCTTCTCCTCCCATCAAGAGCTGTTACCGTCTCCATCGCTCCCCGGACTTCTCCACCAGTGACGCCACAGAATCCCATCACCTCGCTGTGGATGCTCCGGAGTCTGCTGCCTTAATAACTATTACATTATTAAATCCATTCGCTACCTACGCCAGTGCTTCCCCGTGTCTTCTTCCGGGTTTCAGCATCTGAGTCTCTACTGTTCTGTAGCCATGACAAGTAAATTCAAATTGATTGAAAATTAAATAATCAAAATCAGCCATTACGTTTGAGTTGTTGATTAACAGAATTATTAAAACAAACTAATGAAATAGGGCTGGACAAAAATGATGGTACCCATAACTTCATATTTTGATGCACAACCTTTTGAGGCAATCACTTCAATGAAACTGTTTCTGTATTTGTCAATGAGCCTTCTGCACCTGTCCACAGGTATTTTGGCCCACTCCTCATGAGCAAACTGCTCCAGTTGTCTCAGGTTTGACGGGTGTCTTCTAAAAAAAATGAAGCATCCAACCAAAAGAACACTGTCCCTACTGTGAAACATGGAGGAGGCTCAGTTCTGTTTTGGGGCTACTTTGCAGCATCTGCCACAGGGTGTCTTGAAGTTGTGCAAGGTCAAATGAAATCTCCAGATTATCAAGGCATTCTGGGTAGAAATGTGCTGCCTAGTGTCAGAAAGCTTGGTCTCAGTTGCAGGTCATGGGTCTTCCAACAGGACAACCATCCAAAACACACAACCAAAAAAAACCCAAGAATGGCTCAGAGAAAAGCGTTGGACTATTCTGAAGTGGCCTTCTATGAGCCCAGATCTGAATCCCATTGAACATCTGTGGAAGGAGCTGAAACATGCCATTTTTGAGTCTATCAACATAGAGCTGATCTGATGTGCCTTGCCAAAAAGCTCCAGTTTAGTCTCATCTGTCCAAAGGACATTTTCCCAGAAGCTTTGTGGCTTGTCAACATTCATTTTAGCAACTTCCAGTCTGGCTTTTTTAGGATTTCCTTTCAACAGTGGTGTCCTCCTTGGTCGTCTCCCATGAAGTCCACTCTGGCTCAAACAACCACGAATGGTGCGATCTGACAATGATGTACCTTGATCTAGGAGTTCACCTTTAATGTCTTTGGAGGTTGTTCTGGGCTCTTTGGATACAGTTCCAACTATCCGTTTCCTCAATTTGTCATCAATAATCCTCTTCCAGCCACGTCCAGGGAGGTTGGCTACTGTCCCGTGGGTCTTAAACTTCTGAATATTATGTGTCACTGTCGTCACAGGAACTTTAAGCTGCTTAGAGATGGTTTTATAGCCTTTACCTTTACCATGTTTGTCTATAATTATGGCCCGCAGCAGCAGTCAATGACTGCAAGACCATATTGTTGTTGCAGGTGGAACGACTTTGCCGCCTTACAGCGAGAATGTGACCCCCGCCACATGCTCAAAAAGTCACCAAAATGAGCACACACTTGGGATAAATTGCAAATGAATTTTCCACACAGTCAACGTAACCCCCCCAAAGACGATGAGATCACAGCCACCGAAAATCATGTATGGGGCCAAACAAAATGTACTTCAAAATACAGTTATGAAACCAAAACACATGTGTTGGGGATATCCCAAAGAAGTTTTGGAAATCATGGGACAGCCACACGACCTACGGCTTGGCGGCCATTTTGTGGCGAACTCTGAGAATTGGCAATTTTTCTAACCCTTTTCCCACGACATGGGAAAACGACACTTTTGTTTGAGCGATTTTCACGCAATTGCACACACTTGCTGCCAGCTCCAGTCAACAAATACCACAGAAGTGTCGTTGACCTTTCACCTTGGATAAAAGCCGCCATCCTGCATTTAAAAAAAAGCCCCTTTAGCGCCACATACAAAAAAAAACTCGTCCTAGGGATATTTTGCCATTGTCTCGTAACTTCTCAGGCAGCTTAGCAAGGTGATGTGGACAAAATGTTGAAATTAGAAGTTGTAGATTTTGAACGGCGTGCGCGTGGCGAATTCGCAACCGTTGCCATCTTAGCTAGCTCGCACATATTTCATCTAAATGTCGTGAAAATTAAATATGCAATTTCCTGGCCCTCGCTGAACAGAACAATGTCACATATGACAAAATCGATAAAGGAATGTGGGCATGGTAAACAAAAAACGATCGCAAAAAAAAGTGCTGACTCTGCTAAAAAAAAAAAAAAGTTTGGATTTCTTTTTTAGAATCGCCTAACGAAACCTAGATAACTTTGTCGGGTATATCCAAACAAAGTTTTGAAATCATTACGTGAAGGCAACATGAACTACGGTTTGGCGGCCATTTCGTGCCAAAATCTGCCATTTTGAGATTTTCACGTTTTTACACAATATGGAAAAATGAACTTTTTTTTAAACTATTTTCACAAAATTTGACTCGCATGTCCCTAGCGTAAGTCTACAATCACCTCTGGAGTTTTCTCGACCTTTGACCTCGGGAAAAGGCCGCCATCTTGAATATTCTATAAAAAACACCTTTACCACTGGATTCAAACGTAAACTTGTCGTTTTTCATCGATCGTCCCGAAACTTTTTTTGCATCAATAGCAAGCTACTGTGGAAAAAATATTAGAAAAATGGAATTAGAAGTTGTAGATTTTGAACGGCATGCACGTGGCGAGCTAGCAAAGTGGCTCACTGTTGTGACTCCCATGTTTTTCAATGGACTACTGTGAAATTTGAATGCATGCATTCATGCCTGCAACTGAATACATTGAAAAACACTGGATATGGACATATAAGGAATGTGGGCGTGGTTAACATAAAACCACTGTTGCTAAGGACAACAAAAAGTTTACTTTTTCCTATTTGTTTGAAACTGACGTCGATCTATTCCTCCTCCTCCTGGCGACCAAACCACAAAATGGTTGCTATGGAGATAGAAATCAACAGGAAAGCCGTCATTTTGAAAAAGTGGATTTTTTACGAACTTATGACATATAGCTCTCACCAATGGAGCAATGCTTTTTTTTGAGTCAGTTGATAATGCTGGTCGCTAAGCTAGCACTTTTAGCTATGTTAGCATAGTTAGCATAATTAACAAATGCAGCTTTAACTAGACTTGATCAAAGGTGGGCGGTGAGGGTGGTGAGGGCGGTGTGGTGCGTAGAGTTGGGCGTGGAAGGCGGGTTGCGTCTGCGGGCCATACAACGCCGCTTGCGGCTTTAATTTTGTTTCTAATGTCCTGGGACAATTCTCTCCTTGGCTTTCTGTTGTCCATGTTCAGTGTGGTTCGCACCTTTTCAGCAATGTGAGTATTTGTCTCCCTTTAAATAGGCAGACTGACTGATTCTGGGCTTGAAAACAGCTGTGATGTCAATTAAAGGACATACCTGAGCTCATCATGACCCCCTGGGCAATAAGTTCTCAGTCTTTTATGGAGGTACCATCATTTTTATCCACCTCTATTTGATTTGTTTTTTTTTTAATAATTCTGTTAATCAACAACTCAGAAGTAATGGCTGATTTTGATTATTTCATTTTCAAGAAATTTTTATTTATTGTTACTTTTGAACATTTCAAGTCATTTCAGTGAGCATTGTGGACTTTCTTTCATTAACTGAGGGGTACCAACAATTTTGTCTACCACTGCACCACGGTGCATGGTCCAGTGGTTGGGCGGTTGACTCATGATCGTAAGATTGCAGGTTCGATTCCGCCTTGCATGCCCATGTGTCAAAGTGTCATTGGCTATACACCTTGCCTCTGGTGGGAGGTTGGCGCCAGTGTTCGGCAGCAGAGCCAGTGTGTGAATGTGTGTGTGCATGAATGGGACTGTGACTGTGACTGTAAAGCGCTTTGAGCCTTCGTAAGAAGGTAGAAAGCGCTATATAAGTATACGGCATTTACCATTTACCACTGTATTTCTTCTCAATTTTTAAATGGTTAATGGTGTATACTTGTTTAGCGCTTTTCTAACTTCCTCGAAGGTCGAAAGCGCTTTACAGCCACAGTCCCATTCACACATTCCCCCATTCACACACTAGCTGACGGCTCAGCTGCCCGGACAACTAAGGGTATACTTATATGCATCCATATGGATGGTTGACCTGTATGGGTGCTGCAGTTTTTTGGGGTTTTCCGGGCCCATGGAGGATTGTAGAGAGGAGGAACCGGTTCAAGGGCATCGTGTCTTACAGTTTCCTTGAGGCTCAATGAAAATGGAACGTACATTTGTCACGTGCGTGGTAGGTTTTTTGTTATTAGTATTTGTTAGGCTAAGGAAAGTTGCATACACTTAACCCGTGTGCTATCCTATGACCCCACCCTTACATTGACATGTTATCCCTACAATGACAAAGGTGGATAAAGGTGAAGATCACAAATCATTGAAGAAAAAAGGTTCAGAGCACTGTCTAATGCAGGGGTGTCAGGCCTCAAGGGTTTTCCAGAAACCCTGCCTCATCTGCTGTTGATTACCTGGATCAGGTGTGTTTAGCCAATTAGGAGCTTCAAAGGCAGGTTGATTGGAAAACATTTAGGACACCGGCCCTTGAGGCCTGGAATTGAACACCCCTGGTCTGGTGGGTCTAGATGACCCAACTACCAATGTTAAAGGGCCTAGGATAGCACAAGGGTTACGATGTACAGTATGAAGTCACGAAACAGGCAGATGGCTGGGTCCAATTGCAGCAGATTTATTAGCTCAGCTTAAATTCCACAAAATTAAATCAGGGTCAGGCTGGCAGGGGTCAACAACAAGCATGAGGGCATCAGAGTAGCAACTAACCCTTGTGCTATCCTAGGCACTTTGACATTGGGAGTCAGGCCATCTCGACCAGTGTTTTTTTTACCTTTTTGAGCCAAGACACACTTTATTCTTGACAAAAATGCCGCAGCACACCAGCATCCAAAAATTAAAAAAGGAGAAGCTCATAGTCTGAATTGATGTACAGTCCCTCCATGATCTCACGTGCATTTTTGTGATAATTATGGCAGAAAAAGCTGGAAGTTGCAGCTGTTTTTTCTAAAGGATGTCATATAAGTTAAGTTAGTTTTCAGTAATATTTTTCAACTAAATTATTTGTCATTTTTTCCTGGTAGTTGTTTTTTCCTCCAGTTCATTAACATGCAATCTTATGTAACCTCACAAAAGAAATATATTCTTTCTAAATTGTGATTTATTTATTTTTTATATTTATTTCAATGTTAGTGCAAAAGCAACTGTAATTTTTTTGAACAATTGTATGATCACAATATGTTTGATAACATTAAGTGGGCTACATTTTCTGTAGCTCCACAAAAAGTGAATATGTTGAGGTTTTATTAGTTTTTCTCTTGTCTTAATCAAAGATGAAATCTTTGAAAACTTTAACAAAATGTTTTTGTTTCTTTTTAGATGATTACATTGTTTCAATGTAGTTTAGTTGTGCCTGTTGGCCACTTCACCGTAATCCTGTTTCTTAAATGTTGTTATTACTTCTATTTAAGCTTAACATTTCCTTTTTCAAAAGTGACTGAAGTCCGAAAGCAAATTCATCTTTCAATCCAGATATTATTTGAAAAGTGTTTCAGTTAGAAAGATGACTTGGACCAAACTCTGGGATGTTTGGCTGTTAAGAAACACAACCTTGAAGGAGAACTAAACTGTTGACCTCTGATTTCACCAAGAAGATTTAAAAACTGTTGGATGTGTGTTTGTTGTGGTTTCAAGATGTTTAACAGAGAAGAATCATTGTACGCGGAGACGCTGTCACTTCAACCCAATGCATCATGGGAGATGTAGTGCTTAATTGCAGCTGATTGCAGACAGACTTGCTTCTCTGAGCTTCATGGTTTTGTCCACTTGTTCCACGGTCTGACACCGGATTCTGTGGAAAGCTACACCGCTAAAGACGAGCTTTAGCTGGTATTTTTGTTAGAACTAAGAGACTTTATGAGCAGAATAGGAACAAGGAAGTGAAGACTTTAACCACTTCTGATTGGTCAGACTGATGACGTGTGATTAGGGGTCCAAGAATGATTGGCAAAGACAGTTGAAGGGACTTTTCCAACAACAGCTAAAGCTGCAGCTAAATCACAGTACCATCATTCTTATCAAAATGTCTCTAATAGAATCAAATAAACACAAAGAAAAGAGTATTTTATGATCTTTCATATACCTAACTACTCAGTGTTTTATCAGGGCCTGTTTGGATGAACACAGAGCTGATATCCTGGAGATGGAAAATGTTTTTATATCAGTGAAAATGGGTAATTTCTCGTGGCACACCGGCTGAAAAACACTGACCTAGACCCCACAAGACTGAACTTTGGCCCCAGGGAAGCATCTGGTAATGGCATTGATGTACCTTATATTCCTGGTTATAGAGTCACCAACAATCAGGGTGGTTGGGGGGAACAGTGGTTGGGGGTGAGAGGGACGAGCCTCAGCCGGAGCAGTCACTCCCTCCTGGTCCTTTGCTTTTGCTCCTGGGGATGGGGGGACAGTTCCGGGCTGGACCAATGGCGGCTGGTCCCGGAGGCCAACAGACCACCTGGCCACCGCATCCTGAAGGAGCTTAATCCTGCGGTGGGCAGGGGCAGTGTCACCACTTGATGTCTGGGATGTTTTTGTGGATTGTTCCCTCATCCTGGCACTGGAAGAGGTGGATGGAGCAGCTGTCTTTGGCCCCCCATTATCATTGCTCCCTGCACCATTAGGGGGGGCCGACGACAGTACCAACGTAGTGGGAGATGGATCATGTTGCACACCAGGCCCCCCAGGAGTAGAGATGGCCGCCTCATCTTCCACCAGCACATCAAACTGGTTGGACAGTGCAAGATGGGGAGGCGATGTCTGCCTTATCTGGGCTCTCCTTGTGCCTCTGACAACCACTTCAGTCCAGGATGGGTGATTTCTTGGTGTGAAGCAGGAAAAAGGCAGAGCACATTCTGCAGAGTCCATAGGAAGAGTGTCCTGGGCAGCCGACAGTTCAAGGATCACTCTCGACTGTTTGGAAGCTACTCCGAAAGCGCTTTCAAGGAGTGTTTCCTCTACTATGTATTTGTTCCTTTAGTTCTGCAATAGTTTGGTTTGTTTGTTCACAGGTGCAATTTAAACTAACCATCTCACCATTCACAGAAAGCTTTTTCAGCACGGTTGCTTCGCTGTGTTATGGAAGCCCCGCCGGGCTTCAGTCAACGTCGCGTCAGCCTCTGGTGAACGCCGCTCCGGCTTCTAGTAAACACTGCCACGGCCTCCGGTTAACACCACGCCGGGCTCCGATGAACGCCACGCCGGCCTCTGGTAAATGCCATGCCGGACTCTGATGAGCGCCGCGCCGGGCTCCGATGAACGCCACGCCGGGCTCTAGTAATCACTGCTGTGGCCTCTGGTTAACACCGCGCCGGGCTCCGGTGATTGCCGTGTCGGCCTCTGGTGAACGCCACGCCGGGCTCCAATGAACGCCGCGCCGGGCTCCGATAAACGCCATGCCGGGCTCTAGTAATCACTGCCGTGGCCTCTGGTTAACGCCGCGCCGGGCTCTGGTGATTGCCGCGTCGGCCTCTGGTGAACGCCGTGCCGGGCTCCGATGAACGCCGTGCAGGACTCCGATGAACGCCACACCGGGCTCTAGTAAACACTGCCGCGGCCTCTGGTTAACGCAGCGCCGGGCTCCGGTGATTGCCGCGTCGGCCTCTGGTGAACGCCGGTCCCAACAGGTCCTTTGGCCTTGGTTGTGCTCTCTTTCTTGCTGCTCAGGATCAGTTTCAGTCTGTTAGTGACATGGAGGATCCTGGGAGCTGCATGGGCCTGTTGATCAGTTGAGTTGGTCTTAACTCAGGGGTCGGCGACTTGCAGATGAATCCTTGTGCTGCGGCTCTCTGTGGTTTAGTAAAATAACTATCATGTTCTAAGATTTTTGTGGAGCCTTTAACACTGTCAGGTAGCGCGAGCGGGCAGGAGGAAAAAAACAGCGTAAGCATGCGAAGGGGGCGTGTCTGCCAATAACTAATAACAACAACTAATCAAACTTAGGATAATTAGACATATTAATAAATACTGCTTGAAAGGGAGTGGAAGGAAGCGAATTTATATAATCCCACCCCGTTATACTATTACCATTTTATTACATGATTTATCACTATCCGGTTCCTAGCTTTTATCAGACAGAATTAAGAATCTTGAAATATCAATAAGAACATGACAAAGATGAATTACTTAATTATTATGTAAAAAATAACTTTTAGAAATCAACATGGCAGTGAAGTATCCAAAATATTTGCAGATTATGTTACTTATAAAAGTCATTGATGTGATTAAAAAATAATACTAAATCAGTAAAATAGACATAGCACTATTTCAGGAATTTTCATAGCTAAATTTGATCAAGTATCAAAAGTTAAAAATATGTGCAAAATTATGTTACATTAGGAAAAATCATGAATCAACTTATCAATTTTTTTGGAGCAAGTGAAGTAATATCATTAAAAGTCAATCAATTTAACCATTTTCAATAATTGATTAATCATTTCGTTTATTATTTATTTATTTATTCTTTTTTTTATAATAAAGTAATGCTGTGAAGTAAAATAAGAAGGGTCCATATTTTGTCGATTGTCCAAGGTTGGCATTTCTTCTTCTGCTGATTAACAGCCGTTCTTCTGGGTTTAAACAGAGTTTAAAGTTCTCTTCGATGTTATGTCTGCAGACATTAAATAGAGGTCCATATCCTTCTTCAGCTGATATCAGTGGTGCCTAAGAGTTGAGGTCAACTTGTCTGTAGGTCAGAACTCTATGCTGATAATCAGGTTACTTCAGACTTTTGGAGAAAGTGATAATTCCATGTGTCATATTTCTTGAAATTATTTGGCTCTTTGGTTTATTACTCCATGTTGTTTCAGACGTCCGTGATCAAACACTTCTCAAAGTCCTTCATGGTGTTCACAACCAGAACCTTGGACCGGTCCGGTGGACCGAGTGGTTTGATGTAAATCCTGCAGCCTTTAACCCAAGTGTTCTCAATCTGCTTATGCTTCTTGAGAAGCCGTGCATGTTTGCCGATTTCAGCATTCCTTCTGGTCAGATGGTCGTTCAGATAAACAGCAGAACCTTTCAGATTTTTTTTTTTATTTATCAGAGCTAGCTTGTGTTTGTGATTCACAAACCTGATGAGGATCGCTGGTTTATCCGTCTTCTTTCTCCTGGGGAGTGGGTGGCAGGTCTCCATGGTGTTTAGATCCAGGGAAATCCCTTTAGACGTGAGAAATGATTCCACTTGGTGTTTCAAAGACTCTCCACTGCTCTCCCATTTTAGAAGAACTGCTAACAATGCTAGCGCTATTAGCATTAGCAGTGCTAGCTCCAGCTGCATTTATCTTTGCCCGAGGTTTGATCGGTAATCCAGTGAGAATGACATTTTTCATCCTTACTTGTTGTTACACATCGTCCAGTCTTTTCTCCAGAATGTCGACCCGGTTTTCTCATTGCACATTTTTAGCGCGGAGCCTCAGGAATTCTTCCATTAGCACTAAGAGCGGAGTTAGCTTAGAATTCACTTGTTCCATAAAGGGATACAACGCAGCTTGAATATCATCAAGAGACTTTTTAAGGTCTTCGTAGTCCTGGTTATTCCTAGAGACCATGGTCAGCTCTCTTTTTTGGAGAAAATAAACTTTTTAAGTCATTTGAAGATAGTTATATAGCAGCAGTGAGCCACACATGAGTCCGTGCTGTAAGCCGGAACCGGAAACCTATGACGTGATTCATTATTTCGTTCGCACAAATTATTTCTTTCGCATGAATTAATTATTTCGAGGGAACTAAATATTATTTTTTGGGAACAAATATTAATTGTTCCCCATTGTAACGAGATATTTCTTATTTTATCCATGTCGGGTCACGGGCTTCGTACTCTGCAGAAACTATGTCCTAGACATGTGCCGGAAGGTGGTTTTCCTTTTTATTTTTTTCTCTCAAATTTAGTGCATGCTTTGTTTTACAATTATTACCTGGTGGAAGGACTTACAGGGACAAAAAAAAGGACTAATTGGAAAACCCCTCCCCAACCCCATACGATTGGCTGTCTTAAAAGCCACAGGGCAGGCGAGAGGGACGGCAAAGCTCTGACAAGGAAGAGCCTGAGAGGAGGAAGTGCACGGAGACCCAGAAGAGCTACACGGAGGCGCGCTCACAGGAGGAATTCAAACACCTGAGGCAAATGAGGACTTCGCCGGGATCGGGAGAGAAGAAGACAAGGCCTGGACGTGACGCGCTGTGTGGGAGGAACTACTCAACGCGATTTCTCAGCTAATGAACGTCGCAGGGGCAAAGGCTGCGAGAGGAGCTGGGCTGAACCTGAGCTCTGCTCCCACCAGATTCTTCCCTCTTAAGACTTAGTTGGGAATGAAAGATCTTTTTAATTTTTTTTATTTGAACTGATGATCCAGCCTTACCTTTTTAAACTGTTTTATCCTGGTGGACTTTATTATTTTGTTGACTGTTGACCCAGTTGTATTTTTAGCTATTCTATTCGGATCAATTCTTTTATTTTTTTAGACTTGGTCTGTTGTTCCAGCTGTATTTTTAACCATTTTACTCGGGTTAGTTTTTAAGTATTTTATTTAAAGATCGAGACTGGACAACTGTATTAATACAAAATTTTGTATGCTGTATAAAAAATTTTAAACCATACTTTTTGTCTGGCTTTTTTATTTCTGAACCTTTGGTATCTCTGCGAACCTGACACATGCTTTTTGATTTTGGCTAAAAACAGCATTATCATAATTTAAAAAACACTGGGAACACTTTGAAAATAGATCAAATGATGACTGCAATGGAATTTAAAACAAAATAATTTCATTACTAAAGGCTGAATCACACTTTTTCTTTTCGTTATTTTTTTTCATGTAGCTGTTCTTGAAGGGATAGATGTACTGACTGAAGAATGAAAAAAGGCTGTAAAATTATTTCTTATCCTTTGGTGCTTCAGATTTGATCTTAATGGTACAAAAAGAGGATCCTGCAATGGTTTCTTTTAGTGGCCCTGTCCAGATTTATCCTAAATGATCTGTTTTGAGTCTTCAAACCAGATTTAAAATGTTAACAGGACTCTACAAAATCTGTGGTGAACTCCATCCCATGAGCTGCCATTTTCTAACAGTTGGATGTGCTTTGCAAAATGTGTGAATTGCCTCACAGTGCTAACCATGTCTGGTTACCATAGTAACTTGGGGCCAGCCTGTTCTCTTCCACTTTGTCACAGACTGGTGTAAGCTCTGGGATCAGAAATCAGATCTGTCTCGTGCATGAGTTGTTTCAAAACCTCAATTGTTAACAAACACACACACACCTTTATATATCACTCTAAATGGAATCTCTGTCCTAATGTTCCATTTCAGCATTTCTAGTGTACAACGAATTGTTTTTGTGCCAACTTAAACAGTTTTCAGATACACTGCAGGAATGATAAGATAGCCAAAGAAAGAGATACAGACCATGGATGTTAAAACACGAGAGCTCCTCACCATGCATGGAGCATTCTATCCCGTATTCAGCACCCTGAGACTGGGTGCTAGCCGCAAGGAAGGAGGCAGAGGACTAGTGAGCGTAGAAGCCACTATCCAGGATGAAACATCCAAGATGCATGAATACATCAAGCTCAAGGCCCCAACTGACAGTGTGCTCAGTGAATGTCTCAGGCAATGGAGAACAGAGGATACAGTGCTGGAGGACAGATCCTCATGGGAGGACAAACCCATGCATGGGATGTACCACCGGATCATAACTGAAGTGGCTGATATCAAGAAGTCCTACCAATGGCTAGAAAGGGCTGGCCTACAGGACAGCACTGAAGCGCTCATCCTGGCAGCTCAGGAACAAGCCCTGAGCACCAGAGCACCAGAGGCTCAGATCTACCACACCAGACAAGACCCAAAGTGTAGGCTGTGCAAAGAGGCGCCTGAAACAATCCAGCACAAAACACAAGGTCAAAATGGGAAACACCTCAGACGGTGGTAGAGAATGAGAAGGCAAATATTCTGTGGGACTTCCAGATCCAGACTGATAGGATGGTAATGGTGAACCAACCAGACATTGTAGTGGTGGATAAAGAACAGAGGAAAGCCGTTGTGGTGGATGCGGCAGTGCCAAGCAAACATCAGGAAGAAGGAAAATGAGAAACTGGAGAAATACCAGGGACTCAGAGAAGAACTGGAGAAAGTCTGGAAAGTGAAGGTAACAGTGGTGCCTGTACTTTCTGTACTTTCTCAGTCTTTTAAAGAAAAACAAACTGAGTGAGAAACTGTTAGTGTCCTTCTACCGCCGCTTAATAGAGAATATTTTAACTTACTGTGTCTGTGCCTGGTTTGCCAGTTGCACAGCTGCAGCTAGGAAAGCTCTCCAGAGAGTCACCACGAGAGCCCAGAAGATCATCGGCTGCCCTCTCCCATCCCTGTACAGTTCCCGCTGCCTAAAAAAGGCTCAGAACATTCTGCTGGATCAATCACACCCTGAACATTCTCTGTTTGAACTGCTGCCTTCAGGCAGAAGATACAGGACAATAAAAACAAGGACAAACAGATTAAAAAACAGCTTCTATCTGAGAGCCATTGTGGCCTTAAACGCTGCTAAATAAAGTTAATTTATTAGGGAAGCGGGCAATACCTCGACAAGATGCAACCTCCTTTTTTATACTTTTGTGAATTTTTTTGATTTTTTATCTATATTGTCTTATATCGCAGTTTTAGTTTATTTTTATTATTATTTTCCTTTCTTTCTTTCTTTTTCCACCGGAAAAAATTGCACTGTAATTTCGTTGTACATGTACAATGACAATAAAGATATTTCTAAATTTCTAATTGGAGCACTCGGGGCAACCTCCGACTCTATCTTACTGAAGTATAGCGCTCTCTTTTTTCTCCAAATGTTTCCATGGCGACTCCAGAAATCGGCAATCCATTGAAAATGCCTTGTAATTGTCGTGAACATGCATAAATTCAGGGTTACAAAGAGGAGGTTGAGGGTTGAGGGTTAAGCAAGTTTAGGGTTACTTATGCAAGAGTTCAGGGTTAAAGTCAGGGTAGTTTAAACTTGCATTTTGGAATACCCCCTGGGAATAATATTCTATAAAGACCAAGAACTTAACCTCTTTCCAAGAAATTCTTTTAATGTGTAATAGTAAAAGCGAATCAGTTAGTGTTAGCTTTCTAGATGAAGTCAAAGCCTAAGTCAAGTTAAAGTCAAAGCCATTAAATGTAAGGTTTATCTGAATCAAAAGAATGTTTCAGAATTAAATTGACAAATGTTAAAACATGTTTTTGGTATTCCATTAATAATTATCTCAAGGCATTTGGGGAAACGATGAAAGTTTAGTTTAAAAAATAAACATGGATATAGAAATGAAATTCTGATATAGTCAGATGGGGTGTTAGAAAACCCATGAGTGATCCCCTGATCATTCTGTGAAAGTGAAAGCTGGGATCTTTCTTTATCACCGGAAACATTAAGCGAGATGTTTGCACAGCAGATGTTTTCTCTTCCAGATAAATAAGACAAGGAGACAGATGCCAGCTCATGAATTCCCTTCTCACGCAGACCCCCTTCTGTCCCTGTTCTCCACATGCGTCCAACTATTTGATTGCCCATTTTCGTGTTTTTTTTTCAGCATGCTCTGTTTGTTTGTATGTATATACATGCATAATGAGATGGAAAAGTGCCAGCGTTCTCTGTGAAGATGGACGCTGACATGCTCCAGTGACTGCAAAGCTGGAGGATGAGTCCCACAGCTGTGGGAGGATGGGCAGAGGAACGAACTGCTTTCTGCTCGCATGATTGGCAGCATCTTTAGATCCTAGTGATGCTGTTTGGTGATGCCTTGTCTCTGGATTGCTTGGAGACATCCAAGAGATGCAGGTAAAAATCTCATCGTGTATTTTCTTCATAAAAGATCAATTCTTTATTTATGGTTGCTTCCTTTTCAGCAGAAGGCAGATCAGTCCTGTTTCTCTGCTGCTTTTCCAGCCCCCTATCCTCCGCTGATGATTGGTTTGAAGTGTTTACAAGCATTTGGAAAGCCTCACATTTTTACTTATTAACTTGTATCTGGCAAGAATGTACTTACATTAGAAAGGTACATCCTAAATCATGGCAAATCTAATTTGCGCAATTTCTTAGGTAATGGAAGCATGACTAATGGCTGCTTTTCTGGAGATGGTTCTAAGATTAAACAAGGAAATTTCTACAGTTTAAACACTGTTATATATATATATAATAATATATATGTTATATATCGAACATTTCATCCTTCATTACTTCCTGTTCCTTCCTGTCCAGAGATGTTCAGCTGTGGCTGACAGCTCATCTTTCCATAAAGGTTTTCATCAGACGAACTGCAGTCATATGCTGGTGTAAGGGGGGGGGGGCCTGGGTTGTTTGGTTGTGTACAGTCACTGGGGTTAGGTCCAGCCTTGACTTTAGTGTTGTAAGACTGTTGTTCTAAGTTCCTCTAACACTGAACAGGTTAGCCCCCCGCCTGGACTGCAGGACGCCTGCTGCACTCCTTTAAGGCACGAACACTGGGGAGAGGGGGTTGCAATGACGTCCTCTACACAAAGCTTCTTCTGAAAGCCCCCCAAGGCAGGTCCTAATTGTGATATCTACACCTCCCACCCCCCTTCTGTTTTCTCCCTCTTCCTCCAGCTATTAGGAATTGGATTTGGAGCAGAACGATCCATTTAGACTCTCTCTTCCATTGCTGTCCCTCTCTCTGCCTCAACTCCTCCTCTGAAGGTTTCTCTCATCAAAGCTCAGGAATTAATCTGTCTATTTTTACCTGAAGGAATGAAAGCAGTGAATGAGGTAATGCCTTCCTGTCCATCAGGAGGGCAGCGGCATGTGGGCTCTCCACTATGTTTAGCATGGGAAGTCAGCACCACCATCTGGGCTGCAAACAGAGGAGCTGCGGGGAAAGCCACGAAAATTGTTTGCAGTTTCCTGCATGATTAAAAAAGACTAAAGAAATAATGAGGAAGCTCTGAAGGAGCACAACTCCACCAACAACAAAGTTCTGAGGTGGTTTTAGTACAAAAGGGCAGCTTGTGGGTTTGAAACAATAACAAACACATCTAAGGAGGT
Source organism: Oryzias curvinotus (assembly GCA_023969325.1). NCBI lineage: Eukaryota > Metazoa > Chordata > Actinopteri > Beloniformes > Adrianichthyidae > Oryzias > Oryzias curvinotus. The sequence continues at coordinate 328,890 of CM043716.1, read as the reverse complement.
CTGTGAGAACAAAGCGCCACCTAGTGGATTAAGACCAGAGGTGACGAAGCCAGTATGGTTTGTTAGTCTAAAAAAAGCAAAGAACTTTAGTTAGTGTGAATGTCATAATGTACTGGAGAGGTCATTCAAAACATCACCTCATCATCTTTTTTCTGATTTTTTTAAACATCAAACTTCACATAACCAACAAATCAGCATTTGGAACAAAAACCTATCAAATTCATGGTTTGTTTTTGTTTCTTCAAACAGCATTTTTCTGAAAAACAACAGCTTTGATCAAGATTTCTGTCCCACAGCTTCAACCAAAGATGAAGTGGTTTTCTCCATCACCCTTCACATTCTATTCTGTCTTCATGCTGCACACCGTCGACCAGCCCTATAGTTACAGCAGATGGGTTTGGATTTTCTCAGACACAGATCCTTTGGGAATATTTGTATTTTGATCAACTTTAAAGACCAATCAAAATGGTGTTTTCAAAATGTTCTTGTTGCATTTTTTTGCAAGAATTTAGGACTAAAACTGTGTTTCTTAGTATGTTTTTATTGAAATCATTGTAAAACAGGAGCAGATGAAAATGCTGTAAGTAAAATGGGAGGACCAAAACCTCCCTTGTTTTCCTCGCCTAAGCTTGAATCTGGATCAAAACTTCATGGCTGTTTTGCTTCAATTTTACTGCCATTTTTTTGCACCACTAATGGTAGCCTGAGGTTGTGAGGGGATGTAAGGTAGCAGTAATGATTGTAAACAAAAGGAGTAGTAGTTGCTTACTTCTCCACCAACAGTCAAAGGCAAATTTCTTAGGAACTCCTGCTGCTCTGAACAAAGTTTGCCCTTGAAAACGTCAGTTGTATTATTTATTTTTCGTTTTAAAATGGCATAATCATAATTGGAAGACCAATGGGAATGCTTTGAAAACAGATCAAAAGATGATCGGAGTGGAACTCTGAGAAAAGTTCAATTTAGCAGCTTAAATATTTCAACTTCAAAACATAAGAAAATCTATGCCGGCACATGAAAGATGTACTTGTTGCTGTATAGCCTTTGATGCTCCACATGTTTGGGTAGAGTCAACAATGCTGAGTTACTGTCAAACTTGCATGAACTAAAGAAAAATAATGTCTTCCTAAATGCAATTTAAAGTTTGCATATAAAGAATTTTTTTTAACTCAAGGGCAGGGATGAGGGTCAGCACTGCCAAGTCTGACGAATAGTAATGGACTGAAATAAAGTAGGTTACCCTCTCTCGGTGGGTGGAGTGCTCCTACCCCAAGTGGAGAAGTTTAAGTATCTTGTGGTCTTGTTCACGAGTGAGGGAAGATCAAAGTGTGAGATCAACAGGTGGGTTGGAGCAGCGTCCACCGTTATGCAGTGGCTGTACTGGTTGGAGAGAGCTAACTCAATAGCTCTCAATTTAATGGTCTTTCATGACTGAAAAAGCAAGGTCCCGAATACAAGTGGCTAAAGCGAGCTTCCTCCATAGGGTGTCTGTGTGCTCCCTTAGGGATAGGATGAGAGGCTAGGTCAAACAGGAGATCCCACTGCAGCAATCTTATTCACTGAGAAAATGACTGGTGACCAGAGGGGGGGACAGAGGTCTGACTTCTGACAGAGCTCCTGGCTCTGGAAGTGAGGGACACCTCCGACACTGAGGTCAACCTCGAGGTCAGGATGCTGGCCTGTCCAGGTGGCATTGGTGGCAGTCGCTGATCAGGGAGGGGTCAAGGATGTCTTCAGCAGCAACCCAGGAGCGTTCCTCAGGGCTGTACCCCAACCAATCTACCAGATATTGAAGCCAACCCCCCAAGCGCGGGAATCCAGGATCTCCCTGACAATATTGACCAGCTCGCCATCCACCATCATGGGAAGCAACTGACGACAAAGAGCTCAGACCGCGACCCTCAGTTCAGTATCTTAGTGAATAAGTGACTGCGGTCTGCCACCCCTGCTTGATCCCCTATAGCTGGTCCCCGGGGTCTTTGCCGTCCGCTGGATGGGAGAGCGGCACACGAGTGGAAGGGTTAAGTTTAAGTCAATTTAAAGGTGTATGTGTGTTTTGAGGAACAGCAGTGTCTACCGTTTTTTTGTTGTTTGTCTATATTTGTGTATGTGTTTTTATAATGCTAAATGACTGTAGCATTACATTCATTCATCTTCTATTCCATTTGATCCCTTTTGGGATCTCGGGGCTGCTGGAGCCTATCCCGGCGACTTGCTGGTGAAGGCAGGGGACATCCTGGACAGGTCGCCCGTCTTTTGCAGGACCAAAATCACAGCTATGGACACTTTAGAGTGACCAATTTACCTATTAAGCATGTTTTTGGATGGTGGGAGGAAGGCCCAGAGAAAACCCATGCGTGCATGTCAGGCATGGGGGGGTCAGGTGTTTAAATTTCCCCATTTAACCCACCTGAGACTATGCAATCCTTAAGTTGAGTGAGACTGAGCATTAATACACAACAGTTATTACATACATAATATCTTGGTGGAACCTGGGTGTGATAAATTATATACTTTATATTGTCATATAATTTTACATATAACAATAAACCATTAATCAATAAATGACAGATACAGTTAAACTTTCACAGTCAGCAGCTTTGTTCAGTCTGCCTTTTTTTTCCTTTTAGCCATACATAGAAGGGAGCGTTTTTCTAAAAAAAATTCTTAAACAGGATTGTACATATCCAAAATGCATTGCATGTATTTAGGTGCGTTCAAACACAAAAACCGATGGAAATTCACGTTTGCCACTCGTAATACATGCAGCCAAGATACACATTGCTCCATTGCCCGCACATATTTTAAGTGCGTCCAAGTATAAAAGTTGGCCACGCATACTTCCTCCGGGTCCGTGAGGCCAAGCAAAAAGTACCGCTTTTGAGCCTTAATTTGATAAACTCCCTAATACATGAACATGGAAACTTTTTAAAATGTTTATAAGAAGACGGCAATGGCGGTATAACTTCCCTCATCATCAGAACGAAATTGGCGCTAAACAAAACTAACAATTCATTACCAAATCTTTAAGGAAAAAGTAACACAATGCAACAAATAAATTAAACATTCATTTCTCACATCTAAAGGGATCTCAATACCATGGAGACCTGCCACCTGCTCCCCAGGAGAAAGGAGACGGATAAACCAGCGATCCTCATCAGGTTTGTGAATCACAAACACAAGCTAGCTCTGATGAATCAACGTAAAAACCTCAGAGTTTCCGCTGTTTATCTGAACGACCATCTGACCAGGAGGAATGCTGAAATCTCCAAACATGCACGGCTTCTCAGGAAGCAGAAGCAGATTTAGAATACTTGGGTTAAAGGCTGCAGGATTTACGTCAAACCACTCGGTCCACCGGACCGGTCCAAGGTTCTGGTTGTGAACACCATGAAGGACTTTGAGAAGTGCTTGTTTATGGTTGTCTGAAACAACATGGAGTAATAAACCAAAGAACCAAATAATTTCAAGAAATATGACACCTGGATTCATCACTTTCTCCATCTGTCTGACGTCACCTGAATCAACAGCAGAGATTTTTGACCTGCAGACAACTTGACCTCAACTTTCACCGCAACTGATATCAGCTGAAGAAAGATATGGACCTGATTCTAATGTCTGCAGACATAACATGGAAGAGAACTAGAAACTGTTTTGAACCCAGAAGATCAGCTGTTATTCAGCAGAAGAAGAAATGCCAACCTTGGACAATCGACAGATTATGGACCCTTTTTATTTTCCCTTACAGCATTACTTTATAAGAAAAAAAAAGAAAAAAAAATACAAAAAAAAGTAAAACAAATGATTAATCACTTATTGAGATGGTTAAATTGATCGATATTACTTCACTTGCTCCAAAAACTGATAAATTGATTCAAAAATCTTTCCTAATATAGCATAATTTTGCACTTTTTTAACTTTTGATACTTGATGAAATTTTGCTATGAAAATTCCTGAAACAGTGTTGTATCTATTTTACTGATATAGTATTAAGTTTTATTCATATGAATGACTTTTATAAGTAACATAATCTGCATATATTTTAGATGACTGCATTTGCCATGTTGATTTCTAAAATAGTTATTTTTTACATAATAATTAAGTAATTCATCTTTGTGATGTGCTTTATTGATACTTTATGATTCTTAATTCTGTCTGATAAAAGCTAGGAACCGTATATTGATAAATCATGTAATAAAATGGTTATAGTATAACGGGGTGGAATTATATAAATTCGCTCCCTTCCACTCCCTTTCAAGCAATATTTATTAATATGTCTAATTATCCTAAGTTTGATTAGTTACTGTATGAATGTACAACTGATGATTATATTGCTTTTGTGTATTATTTCTACTTAATTGCTTGAAATAAACCATTTAAAAAAAATAAAGAAATAAATAAAACTCTAGAAGCGCTGAGGATCTGAATGGGTCGTTAATGTGCCCGTGCCTTAACACCCGGTGCGCCTTTAGTATGTGTCAAAGACTGAAAAATCCCCCGTGACTAAGACCGCGTCCAATGACCCGGTGCGCCTTATGGTCGTGAAAATACATATAGATCTATCTATATATATAGATCTATCAATAGCCGCGTTTACATGGGCAAAATATCTTGATCGGATCAATGGTCGGGTTAAAATATACCCGTGCACATGGGCACAGAAAAACTTTTTCCGATTAGAACAAGCGTTCCCATGGGTCACACTTTCGGTCGGAATAAATCATTTGGGCATGCGCAGTCCTGTTGAAAAACCCGGAAGGAAGTGTCCCGTTGTAAACAAGCCTTTGCTGTCACATACATTTATGCAGCAACTCGGTAATATACGAGACGATCTTCCAAACTTGCTTTTATTAATGTTATGAATATTATGAAGCGTCTATTCGCTCATTGTTTTATATTTAATCCGTGTGGTCGGTGCTTTTTTGTGCAGGGGGAGCTTGAAGCCAGGGTTAGGAGAGGCTATAAACACGGGCTAACAACATTAGCTTGGCTGCACGCAAATGTTTGGGAATAAGCCTTTATTCAGCCTTTATTTTGTCGGGACACAACTGGAAACACAAATCCACGTGATTGTTTGGACAGTTTCTAAGGACTGAGTGACATTTTTGCTTTGAAGCTCACACACCGACCCAAATGTGTGAGCTGATGGGCCGAGCTCTGCTCGGTTCTCGTGAGTCCGGCAGCCGCTAACCCAGAGCGGCGGGTTGGCTCACAGTCCGAATTCTCACACATAACAACACAACAAAACGCACACGTAAGAAAGCACCCCCCCCTCAAACACATTAATAAATCCGCCTGCTCTGCTCAGAGAGGTTCACTCGGTCCACTGGCACCGGAGCCCGAACGCAGAGCTCGGGTGCCGGGTCCAGACCTCACTGGGCATGAAGCGCTCCTCCCCGGCAGCGCCTTCGTGAGGGGTCTAAGAGAGGCAGAGAGCCAGCAGGGCGAGAGCGGAAGAAAACATGGAAAACAATACCCACCATGGAAGCAACGGCTAGAGGCCAAAATCAAGGCAACTCGGAGGGATGTGAGTAAGCTGACAGAGGCTCAAAGGGGTACAATGAGAAAGCAAGTACCAAAGAGATACAGCCAGATGCCCATACCTGAAGCACTGGAAACTGACAAACAAAGGCTCCTAGCCTTGAGTAGCCGCCTAAAGAGATACACAAGAGACAATGAAGCCAGACGAATAAACAGGCTGTTCGCAACTCAACCTGCGAAAGTGTACGCTCAGTGGCAGGGTCAAAACAGCCGAGCAGACCCACCAAGGCTAGAAACCGAACAGTACTGGAAACCTCCCTGAACAGAATCAAGTAACCATCACAGTGGCAGACATCCAAGAAAGAGTCTCAGGTATGAAGAACTGGACAGCACCGGGCCCTGACATGATACATGCCAACTGGCTAAAGAAGCTTACCGCACTCCACGAGCACCTGGCAGCACAAATGAACCAGCTGCTAAGAGATGGGACTCACCCTTAATGGCTAAAGGAAGGGCGAACGATCCTGATCAAGAAGGATCCCTCAAAGGGTGCAGTCCCATCCAACTACCGGCCAATAACCTGTCTCTCCACACCATGGAAACTCATGTCAGGCATCATTGCAACCAAGATAAATAGGCACATGGATCAATGCATGAGTAACACACAGAAGGGCATTGGTAGAGACTCCAGAGGAACCAAACTCCAACTCCTGGTCGACAGAACAGTCGCTCAAGCCTGAAAGTTACGACACCCCAACCTGTGCACAGCCTGGATTGATTACAAGAAAGCCTGTGACTCAATGCCACACACATGGATCACTGAATGCTTGGAGCTGTACAACATCAACAGGACTCTAAGAGCCTTCATAAGAAACTCAATGAAGCTGTGGAAAACCACCCTTGAAGCCAATGGGAAGCCACTTGCACTATGTCCATCAAATGTGGGATATACCAAGGTGATGCTCTGTCCCCACTGCTGTTTTGCATAGGTCTGAACCCCCTCAGCCAAATAATCAACAAGACTGGCTATGGATACCAACTCAGAAATGGGGCCAACATCAGCCACCTCCTCTACATGGATGACATCAAGCTATATGCTAAGAGCAAGCGTGACATTGACTCCGTAAACCACACCACCAGGATCTACAGTACTGACATTGGGATGTCATTGGGGCTCGAGAAATGCAGCCGGATGGTGACAAAGAGAGGCAAGGTAGTCCACACAGGAGGGGTCTCACTCCCAGAAGGAACAATAGCAGACATTGAGGACAGTTACAAGTACCTTGGAATTCCGCAGGCAAATGGCAACCTGGAGCAGGCAACAAGGATAGCTGCAACAGCTAAATACCTCCAACGAGTAAGGCAAGTAGAGCTGTGACGGTGTCGGATTTTTCATCACCGCGGTTATGAACCACCAGGAGGCGCGGTGTCGCGGTCAACCGCAGTGCCCCCGCACCCAAAAAAATTTCCCCCGGAGGGCCGCATCAAAAATAAATACAATTACAATGCTCCGCTTGTGTTTATACAGACACATAACGTTACGCTGCACAAAATAGTTCCCAAACAAAACATGTAGTGATATTCATGGAAATCTAACAGTGCGCGTTCATGTTTGGAGTGAAGGTGAACCGTAATACCCCCCTACACACACACACACACACACACACACAAAATCCTCCAGCGGGCGGCCGTGTCGTGCACCTTTAAGAATGCACGCAGCTTGAAACGAAAATGAATACAATGTAAATTAATAATAAGAACGCAGTAAATTTGTCATATTTCCTCGTGAGACGAAAACTTCTGTTGTAGAATGAGTTTGTGTGCTTCTGAAAGTGCGCTCCAGTGCGTAAAGGGAGCTGCGTGGTACGTGCAGCGCAGAGGCACTGAGAGCGCGCTCCGATGAAAGACAGTGACAGGCGCAGTGGGAGAGAAGGAGATAACAGTCTGAAAGAACGAATGAAAGTCTGAACACAGGACTAGCAGAAAAAATAAATTATCAGCAAAAGATGAACGTGTTTAATGTGTTTATTATAGCTCCATTCACGCGCCATATGCAAAACTTAAAAAAAAAAAAAGTGCGGTGATGAGGTTATCACCGCAGTGATGACCTCATCACCAGGGTGATGCGGTTATCGTCACAGCCCTAAAGGCAAGTCCTGAGGAGCCAGCTCAATGGCAAAAATAAGACCCGGGCAATACGCACTGCCAGTTATCAGATGCCCTGCAGGAATAATAAGAATGGCCAAAGGAAGAGATACAGACCACGGATGTTAAAACACGAAAGCTCCTCACCGTGCATGGAGGGTTCCATCCCAAATCCAGCACCCTGAGACTGTGTGCTAGCCGCAAGGAAGGAGGCCGAGGACTAGTGAGCGTAGAAGCCACTATCCAGGATGAAACATCCAAGATGCATGAATACATCAAGCTCAAGGCCCCAACTGACAGTGTGCTCAATAAATGTCTCAGGCAATGGAGAGCAGAGGATACAGTGCTGGAGGACAGATCCTCATGGGAGGACAAACCCCTGCATGGGATGTACCACCGGACCATAACTGAAGTGGCTGATATCAAGAAGTCCTACCAATGGCTAGAAAGGGCTGGCCTACAGGACAGCACTGAAGCACTCATCCTGGCAGCTCAGGAACAAGCCCTGAGCACCAGAGCAATAGAGGCTCAGATCTACCACACCAGACAAGACCCAAGGTGTAGACTGTGCAAAGAGGCGCCTGAAACAATCCAGCACATAACTGCAGGATGTAAGATGTTGGCAGGTAAAGCATACATGGAGCGCCACAATGAAGTGGCTGGAATAATATACAGGAACATGTGTGCAGAATATGAACTGGAAACCCCAAGGTCAAAAGTCCAAAGGTGGTAGAGAATGAGAAGGCAAGGATCCTGTGGGACTTCCAGATCCAGACTGATAGAATGGTAATAGCGAACCAACCAGACATTGTGTGACACTGCCACAAAGAGCATGATGAACAGTTTTAAATATTTTGCTACAAATCCCTGCAGGGGCAAAATACAAGTTTCACATGCTGATTAAAATATTATGGCCATAGCTGTTTAGTGTGGGACTATAATGATGGACATTTGTAACAGTTTTTAACGGGCATAAGTAAAGGCAGCATGCGGCTTTAAGAAGGCAACTCTGTCTACGAGGGGGGCGGAGCTACTAATGACAGGGGCTGCTACGAGGGAAAACACCTGTTGTTTAAAAACTATGTTCCCCCGGCAAAGGGAGAGCCGTGTCTGAGGACTAGACTGGATGTTCCAGAGCCGCTCCATTTCAAGCTCTACACCCAGGATTACATTTTCCTTTTCCTGGTGGACAGATTAATACGTGGGTTTTTTCCTCCTCCTTTTTTTTCCTCCCATTGGAATCTACACACCAAGGACTGACGGAAAGCCAGTGAGATCGAGCCTGTTTGTTTTGTTTTGGCTAAACGCAATGCATTGCTGGGACTGAGATACGAACTCATTTACATCGGACTCCAGTTTTGATAGTTTTGAACGGAGACCTTTGGAATCATCTGTGTTTGTATATATTTATATGCTGTTGGGTGTGTATTTTGCTTGGTGATTTGGTTAAGGCCTGCTGAAAATTACTAAAACGCCTAAAACAAATTAAAAGTAAGACTGCTGGATTTTCTATGTTTAATGTTAAGTTGCCCACGCCTTTTTTTTTTTTTTAAAGCAGGTAATATTTTTGCTTTGTTGTACTCTTCCTCTGCAATAAGATAGAGGAAATTGTTACAATTGTAGTGGTGGATGAAGAACAGAGGAAAGCCGTTGTGGTGGATGTGGCAGTGCCAAGCGATGGGAACATCAGGAAGAAGGAACATGAGAAACTGGAGAAATACCAGGGACTCAGAGAAGAACTGGAGAAAGCCTGGAAAGTGAAGGTGACAGTGGTGCCTGTGGTAATTGGAGCACTCGGGGCAGTAACCCCCAAGCTGGAGGAGTGGCTACAACAGATACCTGGAAAGACCTCAGACCTCTCAGTCCAGAAAAGCGGGGAACAGTGCAAGGAACAGCTAAGATACTGCAGGACCCTCAAGCTCCCAGGCCTCTGGTAGAGGACCCGAGCTTGGAGGAGAAACCACCCGCGGAGGGTGAGAGGGGCGTTTGTTTTTTTTTATATATGTAAAGGGGCTGTGTCCATTAACTTAAAATAATATTATAACATAAGTATTTTCCCCATTTATGAGAAAGAGAAGAATTAAGAATAAAAAAAGAACAGTTAGATGTCAAATACCGTGGCTGTTTATGCTGCGGTCCATTATGTGCTGTCTTTCTGTACTGCCATGGTGAACTGCTGTGCCTCAGCTGGGGACTTTAAGATATGGACCTTCTGCTTATGGATGATCACCCTCGGTGCGCTCCGGCAGGTTAATGATCTTTCTGTTGCTGTGCCGGGACCTGTTTTCCTGATCCTGCAGCCAGGTGATGAGGGCTTCAGGCGGGTTTCTGCACTCTCGAGTCTCACCAACAGCTGAGTGACAGAGTCCTCTGTGTCGGAGATTCTTTGCTCCACATTTTCCATTCTTCTCTCCAAGACCTTCACGTTCTCACACACAGCACTGACCGATTTAACAATCTGGTCTAGCTTAGCTGAGTTTAGCATACAGCCCGTCGCTTAACTTATCACAAGGCATTCAATGTCACTCTCCGCCATTTTGTCCAAGCACTGGTCCTCTGCCTCCGTCTGCGTTTTTCGAGGTTTCTGGTGTAAGACTCGTTTATTTTCTGGCGTCTTGGCCCAAATTTCCAGAAGAGACATTACAGTCCTGTAAAGACCTTTTCCGCCACAATTCGTTATCTCTGAGTTCACGCACTGCTACTCACTGTGCATCACGTGACCCCCTCCAAAAATACTTTCATTTTTAAAAATTGATATGAAAATCCAAAAACCCAGCCAAAAAAAAGAGATTTACCAGCATTCATAAATACTTGATAAACTAAAACGTAAGAAATTGTAGGACAAAATCTGTCGCTTTTCAGTTTTTCCACGCGTGTTCAAAAAAGCCGTGAGAAGTAAAACCAGGATTCTTTCGAATAACAATACATGAAGTTTATTGCCCTAACAATAGTTCTAAACAGAATTAAAACAGATGTGGGTCCTCATTTTAAAAGGCCTACAAAACCTAAGAAGCTACATATGCTTTACATTTTCTTCCTCCTTCACGCAGCATGGCGGCAGAATCTCCGCCCCCGAACACTCGGATTGGCTGACAGATTATCTGCCTTCGTTCATCAGCCAGGAACAAGCCCTGAGCACCAGAGCGATAGAGGCTCAGATCTACCACACCAGACAAGACCCAAGGTGTAGATCTACCACACCAGACAAGACCCAAGGTGTAGACCTACCACACCAGACAAGACCCAAGGTGTAGACCAGGGGTCGGCAACCTTTTTTACTCAAAGAGCCATTTGGGATCGCCCCCAATGAAAAAAAAAAGCTCCCGGAGCCACAACCCGTTTTGACATCATTATATATATTATGCATGTATATATTATATCAAGGGTGCTCATTACGTCGATCGCGATCGACCGGATCAAGGACATGAATGCAGAGTCCAGAAAAGATTAAAAGAAAAAGTACTTCTTTCTTTCCATCGTCATGCTTATTAGTGACATGTTTATTTGAACATTACTGTTTATGTACTGATGATTAAAAACTACACAGTGAGTTTACATAAAGATACTTTTGTATCAACAGGTGAGGCGTTTTATTACAAAGACAAAAAGCAGCAACCATCGTATTCATGCTCTGCTGTAAACGGTGCAATGCGGGGAGCGTGGCATAAAATGAGGCATTCGGCGCCGCCGGCTCCACACAAAGTGCGTGCCTCGCAGCTTTCCTAATGAGCTCGCATCCACTGGCCGAGAACTGCAGAGCTGACAGGAGGAGAAACACGGAGCGACCCCAACAAACTCCGGTTGTTAGGAGTGGTCCTCTGCCGGGGACACGACGTGCAGTGGGGCAGAGAGCAACTCGACAGAGCCTGCGCTCAGTGAGAGAGGATGTCCGATTGGCCATTCTGCCTGTCAATCAAGTCCCATACTTTTCGGTGAGGATTTTGATTGGCTGGTGGATTTTCAAGAAGCACTCTCTTCCTCTTCAATCTCCCCCCTTCCCGCGACCCACCCCCACGTCCCCGAAGATCGCGACCGACGCAATGACCTCCCCTGCTCTGAAACACACATCACCGCACACGCGAGTCCAAAACAACGGCGCAAACTCTCCGTCACCAAAAAGCCGCTCCGCGCCACGCCAAGCCCCCGGCAGAAAATCACTCCGGACCCTGAGTGTTTATTGAAGCCGCCCCGCGTGTCCTCCTGCTATCAGCTCCGCAGCACTCGCCCGACAAACACGAGCCCACAGAGGAAGCTGTTTTTTATGTGGCACACGCCTCGCATGGAGCCAGCAGCGCCTTTGAAATGCCATGAAAAATGAACAAACTAAAATAAATTTGAATTTTTATAAAATACTCGTTATTTTCCAAAGTCACAGGGAGCCACAACAGAAGGATAAAAGAGCCACATGTGGCTCCGGAGCCATGGGTTGCCGACCCCTGGTGTAGACCTACCACACTAGACAAGACCCAAGGTGTAGTCTTTGTAAAGAAAGAAAGAATTAAACATAGTAGAATAAAATATCTCGACAAAACACAGTAAAACAGCTAAACAACTAAACACATTTGGTCAAAAACCCACATTTAAACCCAAATCCGTCCCAAATACAGGCAAAGGGAATGGTATCCCACAGTTCCTTGTGCTGCCAATCTAACAGCAGCACCAAAGTTACACCTACTTAATTGAAATAATTTGAATGAAAGTCAAATAACTGCCTAAAAACTACATGTTATTTTTTTCTCTTTGCATGGCAACTTGACATACCCTGAAACATACCTCAGTTTTTGTAACCAAAAGCTGAGGTTATCCACTTCCTTAGCCTCAAACTTACCGAGGTAACTCACATAACCTGCTTTCTGGAATACCCCTTAGGAGTCAAAACAACAACTGACACTGTTCTAAAACAACATTTAAAAAAGACCAAAAAAACTCTTAAAAAAAAAACTATAAATAATTAAAAATAAAGTTAAAAACCCCACGAAAATCAACAAGAAACAAACCAACAAAAAAAAAAAAAACAGAAAAACAAATAACAAACAAAATCAAAAACAAAAAATGGATAGGAAACAAATACTACAAAATACAAAACAAACAAAAACAACTAAATAAATCAATGAAAAAGAAATAGACAAAAAACAAAATAAAAACCAAAAAAACAAAAAAACACAACAACTAAAAAAGAAAAAAGAATGGAAAATAAATCCCCTGTCTGAGGTTAATGGCCCTGGTGGGGTCGCAACCCCCCCCCCCACACACACACTCCTTCCGGCGCTCCACGCGCTCTCTCCTCTCATACACACACACACACTCGCGGGCCCAGCACATCCACATCCCCATTCCACAACAGTGGGTAAAGATGATCTCGGCTCCAATGCCTTCTTAAAATTAGAAGATTGTAATTGTGCTGCTCCTTTGTGAAAATAAATAAATGTAATAATGAAAAGAGATCCACTGTTGACAACACTGCTCAATCAATCAATCAATTTTATTATTTGTATAGCACCTTTTAAGCAGAAGCAACCAAAGTGCTTAACATAAAATTACATCAAATCAGGGACAATATGATACAATAAAGAATCAATAACAGCAATAAAACAATAAAACAGTAAAAGAATAAAAGAATAAAATTAACAAGCTGACCCACTAAATCCGCTCACTGGAGTTAAAAGCCTGGCTAAAAAGATGAGTTTTTAAAAGTGACTTCAAATCACTGACGGTTCTGGCAGACCTCACAAGAGGAGAGCATTCCAGAGTTTACGACCTGCAACTGAAAAGGCTGCTGTTGACATCCATGTTAACGTTAGCTACTTCCACAAACAACGAGTGACGTCGTTCACCGTTGAGTCCTCTTCTGCACATGCGGGTCACTTCTGGGTAATTTCACGGTCACACAGGAGGTCGCAAAAGTTCGGATTTAATTGGAAAAGTGAATGGCCTTGCAAAAAAATAGAATTTTTTCAAAAAATTGGAATTGAGCATAAAGCCCTGCAGTGTTCCCTTTTGTTTTCACATCCATCCCTCCCTGGAGCCAGGCCTGGGCTTGGGGCTTACAGGCCAAGTAGCTGGGCCTCTTCCCATGTGGGTCAAGTGTAGAGTTGCTGGGTGGGTCACCACTGCCAAACCTGAGGCCATGGTTCGAGACCAGAGAAAGAAAGTCCTCTCTGGGTGGGTGGAGAGGCAAAGGAGTTTTGTTCACAAGAGAGGGAAGGGACTAACAGGAGGTGCGTAGAGGTGGCTGGGGAGGGCAAGGGTGGGTAGCGTCTGCAGCCCATACAACGCTGCTCACGGCTTTAGTTTGTTATTGTGCTGTAAAAAGAAGTCATAAAAACTTATATAAACAATAAAGAAATGATCAAAGTTGACTGAAACAGATTAAATTAGTCGACATTTGGAGACTCAAACATCCAAATTTATGATCTTTTACATGGAGTACTAAGTCTAGAATAGCCCTTTCTCTATCAGACTTTTTGTTAATTTCCAGCAATTTGCAGGATGAGGATATTTCAGTAAAAATCTCACCTTGTCCACCAAGCTGTTTGTATAGATATTGTTTTATGTCCCTCACAAAATGTCAGTGAATCTCATTATTGGAAATTAAATAACTCGTTGCTCAAAATAATAATATTAAAAATTCTTTAATAAAGCCAATTTGGAGAATTCTTTCTGAATTAACTGGGAGTTGTTCAAATACGAATCAGCCAAGCTTTCAAGAACATTTGGTGGCAACTTAGCCAAACTAAGAAAGCAACAAGAACATGACATAAACACAGGCATCTCGGTACTACCGCCAAAACCTCCAGACAGCTTGTCTGATGAGCAGAAACTTAAAAATATCGAACAGGAAGACTTGGATCCGATTTTTTAAAGAGAAAAATGAGCTTTTATTATCCAGAAAACAATAGCTCAAGCAGGAAGAGCAAAACTCTTCCTATTTCTTTAAAATGAAGAACCATCAAGGACAAATAAACAAAATGAATGAGCTAAATTATTAAAACAAAACAAATCCACAGAAACTGATGGATTCACTTCTGAATTTGATATATTTTCTCCCAGCAGATGGCGCTCTTTCTATTGGAAGTTTAGAATGAAAGTATTTCTAATGATACCTTACCCTGGAGCATGACCCAAGGACTTATTACTTTATGAGATGCTGAGATAAGATGTTCTTTATTGATCCCACGTTGGGGAAATTCACTTGTTACAGCAGTTCAGTGCAAAAAAGAAAAAAAAGAAGAACAACAGCAGTGTGCAAAAAGAATGAAAGGATGTTTAAAAAATGTGCAAAAAAGGCAAAAGTAAAAGTAATAACATTTAACAACAAGAAGAATCTACACTACAAAATCTACACTACAGAATCTACACCTATATACACCAGGTTATGACATAACATATGTTAATATATAATATATATTATCCCAAAACCACACAAAGATTTACTCTTTATTGATAATAGGAGACCCATTTGTCCTCTTAACAATGGTTATAACATTTAGCTTTAGTTTTTGCAAAAATAATTAAATCTGTACTTAACTCAGTTATAGATGAATCACAATTTTTAACCAACAGACATAGCAAATAATATTCCTTAGGTTTTGGACATACTTGATGATTCATATCTCATTGCAGATGACTCCTTTATATTTCTGGACTTTTTTAAGGCCTTTGACACAGTAGAACATAACGTCCTGTATCGTTGATTACATGAATTTGGTTTTTGATGACTAGTTCTGCAGAGTCTCTAAAACTCTTTACAACAAAGCCACCTGCTCCATTAAACCTAAATCTGGTTCATCACCTAGGTTTGCTATAAAATGAGGAATTGGACAGGGATGTCCTATATCTCCATCTAATTCTTCTTGTAGCTCAGCTTTTCTGTGACCATGTTAACTCCCAATAGAGATAATTAAGACTTTCTCCAAAGCTTCAGGTCTCTCATTACATTAAAAAAAAAAAAAAACTTCTCCCAAATAAATCTTGTGATTCGGATTCACTCTGTAATATTCCTGTAAAGACGTCAGTCACATATCTTGGAATAATAAAATCCCAAACGGAAAATGATAGGGGTAATACTAGCTTTCTTCCAATTACTAACCAAATGAAAAAGAGGTTTAACCTGCAGCTCATTCGTGACCTTTCCATTAAAGGTCAAATTCTCTTCTCCAAGGCTGAAGGGCTCTCCAGAGTCATTAATGCCGCTCAGTCTCTTTATGTCAGCAACTTTATAAGCAGAAGTGTTGAGCAATTGCTATGTGATTTTGTCTGGAAAAACCAAACTCATCACATCAGGAAATTGGTTTTAATGAATGATTATAGTAGTGGGGGGCTGAACTTCCTGGATTTCAGTACCTTAAATATGACTTTTAAAATGAATTGGAACAGAAAGTTTCTGAAAAATCCAAACTCTCTGTGGAACTTCATTCCCAATTCTGTTTCCTCACAGGTCGGTGGCCTTGACGTTTTACTGCTCTGCACCTACAAGCTGACAAAGTGCCCATCAAACTGTCTTCATTTTAAAAACAGATGCTGCTTGCTTGGTCCATGTCTCACCTATCTTTTTACAGGAACTTCTACTCCACCTGCTCCCCAACAACAGCTTCACGTGACGGACACTGCTGTCGGAAAACTCTGCTTCTCTACTTTGAGAAACCAAAACAAAGTCGTCCGAAGACTGTTCTCAAATATCTAATAAACAACAAAGTGGAAGAGGTTTTATTAAGGATCATTCATAGGTTTTATCCAACAAGTCAGTTTATGCAAAGGCTTAAAAAGGACATTGCTAAAAATTGTTTTTTCTGTTTTCTATTCAAGAAAACGAAGCATGTTTTTTGGACTTGTAAGTACATCTGATAAAAACTTAAATGTATACGCATTTTACTTTAACATGTAAATTAAACATGTATTTGGTTTCATCAATTGTGTTCATAAACTTTTGTCTCAATTTTATTTCACAAATCTCCTGATTTTACTAACCAAGTATTATATTCACAAAACTAAATGTAGCAATAAAGCTCCCAATTTTTTTATTTATCAGCCCATATAAAGGTTTACTTACATTTCATTTCCCCCAGTACAAACAAAAGAACTATTAAAACTTGTCATTTTGCTCATCTGCATAATTTCATATAAGCTTATTTTTGTACAGGTACACCCCCCCCCCCCCCGCGTGTACTTTGATTAAACAATTGATAGTGTTTAATGTTCTTAGCTTTTTTTACTGTGGGTCACCTTTGCTCTGAATAAAAATAATTTAAGAATAAGTTGAGTCTCGCTGCAGCCGCCGGCTCTCGCTGACGATCCAGGCCAGGCGCTAGTTTCGTTAGGTAGGTGAAGTGCTGCATTATGGGATATGTAGTTAATATCTTACCAGCGCTACATTTCGCTGTGCCATCAACAACTCTCATATAGAATAACTGTTTATATTTACAAATGAATGTAACCTGAATTGGTTAATGCTGTATTATTGAAGAAAAGAAAAACTATAAAATAAAAAGATATTGGATGTGAATAAACTAAACTTTATTTATATAGCCCTTTACAACACCTTCAGGGTAACAATGTGCTTTAAAATAAAATGACAGAAGAAAGTTTAAAATCAGGCTAATTAAAAATGAAACAAAAACAGCATAAAATCACAAAAAGCAGTCAGCAATAATATGCATAAAAGATAAATAAGAATGCAATAAAACCAGTTTGTGGGTCGCAGGCCTCGACTTTGACACATTTGGGTTTCTGCAATCGGAGTCAAGTGTTCTCAGTCTCCTGACTACCAGAGAAAAAGAAAATCCTCTATTCAAACGCTTTTTAAATCCACCCAAAATGACTATTTCCCCTTCAAATCTGGCATCATTGAAAAACTCCAAACGTGGGCAGAAGTTCATTCATTAGGATGCAGTGGTTGTGAGATGTTCAGGCCAAGAATGTTCCCTGCAGAGGACAAGGTCGCACTGCTGGTGGTCAGGAGGATAGTTATGACAGGAAATCAACTTTATCTGCAGTTTTCATGAAGATCCATCCATCCATCCCATTTCCAAGCCTGCTTAATCCCTTCTGGGGTCACAGGGTTGCTGGAGCCAAAGCAAAGCGAGGATGGCGCCGAACAGTTTGCCAGTCCGTCACACCCAGCAAAGACACTGTTTAGAATCGCCAATGAACCCGTAAAGCAGATTTTTGGACTGTGCGAGGAAACTGGAGAAAACCCACACATGCATGAGAACATTCAAACCACACACCGAAAAGGCCCAGCTGAGATTTGAACCAGGGACCTCACTTCAGGATCAAAGGTTCTCCAGGAAAAACCAAATCAAAGACACAGAGGGATAGAGGACAAGCACGTGGTTTCCCTTTCCAGCTGTTTATTCTGCCAGCAGCTTCATCCCTGCCTCTGCTTGTGTCTGGGGTTGGTCTTGCAGAACACGAACAGGTGCCCCCTCCTCCGAACGAAGAAGCAGTCTTTGCAGCGGCGCTTCAGGGAGGACTTGGTTTTCATCCCTGCTGTCGGCTGGACACAAAGAAGATGCTGACACCGCCCCAGCAGAGAGGTGGCAACCTGAGCCGAGGGGCCACAGGGGCTGGATGCCGGCAGGAGCAGAGGGGGAAGAGTGGGGGGTCTGCTGAAGCATCTGAGGGCAGCTACAGAGGAGCCCCTGAAAACACTCATCTGGGCCATTTGGCGAGCCAGGGCAGAAGCCAGGTGTTTCAGCACGAGGGGGGGCATGATCTGTGACGACAACCACCAGATTGCTTTAGTAACGAAACACTAGACACAAGGCATCCCACGTGACATGCCGGTGGAGAGTCTCCACATGAAACCAAACAATATCTACAGCAAGTTGACCTGTGAGCGGGACACTCCGCCATTAAATGGTCAGACATCAAACAATGTATATCAGAATCAAACAAACCTTTAAGGAATCTCCGCCAGCTTTACGTGAGGAGCAACACCCCCGAAAGCTTAGAAAAGACGGCAAAGGCGCGAGGAACTGTTTCCGGTGTGAAAGAGCAACGGAACATTGTTGTCCCTCAGCTCTGCCTTCCACTTTGTGGGATCTTCATTTTGTGTCAATATTCGGTCATTGTTGAGTAAAACAGGATTTTTTTTATTTATTTATTGCCTGAAATTAATTTCACGTTCAAAAACTTCGGGTTTACTCCATAGTTTTGCTGGAGCGTTCGTGAACCTGACAGGCAAACTCGGGGGTAAACTTTCCCCTTCCTCCGTGGCGGAAAGGACTCTGAGGTGACTGCTGGAAACATGGCGGCCGCGTTGGGCAGACTGTTGTCCTTCAGTAAAAACGCAAGGGTGTGGAGATCGACGCTCACACCTGTTCACCGCTACAGTGTGGAGGTTTCCAGCGCCGGGGAACCCATTACTCACACCGGACAGGTGGGCTTCAAACCGGACATTTTCCGCGGAGAATGGCCGGATGTTCAAACAATGTTAGCTAAGCTGTTGTTAGCTATTGATAACACAACTACAGGCGGATGCGAGATCACCTGTCATCTAACAAATAAAGAAACGTGTTCACTTGCATAAACATGTTTATGAAATGTGTCTAAAGATGTCTGTTGGCTCCAAACTGTTCCAGTGTTTGTTTGCTAAACTCTCTCCGGATTATTTTCTCCTTAGGTGTTTGACGTAAACGATCCCAGGAGAGCCAGGTTCGTTGGCAGACAGAAGGAGGTGAGCAGAAGCGCTAAAACACACCTGAGCCCAGTTTTCTGCTGGACCTCTTAGCTTCTGAGCCGTTCAGTTTTTTGTGTGATGATGAATGTCATGGAGCAGCACGAGGGACGCCGGGAAACTGCCCCCCCCAACCGTAACCTCTAGAGGGGATGTTGCCCTAAATGTTTGCATCCATCTCTGTATTCAATGGACTGTATCAGAGACCTGGACTGAGCGGGTGTGACGTCACCCATAGAAAATGCCTCCCGTCCAGCATGACTTAGCTCACTATTTTGATATTATTTGCTCTACTATAATATGATGATCCTTTATTTGACTTTAGCTGTTATTGTTTCTTCAAAGGTGAACAAGAACTTTGCCATCAAGCTGGTGGCAGAAGAGCCGGTGGCAGAAGTTGGAGTCAGAGTGGTGTCGTGCGATGGAGGTGGAGGAGCTCTCGGACACCCCAAAGTCTACATCAACCTGGTATGAAGCAGCCTGTAGAGCTCCCAGCATGTGGGAGCTGTACACGGCCTGCAAAAGCATTCACCCCCTCGGATGCGAAAGCATTCACCCCCTCGGATGCGAAAGCATTCACCCCCTCGGATGTTTGACCCTTTTTTGCTTTACTGAAGGATGCACAAAATTTGTCTTTTCACTCAAACATTTACCGGAAAAACACCTTTAATTTGAACCTAAAAACAGATTTCTACAAAGGAATGTCAATGAAACAAATGTATAAAGCATTATAATTATTTGCATTATTATTCACCCCATTCAAGTCAGTATTTAGTAGATGCACTGCAATCCCAGCTCTAAGTGTGTGGAGAAATCTCGATCCGTCTTTTACATCTGCACACTGGAATTTTACTCCATTTATCTTTGCAAAGCTGTGAAAGTTCTGTCAGGTTGTGTTGATACTGGGCATGAACAGCTCTTTTCATGTCCAGCCACAAATTCTTTATGGGATTTTGGTCTGAGCTTTGACTCGTCCACTTCAGAGGGCCCATGCAGTCTCTCCCATCTGAGGACAGCCTGGTCTAGGCTGAGTCACACATGTACCATATTCCCTCCATATTCCCTCCATTTCTCTGAACTCCTGGGGATATTCAATGCCTTGGAGATTCTTTTGCATTCATCCTCTGAATTGTACCTTTCAACTATCCTTTCTCTGAGCTTCTTGGAGTGCTCCTCTGTCTTCATGGTGTAATTGTAGCCAGGAATACCCCTCAACCTGACTCTGGACCCTTCATAGACTGGTGTTTTATAGACACACAAACACCCCGCAGGTCATCTTTATTACACTAATTGTGAGACTATTGGCACAAATTGGATAGACCTTTATCAGATGAAACCACTACATGTAAAAATGGGTGAATAATTACGCAAACAATTATGTTTCTTGACATATTATTGTTTCATTGACATTACTTTTATAGGGCTGCATGGTGGAACAGTGGTTAGCACTTTTTGCCTGACACTAAGAAGGGTCCTGGTTCAAGTCCTGGCTGGGGGACCTGACATGACATTACTTTGTAGAAATCTGGTTTCACTTTGACATTAAAGTCTTATTTCCAGTAAAATTTTGTGTAAAAAAAGACTGATTTTATTGACCATGAGTGATTTATGAAGGCAATGAAATGGTAAAACATCCAAGGGGTGAATGCTTTTACAAGGCAATATACTGTGGGGCAAAAAAGAATGTAGTCAGCCACGATTTGTGCAAGTTCTCCTGCTTAAAAAGGGGAGGCCTGTAATTTTCACAATAGGTAAACCTCAACTATGAGAGACAACATAGGGGGAAAAAAATCCAGAAAATCACATTGTCTGATTTTTAAATAATGTATTTGTAAATTATGGTGGAAAATAAGTATTAAGTCATCTACAACAAGCAGGATTTCTGTCTCTCACAGACCTGAAGCTTCTTCTGTAGAGGATCCTCTGTCCTCCACTCATTACCTAAATTAATGGCTCCTGTTTGAACTGGTAATCTAAATAAAGACACCTGTCCACAACCTCAAACACTCACACTCCAAACTCCACTATGGCTAAGACCAAAGAGCTGTCTAAGGACACCAGAAACCAAATTGTTGACTTGCTCCAGGCTGGAAGACTGAATCTATAACAGGTAAGCAGGCAATCAACTGTGGGAGCAATTATTAGGAAATGGAAGACATACGAGACCACTGAGAATCTCCCCCCAAGATCTCACCCTGTGGTCAAAATGATCACAAGAACGGTAAGCAAACATCCCAGAACCTCACAGGGGACGTAGTGAATGACCTGCAGAGAGCTAGGACCAAAGGAGCAAAGGCTACTATCAGTAACACACTACTCCACCAAGGACTCAAACCCTGCAGGGCCAGACGTGCCCCCCTGCTAAAGCCAGTACATGTGCAGGCCCGTCTACAGTTTACTAGAGAGCATTTGGATAATCCAGAAGAGGAATGGAAGAATGTCCTATGGTCAGATGAAACCAAAATAGAACTTTTTGGTAAGAACTCTACTGGTCGTGTTTGGAGGAGAAAGAATGCTGATCTGCATTCAAAGAACACCAGATCTACTGTAAAGCATGGGGGTGGAAGCATCATGCTTTGGGGCTGTTTGTCAGCAAAGGGACCAGGACGGCTGATCCGTGTAGAGGAAAGAATGAATGGAGTCGTGTATCATCAGATCTTCCTTGTGAAGACTTACAGAAAACGTTTGAACATTTGTCATTGCCAACAAGGGTGTATAAGAAAGTATTGAGTTAAACTTTTGTTATTGACCAAATACTTATTTTCCACCAAAATTAACACAGATATTCTTTATAAATCAGACATTGATGTTCTCTGTATCTTTTTTTCATTTTGTCTCTCATAGTTCAGATATACCAAGGATGAAAATGACAGGCGTCTCTCATCTGTTTTAGTGGGAAAACTTGTACAACTGGTGGCTGACTAAATACCTTTTTGCCCAACTGTACATGCTGAAAGCATGAAATGTTTACTAAACTATTGATGTAGTGTTTTATTCCTTCTGCTGATGTGAAAGAACATAGCATTGGTGGAAGTAATGTAAAATGTGCACTAAGCAACAGTCACTTCTGTGTTTCTGCAGGATAAAGACACAAAGGTGGGAACATGTGGATACTGTGGACTACAGTTTAAGCAGAAGCATTGATTCATCGCCTCTGTCTACGCTCCTCTGTACTTATGGCCATATTGGTTAATAAATTATATATGTTCTCTCCAACAAGGAGGTCTTTTGTATTTCTTTCAAATCAGCTAGAAAAATCTGTTAGGTCTTGGTAAAAAAAAGATGAACTGTTATGAATTCTCTGGATTTTGGTGGACAAGGTTGGATGCAGTTTCAGTCTGTGACAGACAGGGGTCAGCACTGTCCTGCAGCCTCTCCGACTAGAATTCAACAACAGTGTTTTAGTTTTGAAGGCTTTCAGATGGAGAAATTTCCAGAAATACTTTGATTGGAAATGGCACCAGACAGTTTTCTATGATCTAAACCAGGAGTCAACAGTTATGACATGAAGTCTCCTTAATACATGTGCCATGACCAACTATAATGTGAACTCTAATGCAAAGAAATACAAAACATTTCTAATATATCTGAAATGTTATTGAATTCACAAACAGCAGGTCAGATAGCTTTTTATTTTTTTTATTTTTACATATTTTGGCATTAACTTAACAAAAGGGCTTTTATAACGATGTCACACAAGGAAAATAGGTCAAAGGTGAAATAGTATATTTGTTTGAAACTGAAAGTACTGCATTCCTGTTGTATGTCATCTAGAATAGGATTGGATATGTCAGAACAAAATACCATCAATATTTCTGTGAACTTCACAACCAAAACATGGAAAAAAATAATCATCATAATCAAAGTCTATGATGTATATTCATTTATATATATACACACATTTTATCAAGCCCGTTCTCCATGGACCTTTGCGTGCCAAATTGGTCTGCGCAGTGGCTCCAGTTCCTCTGGCTCCAGACACCCCTGTCCTTTCCCTGGTGGAGCAGCATTTTCCGCTCTGCATGGCTCAGGTCAGGATGAGTTGTCAGGCTGATATAATTGGCCATGGTGACTCCTGGAAGTGCAGCTAATGCTGTAGTTCACCTGGTGTAGGGTCTGACCGCAGCAGATGATTGAAGGGGGAGAGGTGCTGGGTTCAGATGAGCCGGGTTGGTGTCAGGGAGGGCCAGTTGCGGTCTTGTGAGTTTGTCTGGTTCAGGGGTGGCGCTTGGCTGAGTTGGAGGCATCGCCACGGGCAAAGTTAGCAGATGAAACTGAGCATATGAACTGTGCTTCTGTGGGCTTTGACTGCAGCTCTGAATTATTCAGGGGCCTTAAACCTATCAGCACAGTGCTACAGTATTTTGCAGCTCTTCAAATGTCACATAAGTGCATTGTTTTAAGGTTGTGATTGAGGACTTCCAGTACCAGCTGCCCTTGATGGGTAGAATGAGTCTAATCAGAAAAAAAATGTATTTTACAGCCAGAGTCTTTGAGCTGATGTCTCTCCGAAACAATCACCCTCCTCTTGGTTGTAATTGCCCCATTAAAATATTTCCCCTGTAAGGTGTCACATTACAGACGCTGAGGTTCATTACAGAGCTTCCTGCTTCCAATTATCTGAGCGTCTTCGTCTGGAAGCTGGTGTGAGCAGAAGGAGGCAGATGTGGGAGCAGCCCGTCCTCCAAAGCACAGTCTCATTGCGGGCAGCAAATCAGAAAATTGACCTTTGGCCATCGACTCACGGCGGCTCCGCTCAGCTCTGCTTTGGTTGGTGACAGAGCCTCTGACCTTTATCCAGGAGATAATGACTCGCTCCTGTGCCAGAAGCTCAGAGGGTTAGAGCGCGGAGCAAGACACCTCTGGCCACATGTGTCAGCATGTGGACGACAGAGTTAGCATGCACTGCTTTGATAGCTCTGGACAAACCAAAGTGTGTGTGACACTGCAGACTCCGGACTGCTAGTGTCTGAATGCAACTGAGAGGCGGGCAGCAATCAGACAAGCTGCAGAGAAAACTAGTTTGAAGTTGTGTAAACAGGACTTTGCACTTCAGGAAAATACAAAGGTCCTGCTGGAGAGTAAAGAGACCTGTTCATTTACAAATTTTGCCCAGCTCAGTGGCTTTGTGGTAGAGTGTCCACCCTGAGACTGGAAGGTTGTGAGTTTAAATCCGTGGCAGACTCCTACCAAAGCCTGAAATTGGGACCCAATGCCTCCCTGCTTGACACTCAGCATTAACCCTTGTTCTATCCTAGGCACGTTAACATTGGGAGTGGGTCATCTAGACCCACTAGACAGTGCTCTGAACCTTTTTTCTTCAATGATTTGTGATCCTCAATGGTGTCCATGGATTACATGAAATCCTTTTCACCTTTATTCACCTTTGTCATGGTAGGAAGAACACGTCGATGGAAGGGGGGGGGGGGTCATAGGATAGCACAAGGGTTAGGGGTTGGATTCGGGGTTTAATCCACCAAATGGTTCATGAGAGTGGCTGTGTCTGCAGCCCACCGCCCCCCCAGGGGAGGGGTCAAATGCAGAGAACAATTTTCACACACCTTAGTGTGTAACAGCTAATCTAATGGCACTTTTAACCTAACAAACAGTTCACTTTATAAGAAAACACAGAAACAGTCTTATGACATACAGTACACTCACCTGCCACTTTATCAGGTTCACCTCATTAGAACCAGGTTGGAACACTTTTGCCTTCAGAACTGCTTTAATCCTTTGTGGCATAGATTGAACAAGGTTCTGGAAACATTCCTCAGAGTTTGGGTCATATTGACATGACAGCATCTCACAGTTGCAGCAGATTTGTCTGCTCCACATCCTTGATACCAATCTCCCGTTCCACCGCATCCCAAAGGTTCTCTTTTGCAGTGGTCCCCAATCCCCAGGCTACTGACCGGTACCGGTCCAGTCACTTAGTATGGCCTTAGAGAAAAACAAAATACATACACTAACTTTGATTATCTCAGTTTTGTTTATTTTCTGATACTAAAGGAATTTTTATTTGGAAAAACTACCAGATTCTGTTCACCACATCTGTCTGTCTTGACTTTAAGCAGCTGCTTGGACGGTTAGGTTAGTAGCCAAAGCTAAAACCCTAATAAAAACCAAACAAAAAAACATATTCAGCTTCAAAGAAAAACAAAGCTGCTGTTTACAGACAAAACCAGGAGTTTTCCTAGACATTAAGACGGTTGTTCTCACGTACCAGAAGCTGCTCTGCCTGATACGCAGCGTCTGATTCTGGAATGTTTCAAACATGCAAATAATAAAGTTGCAGACACGATGGATTCACATTTATTATTATATTTATATTCAGTTTTCCGATGGTTGTGTCATTTTATTTTGCTTTATTTATCCATCACACCTAAAAGTCGGTTGCAGCTAAAGTTAGCATCCAGTTGTTAGCATCCACTTTGACGTCTTCATCTTCATCACAAAGTCTGAGTTTAAACCAGCCGCAAACATTTTACAGAGAATAAAGATTCAACCAAATAAAATTGCCGACCTGCTGAAGATGATTCTGAACTGAGTGGACTTGGAAAAGGGACATTCCAGGAGACTTAGACAGGCAGCTGTTAAAAACTAGAACAGAAAATGTTCCTGAGTAAAAAATAAATCCAAAATCCAAATTCTTTCTTGCCCTTTTCCTTCGGTCTTCTACCCCTACATTTAGCCCTCAAAATGGAGGATTATAGAAAAATAGTGACTGTGTCAGAATTCCAGCCCTAGTCCCTAGCTACTAAAAAAAACTGGATTTTAAAAGCATTTCAGATGCTACGCTCACCACTTTTCTTTTTTAAATGGTGAATATGACGTCATTGATTTCACAAAGTGAAAATCTTGATGTGAGCGTTCTATAACAACTATTTATGAGTCCACTGTGTTCTGAAGATGAAAACATTGATCATTTATAAAAAAAATATCTGAGTTCTCAGTGTTGTAATAGTTTTCTGTTGGGGGAAAAACTGTAACGCCGCTTGTGTTCAACTTTAACAAATCAGAAACAACTTCTAGAATTCAACAATCGTCCTTTACTGAATCCTCGTCATCTGAAAAAAACAGTCTACTAATGTTTTCATATTTCTTTAAAAAAAATTGAATGTAGCAGCAAAATACATTTTTCAGAAACCGAAAGCTAGAAAAGATGACATGCCGACTTTGGCCTGTTCGGACCGGTCTGTGAAAATATTGTGACATTAAATCGGTCTGTGGACTGAAGCAAAGTTGGGGACCCCTGCTCTATTGGGGTGAGATCTGGTGATTGTGGAGGCCATTCCAGTCCAGTGAACTCTGTCAGAAAACCCACACATGTACGACGAGAACATACAAACCGCACACAGAAAGAGCCCAGCCGGGATTTGAACCAGGATCTTTGCTGTGGGGTAGGTGCGCTGACCAATGTTTCAGTGTGCAGTCCATTCATAAACATTTCCACAATAGATAACATGAGGTTTAGGAGGCAAAACTCTTCATCTGGTTTTAAGAGACAACATGGATTGATGGAAGGCGAGTTCTCTTGGATTCTTTTGTGGAACAGGCTTTTCCATCTGTCTGCAGGACCAGCAGAACCACCACAGAGGAACATCTGGATTCACTCTCTTCATTTTTTACTCCCAGTAATGCTTTTATTTGAGCTCATGAAGCAGAAAACACAAATCCTTTAAAAATGTTTACATGTATGAAAAAATATTTTCTTTTTCTGACAGGCGTTTAGGGTTACTGAAAAAGTTTTTCATCTCATCAGCAGAAAATCCAACAAAACAATCATGAGGGTTGTTTATGGTCTTTGTCCTTTAACGCAATAAAGAGAAAAAGGAAAGATAAAAACATTTTCTGTGGGTGAAACATTTGAAGCTTTCGGTTTTCCTGATGTGATGATCTTCTCAAATTCTTTAAACAGTTAACTTCAGGCAAAAACCTGTCGTTCCATCACAAACCCAGACCAAAGCTGACTGAACCAGCTGTCTGCTGGTTTGAGGTCTTCATAATTTAGAGACGGCAGACAGACAGCAGAGGACAATGGTCTAAACCCCGCCCACAAGGTGGTCCACCTTTCCTGTTCCCCGCTCCAACGCTGGCGGGTAACTAGCCTTTAAATGGTTAAGAAGGAGAACAAATTCCAGAACATTCGTGTTTGACAGAGTTAATGAAAAATGTGAACAGGATTCGAAAGACAGCAGAACCCCCCCCCCACACACACAAACAATGAGATCCTGTCAACCAGCTAGCATCAGAAAAAAAAAACGTCAGAAAGAGGAGGTCAGGTGTCATTATTTATCATCTCAGATGTTACTTATTTATGGAGCAGAAACAATGAAATTCTCAGATGAATTCATCCTGAATTATTTAATCTGAAACTGTTAATTCCACACAAAGCCGAGGCAGATCCCTCCTCTGTTCTGATAAATACTTTATCCATCTTCCTTAAATAAAAAACAGGAAGAATACAGGTCAAAAGAGGGGAAAAAAGGGTTTGGGGCTATTTTAAAATGCTTTTTAAAAATGTTTGCTGCATTTGCATTTTCTTTGATAAAATGTTGGTAAACTGATGTTGATGGAAATTGTTTGATTTTTGTTTTGAACTCGTTTGCATCAGCCCTGCTTTCTGGTAAAACTCCATTTTTTTTCTAGTCTAGTTAGCTGTTTGAATAATAAAAGCCTGAGTAGTTAAGGTGGAACCGTTTTCTGGAAAGCCTGGACGAGGCATTTGGCTCGCTGGAAAGTATTTCTTGTCCGAGCTCGACAAAGTCAACAGTGGCCTAATGAAAAGCGACGCGTCGCTGATTGCAGCTATATCCGGAGCCGGGGTGGAAGTGGCATCGATTTAACAATTTAGCAGCACCCTCCTCTGTGTGTTTCCATTAGTCACGGCTGAATACCACCCACTTTCCTCCTTTCAGACATACACACACAAAGCCCCCCTGTCCCAAACACACACACACACAGCTGCTGGGTCACCCTGCTCCTCTGAAGAGGTTCCATCTCTGCCTCTGGAGGAGCAAACATCTCATGGAAGGGGCAGGACGCAGAGCTTAGCCATGCTGCGGAACACACTCTTTATTGTTGTGACTCGGTGCATGTGCAGGCGGTAGTGCAAATGTACAACAGTGTGGTTTTGTGTTTAAACTCCAACTGCAGGAGTGTTTAGTGACAGGTTTTCATTCTAAAACATCCTATAAATCCAGAAGACACTCTTAGAAAAGTTGTGAGGGATATCAGCATCAAATGCAGAGAGC
Organism: Oryzias curvinotus; assembly: GCA_023969325.1. Lineage (NCBI taxonomy): Eukaryota > Metazoa > Chordata > Actinopteri > Beloniformes > Adrianichthyidae > Oryzias > Oryzias curvinotus. The sequence continues at coordinate 300,335 of CM043716.1, read as the reverse complement.
TGTGCCAAAGTCCCAGTCAAATTCCAGTTTCCCCCAAACTGCAGGAGCTGCTTTGAAAAGCCTGTGGGGCTGCAGACTCGGGGCTTTCAGCTAACACTCATTTGGTAGAACTAAGAAAATACTGACTCTTCCTTCTGGTCCTGCAGCTGATGAGAAGCTGCATGATGAGATGGACTAAGAGAGTTGGAAGGTGTGTGTTGCTGTCCCTCTGTCCGTCATGGAGTCACTCAAGCCCTTCCACCTGTCCGTAGCTTTCAGCTGCTGGAAGGGCGGCCCATGAAAAACTCCATCCACCCACTCTCTTAGCGTGGCAACCGCTGACTCCTGCTGTCTTTCTGCCTTGCTGAGTGCCATATTCGATGGGAAACCCGGCGAGGAGGAGCCACTTGACAGCAGCATACAAGACGAGTATTCTGGCTGAGAGCTGCTCTCCAGGGACCCGGCAGTGTGAGCTATGGACCAGATTTTGGGCTTGCTGGTTGTGCTCTCCAGCCCTTCATTCACATAGAAGGAGCTGCTTCTGTGTTTGACTGCGGAGAACTCGGGGCAGTCTGACAGTCTGTCTTTGAGGGGCACCAGTTGCTTGTGTGGGAGGTTAGTGTTTGGGTTCCTTTTGTCAACATCAGGCTGAAACTGCAGCTTAGCATCTCCATCAGAAGCATCTGACTCCAGCAGGTCGAAGTCCTCCAGATCGCTCTGCAGGTCTGCGCACGGCTGGTCTGCAAACAATTCACACAACAGACTCTACAGGCTGAAGACAGGGAAGCGCTACAGACGTCCAGATAGACACTTTTTCTTGCTCACCAGGAAGATCTTTGTCACGTTTCAACGGCCTCTCAGCTTCATCGCTGTCGTCTTCACAACCTCGGTCATCGGAGCTCTTACATGCCCGTGGCGACCAAGTCACCTTGTTTTCCTTTTTTAACCTCCTGCGAGCGTTTGCAAACCATGTGGACACCTGGGGGGAGGGGGGTTTAAAAAGACCTTCAACAAAACCATCACACATTCGCTTAACTGATGATCCACAGATAGAAATCCACCTGCGTGAGAGTCATCCTGGTGATGATGGCGAGCATGATCTTCTCCCCCTTGGTTGGGTAGGGGTTTTTCTGGTGCTCCTGCAACCAAGCTTTCAGCGTGCTGGTGGTCTCGCGAGTGGCATTCTTACGGCGAGAAGAACTGTCTAAACAGGAATGCCTGTGCAGGATCGTGAGAGTCAGAATGAAAAAGTTTGAATATTTTGTCCTGTAATGTTTAAACCCATGGTGAGTTGGGGTCTAAAAAGGAATCAATTATTCGATTAATTGATTTCTATTGCTACAATCCAACCAGATCAAGCTGTCTGATGAAAGTGGTTCATTGAATCAACCTATAGACTAATCATTTCAATGTTAAATAAATTGATGCTATTGATCTTGGAAAGTATATTTTGGATTGAGGTAAAGTAGGTTTATTTTACTATAACACAAAAACGACCAAGTGCATCACAGCTGACAACACACACGTGATGTCAGTAAAACATGATCATTCCAGTCCAATGTGTGCAAACATGTACTATCTATAAACATATTTAATTTGCACTTCATTATCATACAATCTGGAAAACTTCCCTTGCACTGTTCAGTTCCAGGAATTTCTCTCTAAATCACACTGGTTGACGTTTTGGCCAACAATGTCCCGGATCCATTTTAGATCAGAGAATCACATCGTTCAAACAGAACAAATATGAATTGGATCAACAACCACATATCATGATCTGAATCAAATCGTTGTTAGAATTCATCTTTAAACCCCTAATGGTGAGTCAGGTTTCGTTGGAGACACTTCTGTCAACAAATGCTGGAAAAATAACGAACCCATAAAGATATCAACTGACTGCATGTGGAACATGACTGACACCAAAAATGTTTACCTTTAGTAAAAAAAACACAATCACAGTGGGACAAAACCACACTTGGACTTACCCATATCTTTCACAAGGATGATGTCCAAACATATATTCATAAGGATAGTAAGTCGGGGTCTGGGTTGTGCCCACAGGTGCAGCTTCTTTGGGGTCTATTGGTCCCTGGAAAAAGGAAGAATGAACGTTTTTTAAAACTCTTGATGTAAAGGTGTTTTCCTCTCGCCTACTTCCAGCATTACTCACTCTAGCATACACAGTGGAGGCGTCTCCGGAGCAGGTGTTGTAGTAACTTTGGCTCTTTTGGTAAGGGCTGCCGTAGACACCTGCTCCTGGAGCCAGCTGGCTGCCCTGAGCGCGCAGCGCCGGCTGGGATGGATGAGCTCCTGCCAGAGATCCGGGGCTCATCAGAAACTGAGAAGAAAAACATACATGTTCATGACTTGAGTGGACTGAGTTCCTAAAACCAGTAGATGCTTCGCCAGGAGGATCGGACGCAGTGCGCCCTACCTGAGTTGCAGCGGAGTAGGGGTATCCCAGCTGAGAGTAAGCCATGGTTCAAACACGATCAACGAGGCGAGAGGTGATGTCCAACAGCATCAAAACAAAACACGTTTCTGACGCTGAACTTCGCTAATGTTTTCCTTTAAAAAAAAACATCTAAAACTCGTTCCAAACGCGGGCGCGCGGACTTTTACGCGCGCATTTCATGTCTCTAAAAAAGTCGCGTTTTCTCCGTTAATCCAGAAAATCGCGTCAGTTTCTTCACTATCAACCTTGTGTGATGGGAGGTGCGTGATCTTAACATCTCTCTGAGATTCACATCTTGGTTTTAAAGTGCGTCTCTATGACGTCAGTGCGCGCGCATTCCTGTGTTCTCATCAGGGCAAGGGAAGCCTCGTAATTAATTTCCTCCCATGTTCTTCTCAGCTCCTTCTACCCCTTAAATCTCCAGGCGCAAAAAAACGTGGACCCTTCTCCAGCAGCCGCATGGATGCGCACGCGCACACCTACGCACAGCCCTGAGTGGTTGGAGGTGGAGGGAGGGGGGAACAGGGACGTTGACACCACATTGACGCGAGATGATTGATGACTACAACCTGATATTAACATAATCGTTGTGCCCTGTAGTTTAGATAACGTGTCACCTCGGAGAAATCTCGCTGTCACGCGCGCATTCATGAGTGGGAGATTTCGGGTCCGCTCCAAGGAAATTAATCAAACAATAAACACTCCGTGCGTTCCCTTGAGTAAGCACCTTCAGCAGCTGAATGACTTGTCATGTTCTCAATAATAAAGTCTTAAGCTGTCCCGACCAAGCGGAAAGACTTCTCCTCCAACACCTCTGTGTTCTGTTCTCTGCAGGGAGATAGATAGATAGATAGATAGATAGATAGATAGATAGATAGATAGATAGATAGATAGATAGATAGATAGATAGATAGATAGATGTGTTTCATCTAATTAAAAATGGGAGTAAAAGCAAAAGTGTTACATTTGGGCGACAGTGGCTCAGGTGGTTAAGCGGGTCGTCCAATGATCGAAGGGTCGGCGGTTCGATCCCCACTCCCACCAGCCAAATGTCGTTGTGTCCTTGGGCAAGACACTTCACCCTCCTTGCCTCCAGTGCGGCGTCCACTGCTGTGTGAATGTGCATGGATGATCCCGGTGATGGTCAGAGGGGCCGTAGGCGCGAAATGGCAGCCATGCCTCTGTCAGTCTGCCCCAGGGCAGCTGTGGCTACATCAGTAGTTACCATCACCAAGTATGAATGAGGAGTGAATGAATAATGGACACAATGTAAGCGCTTTGAGCGTCTGGAAAAGCGCAGAAAAATCTAATCCATTATTATTATTTATATTTTTGTTCAGTGTAACTATGAGGGTAAAAAAGCCAATTTTCAATTTAAAGTTTAATCAATAGAATAATAACGGCAAAAATTTTTATTGGAAGAATCAGAATCAGAAATACTTTATTGATCCCACACGTGGGAAATTTGTTTGTTACCATAGCAACTGACAACAGAGGGGAAAAAGACTAAGAATGAGTATAAAATAAATAAATAAAATAATATAAAATAAAGATAAAAAACAAAACAAAGAAAATGTGGTTATAATTTAAAAATCTATTTACAGAACAGTGCAGGTTAAAAGGTGTGCAAAAGAAATGTGCAAAATAGAAAAAAAATGTGCAAAGTTTATCTGTTGCATTGTGATTTATTGTACAGAGTTGTTGTATTTGGTATGAAGGATTTCTGGTACTGGGCAGTTTTGGAGCGCAGCTGTCTGAGCCTCTTAGAGAAGGAGCTCCGCTGTTTGTCCAGAACAGGGTGGAGAGGATGGTCTCGGTTGTCCATGATTGAAAGGAGTCTGTTCAGTGACCTCCTCTCCATCACTGCTTCAAATGCTTCCTGTTTGCAGCCAAAAAAACACATTTCTAGACCCTCAAGGAGAGTTAAGAAAATATAAAGTTAATACAATCTAATGTATTAAGGCATTATCAAGTAAAAGCAAACATGAACAAGTGATTATTAGGATCTGACTTAAAGAGAGGGTTGACAGTAAAAAGGCTCTGGTTCAAATCCCAGCTGGGTCCTCTCTGTGAGGAGTTTCCTTCCCCAGTCCAAAAACATGCTTCATAAATAAAATAAATAAATTGGTACTTCATTGATCCCACAATGGGGAAATTCTTCTCCGCATTTGACCCATCCCCTGGAGCGGTGAGCTGAAGCCTAAAGGCCCGTACACACTGGGACGAATATTCGCCTGGCGTTATTCGCCAGGCGTTTTTCGCCACGTCTTTTGTGTTCACACCCAGGCGATTTTCGCTGACGATGAGCCGAGCCAACATGCAATTTCATTCCCTGACATTAGATGCGCTAATGTCAGGGACATAGGCGCTTAATGTCAAACAGAAATACTCCTGTACACAAGGTGGTCGCTTTTCACTCAGAAGAAGAGAGCCAGTATTTACGTGCTTGTCAGAATCATACAAAGAAAACATGAATATTTCAAGCACCAGTAGCTCCAGCTCCAGTTCCAGCGATGAAGAAATTATTGTTCTGTTGATGATGAAAGACGCCGGAAAAGACGCCGATTTTGGGTACATCCCATAGTTACGAGAAGAGAAGAACATGGTGAGTTTTATCGACTGGTACAAGAGCTGGAAATGTATCATGAGCGTTTTCGGTGATATTTTAGAATGTCTGTCATTATTTCTTTGCGGCAGTGTAGCCGCTACTTGGCGTCTATCTTCTTTGCTGGTATGTGTGCTCAGAAAGGCAGTTATGTGTTTGAGCGCCCCCAAGTTGTGTTTTACTGTAACTTCAGAAGCTCCAGACACGTGTGCAAAAGCGCCATTCTCATTGGTCGAATAGATTTCGACGCGAGGCGTTAAAAAAAAAAAAAAAGAACCCGAGGCGTTTTTTTTTTTTGACGCTTTGACGCGTGGCGTTTTTTCGCGTCGGTGTGCACACTCCCATTGGTGCCCTTTGTTTAGACACGAGGCGAATTTTGTCCCGATGTGTACGGGCCTTAGCTGCGCTCGGGAGGCAGTAGCGCTAAGGGCCCTCACTGGGTTCATTGCTCAATTGATATGGTAATTGACTCAGTACCATTGTTTATTCCCCTCCGAGAATCGAAGCCTGGATTCCTGAGTGGTAGCCTCTCACCTTACCAACCAAGCCACCCAGCCACTTAACATGTTCATTGGTGACTTTAAATGTTTCCCTTCGGTGTGGATGTGAGTATGGGAGGTTGTTTGTCTCTTGGTTGTCCTGTGATGGACTGGAGAAGTGTCTAGGGTGAACTCTGCCTGGCTGAATAGGCTCCAGCATCTCCATGACATGGTCTAGGAGTAAGCATTTTTAAAAAAGGAATGAAGGACTTGAAGAGAAAAAGCCTTAGAGCATTAGGGGAAAGAGAAAACCAAACTGAGCCAAACTGAGCAAGGCTCGGTGCTCCGCTTAAGTCTGATGTGTGTAACTGACAATGTCACTCACGGTGGACCGTGTCACGTCAAAGGCCCTGGTTACCACACCGTAAGATGTGCCACACGCCAGCCAGAAAAGGAACACCAGGACCTCAGTCTCCTGTGCCCCCCCAGAGTGTGAGGAACCCAAAGCTGCTCCACCAGATGCTCCATGGTCCTGCGGGTCAACCGAAAGTCTGGTTTTGTGTCGGACTGAGCGTCAGCGTAAAGGGCCAGAACAGAAACCTTTATGTTGGCAAAGCAGTAGAGATGTGGAAGACCCTGTAAAATGCAACAATAATCATTTGATTGAGAAAATTAAATCTGACTTTTGAAAGTTTCATTTTATTTTGATGTCTTACATTTTAGTTTATGAAGTATTTATAAATGCTGGAAAATCTCGTTTTTTGTTGTTTTTTTTTTTGGCTGGGTTTTTGGATTTTCATATAAATATTTAAAAATTAAAGTATTTTTTTTAAACAAGTGATTGACTGTGAATAAAAAATACAAAACTTTGAACTCACAAGTGTTTCATGTAGTTAGACTACACAACTCACTTGAAAAAGAATGTTAAACTCTTACCCAGCAGACTGTGTAACCTTGAGCACAATTAGTAACAAATGCTTAAGTTTAACTAAACAACGTTAAGTTTAACTTACAGGTTGTTCATGTCTGGTCAGGGCATCCAGAGGAAATCTTCTGAGATGTCTGCTTCTCCTTGCCGCCCTGTGATGCTGCATATCTGCTCGTTTTCGGTTTGATCCGTGGCCGGCCCTCCCTATACGCGAATTACGCAGCCGCGTAGGGCCCCCTGCCAAATACAAATAGGAAATAAATGTTCTCATTTATAAATGACAAACAAAATAAATGTACTAATTTTAAAATTACAAACATACAAAATAATAAATAATAATAAAGAAGTGTATAAATGCTTATATTTCCATTTATACTCAAAGTAGTGTTCACATTTATTATTTATAAATGGGTAAATTTATTTCTTATTTGTATTTTGCAGTTTTGGTTTTACATAATGTTTTGCACAGTTCCATCTCAGCTGACAGTTTCTTCTGCTCTCAAAAAGTATTGGAGGTGGTGCAGCGTCAACATCCCAAGATGTTCCTGACATCACAGAAGATGTGATTTCAGGTAATTTAATAGCATATAAAGTCATTTAAAAAACAGTGTCTGCATAAAGCCTTTTTTTTTTCATAAACAGCAGCTGAAGAGAATGGAGTGCCAAGTTGTTCATAATTATATAAATTAATATGATCTTAAGCAAATATACAATCTAACAATAAATCTCTCATAATCATATAAAAAGATCATGAAATTGTGAAAAACCTGCACACAGATTTTAAATGAGCCAGTAAACTATTATTAGTATTCTGCTATAGTTATTCTATTAACTTCATCATTAATTATTGTATAATAATTCTTGCTTTTTAGCTGCAGAAGAAACTCCTGTCACCACATCTACTGTTGAAAGGGAAAACATTGATGCTGTTGCTGGTAAGTTCAAATCCACCCAATATGGAACCTATATCAAACTTATTGTTTCATTACTTAAAAGAAAGTCATACATGTGCACACACACAAAAGTGAAGGCACTTCTTTCCAACATTCTGCTTCCAGCATCACAGTAACTGTTCTGTAGATTTGTTTGGACTCTTTGACTTTTCACTGTTTGCTTTTGTTGAAGTTATGTATCTCATGTTCCAGAGGCGTGTCTGGAAGAGGAGCTACTGGATCCAAAATTCCACACACCTCAAATCCAATTGGTCCAGCTGAATGGCGAACCCCACTCTCTGATCTAGTAAGAATGGATTTGGTGCAAAGATGTCCTTTTCAGACTGAGAGACTCTGACTTTCCAAAATCCCCCTCATTGAGCTGTTGTGTTCTTTATTTTAGAATATTTTATCGTTATTTGATTGTCTGTTAAGTTGCTGTTTTTAATAAGTTAGAGTTTTGTGAATGCCATTTGTTGAGTGCCCAATGTTACATTAAAAAATAAATATCTATATATCTATACATTTGTCATTCATATTTTTTTCTTTTCACTTTTAAAATTGGTTTGGCACCACTAAATGTGCACCCAACATGCAGGCAACATACTGTATTCAATTCTTTAGCAGCAACAATAATACATTCACAAAATGTAGTAATAGAGATCTCATTTATATTACAACAAAAGCTGCGTTTTGTTGGTGCTGCTGATCAGTTAGAGGGCCCACAAATTAAATTTCGCTTAGGGCCCCCGGAAGACCAGGGCCGGCCCTGGTTTGATCCCATGAAAAACGGTTGAATTATTGACAGGAACACGGACAGATTCATATTCAAAGCCATTTTCAGTAAAGTAGAAGAGAAAACTACAGAAAAATGCCTCCCCGCAAGAGCCCGTAAATCGCTCAGTGGCACAAAAATAAATATTGCCATGGAGTAATAACATGGGGGTTTATTTCTGAACAAATACATTAAATCTACACCAATGTGTTTGTAATTTTATTATTTATAAATCAGCCACGTTTTCCATGATCAGAACACAGCAGATTCATGAATAGTCTTCGTAAAATGTTCATATTTATTATGTTTTTACTTTGACAAATGGGTGTCATTCTCCGCGTTAAATAGAAGTAGTTCGCCTCCAGACCAGGTGGTGGCGGTAATGCGCCACTTTGTTTTCGTGTCAAGCGCCTCATGAACAACACCCGAAAGAGAAAAGTAGTGAGCGTGGGTGTCCGAATTGCTTTTAAAATTCAGAGAACTATATAGAGAACCATATAGTGCCTCACTATATAGGGTTTTAGTAGTTAGGGGTTAGGGCGGTAATTCGGACACAGCCTAAGAACGTCTTTGTCCATGAGAGGGAGAAACTCAAATAAAATAAAAGGAAAAAAGGGAAGACTTCTAACCCTAACCTGTTCGCAAGGCCATTTTTTCACGCTTTTACAGATATAGCGTGAACCTAAAAGGTGAAGAAAATGCATTCTGAACAGTGAAAAAGTATTCCCTTTATGTAAAAAAGAACTTGTTTTGGTTTTGGAATTTTTTTTGTTCATAGCTGCATATTTTGTCACAGAGTTTAATTGTAAAATCAAGCTTTTTAAATTGTGTGTGTTTAATGTTAAAATTGTCCTCGTTGGTCAACCATAAGCCCTTTTTTGGGTCTACTTTTCTGAGAAAACAGGAATTCGACTCTTTATAAACTACAGAATCATGCACTCTGAAAGTCAACCACACTAACAGCTACGTATGTACAGATCTGCTGGCTTCAGCTGCTCAATAAATCCGTTCTTAACTACCTGGTTGGAATGAGGTTTCATTGTCTGAGTGAATGTTTCATTTTGACGTGCGTTGTTTTATGTGGCACAGATCAGCAGGTGGCTGTGTGGTGCACTATTTGTCTTTCTCTGTGAAAAGAGTCAATATCAGCTTCTCTCCCTCCCTGACTTCTATCAGAGTTTGAATCATGCCAAATTCCCTCTGAAGAGATGCCACAGAAAAAGAATGATCAGCCTGTCCGGCTCAACATACATATGTGAACAAACATTTTCTCTGTTAAATCAGAACAAAAGCAGACTGAGGTCCAGAATGACTGATCTCTGTGAAGTCCTTCGTGTCTCAACCACCAAACTTTCTCCTGACATCCCAGCCGTCCTTCAATCCAAAGGACAGCATCACTGCTCCCACTGAGAGCAATGTTCTTCACATTATAGGTGAGTTAGAAATACACAGTAATCATGTCACCTCTTGTGTGCTGCCCGGGCCTTTGCTTATTTTTCTGTATTTGGCCCTCACCAAAAAAACTTTAGACACCCCTGATTTACTGACAACAAAGTCACCTGTGAGCTGTGACCAGGGGCGTGCTGGGACCGCGAGTTTTCTTCCCTAGACCGGCCCATGCTTGATGTGGAAAATAAAAAGGCCTGTATGTGCAGAGTGTTTACACATAGCAATGTTTTTGATAAAATGCAATTTTTTAACAAAAATAAGTAAACAGGAACACACACATACAAAACAAAAACATAAATGTGAACTTAAATACCTCCAGTATAAAAGGGGAATAAAGTTATTTAACAATGCAAATCCAACACACCACAACTGCACCATCAATACCTGCAGAAGTAGTGCACTAACTGGTCTATCACTGTGTCATTATCAAGCAACATAAGTATTTCTTCTTCAATGACAGAAGCATAAATGCCTCCAAGTGCTCCTGGTGGAGTGTACTACGCAGATTTATTTTCTATTTTATTATTTACCATTTCCCTTCTCTGGATCTGTTATCTGTTAGCTTGACGCACTTTGCAGCATCCTCCCCCAGCACCTTCCTATTTCATCTAGCTTTTGTAGCTCTACCCGTTTTTTATTTATTTATTTATTTTCTGTTGTAATGGGCAGCCATTCCATTTGAGGTGGAATAGAAGTTTTTTTTTTTTAATAAACTTCATTGGACAGATCGAAGTTATAATCGCTAGCTTTCTGCTAAACCATGGAGCTCGTGCTGCTATTTGCAGGGCTGCCAACCTTTCATAAAAGCTTGAAGTGAGACTCAGAAAAAAGAAGTCACTCCGTACGTCGGCAGGACAAGTCAAGTTTAGTTCTGTGAATGTGTAAATGTGAAATACAGCAGCAGGAGGTTTGAAAAAAAGACTCATTAAAAGTAATACGAAAAAGGGAATTTTTAAAGAGCAACACAAATTAATTATCATCTTAATAACACGTGAAAAAACAAACCAAACTACACTTACATATTAAGGCAAGACAAGGCATTTAGCAAAACTAAGTTTCAAACTCTGTGTCTGTGGTTGTTCTGGATTGTAACCTTTTATTGAAGCTTTAAGGAATTTCAGTGGATGACTACGGCGATGGCTCCCATTTATAACATGGCTTAAGGTCTGCTGTCATTAGCCGCGTTTACACGGGCAAAAGTAATCGGAAAGAATGCCTGATTGGAAAGAAAATGCGTCATGTAAACGCGCCGTTCCAAATAGTCTGCCCCGATCAGACTCGCTCGGATCAAAATTTCTTTCCGATGGAGATAGGTGGGTTATGCCGATCGTTCATCCGATCGTGTTGCATGTAAATAGCTCATTCCGTTCGTGTTTCACTACTGCTCTGGTTTGCATCATTCATAGATGGTGTTTCGCTGAGAGAAAGCTTTGGAGCGCATACGGGACCGATCAGCTGCTCTGTGGACGCCCCATGAAAAGTGCCGCTCCGCTCTCGCCCTGCTGGTTCTTCCCCTCTCTTTCACCCATCACCAGGGGGCTGCCGGGGAGGAGCGCTTCTTGCCCTCTGTGGTCTGGACCCGGCACCCGAGCTCTGCATTCTGGCTCCGGTGCCAGTGGACCGGGTGAACCTCTCTGAGCAGAGCAGCCGGATTTATTAATGTGTTTGGGGGGAGGGTGCTTAGTTACGTGTGCTTTTTTCTTGTTTTGTTATGTGTGAGAATTCGGACTGTGAGCCGACCCGCCGCTGTGAGGTAGCGGCTGCCAGACTAGCAAGAACTGACCAGAGTTCGGCCTGTCAGCTTTAAAGCAGAAATGCCGCTCAGTCCTTAGAAACTGTTCAAACAATCATGTGAATTTGTGTTTCCAGTTGTCTCCCGACAAAATAAAGACTGATGTTATTCCCACACATTTACGTGCAGCCAAGCTGCAGATTGCTGCGTTTCCCCACATAGTCCTGGATTTTGTGTCCATAAGGCTAATGTTGTTGTTAGCCCGTGTTTATAGCCTGTCCTAACCCTTCTCCAGCTCCGTTCTTCCACAGAAAAAGCACTGACCACACGGATTAAATAAAACGATGAGCGAACAGGCGCTTCATAATATTCATAACATTAATAAAAACACGTTTGGAAGATAATCTCGTATATTACCGAGCTGCTGCATAAATGTCTGTGGCAGCGGTTTGTTTACAACGGGACTCTTCCGGGATTTTTTTTTACCACTACTGCGCATGCCCAAACGATTCATTCCAACCGAAAGTGTGACCCATGGGAACGGTTGTTCTAATCGGAAAAAGGTTTTCTGGGCCCATGTGCACGGGTGAATTTTAACCCGACCATTGATCCGATCAAGACATTTTGCCCATGTAACCGCGGCTAATGTCATTATTGATGGTAAAGTTCCATCCAAGGACAAACTGTTCCTGGTCTTGGGTTTTGTTTAGACCCACTTTACATTTGAGTGGAGCAGCACCAGGACCAGCTTTGCATGGTGACAAGCCTCTGGACCTATCTGGCCCCTGTAACCTGAGAGAAAAAAACCACTTACAGTGGAATAAGCTCTTAACTATTATGGTTTACTTACTCTTGCTTTTAGAGAAAAGTATTGGTGCAATGTTTTCTCTACTATTCAATAGACACAAGACCCATTTCTTTGGAATTTTTATCTGCTAACTATCTTAATCTCTGTACTTTAGCAATCAGAAACTGGTTTGGCTAACTATGAATTTCTTATTTAATAGGTCTTAAATATATCTCAAATTGCACTGTTCACTGTTCAGCTTCAGTGCAGGCTACCAATAAAATCAGACCACATTTGTCTTTGTCAGTTTCTGAAATAGGAAAGCTGCACATTTAGCCCAAACCAGGAACCGACTCCAGTCCTCTTGATGTCAACTACACTAGGTTTGGCAGAGCCGAGTGGTCTCCTGATTCATGGGCTATGCTGGTCTATCTAACTGAGGGTTTTAGCCAGACGTGAGCCTCCGTTGATGCCCAGGCACATTTTACACCACACTCATGATGACATCACGAGTGTGGTGTGAAACTTCTGCTGCAACCTGCTTGATAAGGTTTAATCTCAAAATGATTCAAATACACTTTCTGAATTTAATATTTTCTTTTGATTTTTAATTTACTGAGAGCAGAGTGCAGATGGATGCTTTTTTGCACCAATGGTTTTCCTCATGCATTTCTACAATCTCCTTCGCTGAGTAAAATGCTTTTACTTGTAATTGTTGCAGTGATAATAAAGGGAATTGATTCATTCACTAAGTTGGAGCCATTTTCAAGGATAAAATCCCAAAATAAAACTTGATAGAAAAGAATCAACTACATACAGATTATTTTTACTGGAAAAGAACATTTTGATAAGGATTCATTTGTTTCCCATCTTCACCTTCTACATTACTTTTCAATTAAAGTGAAGGGAGAGAACTGAATTAGAAATTGAATGGTTTCAGACAAAGGAAGAGAGAGAGTATTCCAGTTTAACTCCTTCATGCCATTTTTGCTAATTTAGAAGAACAATTTTTTCCAAGACTCCTCTTAATTTAGCATGACCTTTGGTGGAAAAAATATTAACAGTTTTTTTATTTAATGGGAAAGTCAGACATGAAGGAGTTAAGGAAACGAGAACATGGAGAAAAATGGAGCCTTGGCAAGAAAACATGGAGAGCCAAAAAAAGATAAGAAATCGTTTATAGTCAGGGGTATGCAATGGGGCTCGGGGATGCAAAGAGGTAAAAGGACAAAATAATCCCAGAGCACCCAGAGTAATGCTGGAACAACAGAGCTGCACCACCAGAAAGCATCTCCATCCCCACCGGGGAACAGACATCTGTGTACCGACGCTTGATTGACATTCCATTTGTCCGTGAAAGGTGCTCAGATACCAAACATGGACTAACTGTCTTCCACTCATCTGTGCTCAAAGCTCAGAAATGAACTTTTCTCCTTGTGCTGCTGTTGCACATTTCTGCACAAAATATATGTCACTCAAAGAAAGTGGCTTATTGTTTAGACATTTTGATGATAAACTCGGCAGTGTTCATTCCTGACGTATAGGGAAGCTTGCAGGGAAAATACTTAAAAAAAGACAAACTACCCATAGAGCAGCAGAGGAGCAGAGTATGGATGCACACAGAGATGAAGAGATAATCTTATTACCTTCTTTTTGAACATTCAGTAATCTAATTGTAGATCAAATATGGTCTCTTTATACATTTATGGCATTTTTCTAGTATATTTTTCCTACAGCTATGTGCTTGTTAGAGCGTAATTACATCTTTCTGATCTGATTCCCTTCACAATCATTCTTTGAAGATGCTCCGCCCAAAAAAAGGAAGGAAACGCGTTCTTAGTTCCTTTTTCCTGCGTGCAGTTTTGGCCATAATGCTGTAGGTGGTGGAAGTATGGAAGCATTTACGTAGCATAAATAAAAATAAAAGTCAATTCCAGAAATGCTTTTTCATTTTCACAATGAAGCTGCGTTCGTTGACTCAAAAATAAAATGAAAAATCAATCCGTCAAACGGCTTTTTCTTCTTCAACAGCGCTCATTCTCTCACTTCATTACAATGAAATTAAAATGGTATTTTCATTTCATTTTGAAAAAGTTCTCTAGCAAATGTGTACCAAAATTCAATTAGAAATATCTAACTTGACAATTAAAATAATTAACAGAAATGCCTTTTGATTTTCAGAATATAACTGCATCAATTTACTCAAAATAAAATTAAAAATCAATCCTCCGAAATGCTTTTTCATTTTCTACTTCAACACCGCTCATTCTGTGACGTAATTAAAGCCATAATGCAAAGCAGGGACTGCATTTGCATTGTCACACCCCCCTCACAAAAAGTGTAGCATAATTCAAGGCGGATGCGGGTGATGACATCAGTGCTCACTCGGTGAGGCTGGATGCTCCGTGCGAGCCAAGCATGTCTCTGATCAGAGCAGCTAGACTCGTAGCTTTGTTTGCAGGCAGGGGAGTGGGCTTTGGTTCGGCGGGCGCTTCAGATCGCCGTCCGGCTGGCTGTTCTGCGTGAGCGAGGTGCCAGACTCAGGAGGACCGTGTCTCCGAGCAGAGGAGCGGCTTTTAAAGGTGGAAGTGCTGCTTCGGGCAGTCCTGAGAAAAAATCATGTGAATGTGTGTTTCCAGTGGTGTCCAGACCAAATAAAGGCTGACATATTTACAGACAAGATGCACATTGCGGCATTGCCCACACAGAGTTTAAATGCAACTTAGGCTAAATGTTGTTGTTGACATGTATTAGCTTAATCCTATCCCTTCTCCTGAACCTAATGATATTTTTTTACTGTCATCAAGACAATAATTAAAAATCAGGTCCTCTGGGTTTTTTTTCTCTCTCGGGATAACGCGGGACAGCAAGCTTTCAAACTCGGTCAGAGAGAGATGGAAAAAACCGCTACAGCGGCCGTCATCAAGGGAGCTGAAGCAGAGACTCTCTCTAAGAGGATCTCATGAATTCAAACATGGAAACATGGTTACCATGTAGAACTCTTCAAAATTATTAAACCTGATCTCTCAACATTCTCCATGTCTTCCATGCATTGTAATGCAATAAACACTGTAGTTATTCTATAGTTAAACAGAAAAAAGAGAATAGAGTTCTCGTTCTGAGGGTTTGTTTTTCTCCAGTGTTGGGTTGGTTTCCTCCGTCTGTTCTCTGTGTGGAAAGTTTTTTTTTCCATGTAGCGATCAGGCTAAAAACATTAGCTGGTAGCTCCTCCCACAAGCGCCCTGGTGCGTTCACGGAGCTCCAGTACATAGAAGATTAGAGGCACTTCAACAGCCACTCCGCCTAATGTAGTCCATTACTATATGTTCATGAGTAAATATTGAGCAGCAGTGGCTCAGGAGGTTGAGCAGATCGTCCAATGATCGAAGGGTCAGCAGTTAGATCCCTGCTCCCCCCAGTCAGCTGTTGTTGTGTCCATGGGCAAGACACTTCACCCTCCCTGCCCCCAGTGTGGCTCCACTGGTGTGTGAATGTGCATGGATGTCCTGGGGGGTATTCCAGGGGGGGTATTCCAGGAAGCATGTTTAAACTACCCTGACTTTAAGCCTGAACTCTGGCTGAAATCCGCCTGAACTTGCTTACTCTGGGTATGTTGGTTCCAGAAGACCAGATATGAGTTGGCGTAATTACGCTCGACTTGGTAACCCTGGGTTATCGCACGTGCACGTCGTGCACATAAAGACATTCTCAATAGATCGCCGATTTCTGGAGTCACCATGGAAACGCGTGGGAAAAAAAGAAGAAAACGCGACACTTGAGACGGAAGTGAGTCTCAAGGTCTGCTGATTCTCAAGGTCTGCTGATGAGTCTGAGATTTTAATGACGGTGTATGAAGATTATACGTCCAACAAAAAAGAAACACGGCTGCATCATCAAAAAAAAGAATTTCTGCTTGGAGAAAATCAACAGACAAAGTAAACCCACGAGTTTCTGATCTTGTTTCCATTTTCTTTGTGACGCATATATATATATATATATTGAACTCTCATATGTACAAGTTTGAGCCGGTGAATATGCTAATTTTTATAACAATAAAAAGGACGGTAAAAAATGCACGGAGTGCAAAAATTAATTAAAGAATTTCTCATCATTGTACTTGCAGAATAAGATTGTAGAGGTGCTATAAAAACTCATCATCCTCTCCTTCGCTCTCACTCGTGGTCCTGAGACGTAAGTATAGTAAGACAAAATAACTCGGCAAAACACCGTAAAACACAGTAAAACAGCTAAACAACTAAACATATTTAGTCAATAAGCCACACTTCCACCCAAATCCGTCCAGACAGGCAAAGGGAATGATATCCCAGAATCCCTTGCGGTGCCGATCTAACAGCAGCACCAAAGTTACACCTACTTAATGAATTAATTTGAATGAAAGGAAAATAATTGTCTGAAAACTAGGTGTTATTTTTAAGGTGACTTAACAAAAAAATGATTTCTCTTAACTGATGCAAATAATTAAGTTAGATCAAAGTAAACAAGTTTAATTTTCCAACATCCATATGTGGTCTTATCAGCCTCTCACTGTGGAAAAAGTATTATCTGATCTTCTTCATCCACTAAATCATCTTCAAATGGACAAGCCATGCTGTTTCACCTCTCTAAAAACAAACTAAGCTTCAACTAAACCTGCTCCGGACCAGGTTATGTTCAGAGCATGAGTTGCCATGGCAACTTGACCTACCCTGAAACATACCTCCATTTCTGGAACTAAAAGCTGAGGTTATCAACTTCCTTAGCCTCAAACTTACCGTGGGAGCTAGCATAACCTGCTTTCTGGAATACCCCCCAGGAAGCATGTTTAAACTACCCTGACTTTAACCCTGAACTCTGGCTGAAATCCGCCTGAACTTGCTTACTCTGGGTATGTCGGTTCCAAAAGACCGGATATGAGTTAGTGTAATTATGCTCCACTTGGTAAACCTGGGTTAATGCACGTGCACGTCATGTACATAAAGACATTCTCAATGGATCACCGATTTCCGGAGTCACCATGGAAACTCGTGGTGAAAAAAAGAGACGCTACACTTCAGTGAGACGGAGTCTGAGATTAATGACGGCTTATGAAGATTATAAGACCATTAAAAGAGTAACACGGCTGCATTAGCAAAAGAAAGCGTTTCAGCTTGGAGAAAAATTACAGACGGAGTAAACGCACCAGTTTCTGATCCTATTTCCATTTTCATTGTGACGCATGTATATATAACTTATCACATTTTGCCAACCTAAATGAATTACTTCATTTAGTAACAAGTAATTGAGTACAATTTATTCAACCTAATTTCTTTTGTCTATAAAACTCAATAATTGTTTATACAACTCAAATTTACATATCTATTTAATTAAATGTCATATTACTCCAATTCAATAAATATTTTGTCCATCTTAATTAATTATAATTCTTTAACTCTCATATGTCTAAGTTTGAGCAGGCAAATATACTCATTTTTATAACAATAAAAAGAACATGACATCATGTACTATATACATTGTCATTTAGGTATTTTCCAACATTGTCATTACACCAATGGGTTGTAGGGGTGCTATATAAACTCATCATCCTCTCCCTCATGTTTCAGAGAATTAAGCATAACAGGACAAAATAACTCAGCAAACACAGTAAAACAGCTAAACCACTGTTTTTCAACCTTTTTTGAGCCACGGCACACTTTAACCTTGACAAAAATCCCGCGGCACACCAGCATCCCAAAAAAGGAAAAAAAAAAAGGAAAAACTCAGTCTGTATTGATCTACAGCCCCTCTGCAATCTCACATGCATTTTTGTGATAATTGTGGCAGAAAAAGCTGGAAGCTGCAGTTGTTTTTTTTTCTAAAAGATGTATTAAAAGTTAAGTTAAAAGATTCAAAAACTGTTTGATGTGTGTTCGTTGTTTAAAGATGTTAAGAGGAGAGGCTCATTGTGCGCTAAGACAGACGCTTTAACCCAATGCATCATGGGAGATGTAGTGATGCAGACAGACTCTCTTCTCTGAGCTTCATTGTTTTGTTCACTTGTTCCACGGTCTGACACCGGATTCTGTGGAAAGCTACACCGCTGACGAGCTTTAGCTGGTATTTTTGTTAGAACTGAGCGACTTTCTGAGCTATATCTCAACAAGGAAGTGAAGACTTTAAGCACTTCTGATTGGTCAGACTGATGACATGTGATCAAGCCTTCAAGAATGATTGGCGGAGACAGTTAAAGGGGCGGGATTTTTCCGCAAACAGGTATAGCTGCAGCAAAATCGCGATACCGTCATTCTTATCAAAATGTCTTTAATAGAATCAAATAAACGCAGAGAAAAAATTATTTTATGATCTTTTATACTCAGTGTTTTATCAGGGCCTGTTTGGATGAACAAAGAGCTGATTTCCTGGAGATGGGAAATGTTTTTAGATCAGTTAATGAGGGCAATTTCTCACGGCACACTTGACCATCTCCCGCGGCACACTAGTGTGCCGTGGCGCACTGGTTGAAAAGCACTGAGCTAAACAACTAAACACATTTGGTCAAAAACCCACACTTTAACCCAAATCGCCAGTTCCAGAAGATTTTCGTGACGATGAGCGAGCACAGGCAATTTCTTCCTGGTATAGATGGCGCTAAGTAAGCACAGTATGGTCGTTTTCACTCAGAGAAGAGCGCAGATTCCACTTGTCGTCTATACAAAGAAACAGGAATATTCAACACCGCAGCCAGTCCAGTTCAAGTTTACTGTTCTGCTACGCGAAGACGCCGTTTCGGGTACTCCATTTACGAGATAAAAGAACTGGTGATTTATCGACGGTACAAGAGCTGATTTCATGAGCGTTTTCGGGATATTTTAGATTGTCGTAAATTTCTTTCGGCAGTGCAACTGTCTTTGTGGTATGTGTGCTAAGAAAGGCTGTTGTGTTGAGCGCCCCAATTGTGTTTGTAATTCAGAAGCTGACACGTGAGCAAAGCGCATTCATGGTCGAATAGATTTCGACGCGAGCTCAAAAAAAACGCCGAGGCGTTTTTTTTTGACCTTGACTGCTGGCGTTTTTTCGCGTCGTGTGCACCTTGGTGCTTTGTTTAAGGCGAATTCGTCGGCGAAATCGCCGGCGAATTCTCGGTGGTAGGGCTTAAGGATCCCACAATCCCTGCGTATCAACAGCACACAAGTTTACTCATTTTTTTGAAAGGTAAATAACTGTGATAGTGTGTTACGCTGATAACAAAAAAAAGATTTTTATGATCTCACGGCAATAATAGGATAAAAAAACAGTTCTCTTTAAATATATTGCTTATCCCTCTCACGGTGGAAAGTTTACTGAGTCCATCTAAATCATCTTCAAATGGACAAGCCATGCTGTTTCACCTCTCTAAAAACAAACTAAGCTTCAACTAAACCTGCTCCAGACAAGGTTATGTTCAGAGCATGAGTTGCTATGGCAACTTGACATACCCTGAAACATACCTCCATTTCTGGAACTGAAAGCTGAGGTTATCAACTTCCTTAGCCTCAAACTTACCGTGGGAGCTAGCAGAACCTGCTTTCTGGAATACCCCCCAGAAAAAGAAGATGAATCCCTGGTGTCAGGGGGGTGCTGTCAAACACAGGTAATATGAACAATTTCTGGCTCCAGTGGATGTGGGTTCCAAAAATACAGAAGGGGGCTTACGACAGGAAATCGACATCTTTTATTAGCAAACTCAAACATGAAAAAGCTGGGAAACTGCAAACTGATCCAGATTTAAAAAGAAACACTTCCCTTGTACTTTCAAAATAAAACAAAATTTTATATTTAAGGTGACATGCCCATGCGATAACGGAGGTGACACCGCAGAGAACACCACCATCCATTTTTCCCATGGACAACAGAAGTTTACATTTGGAAATACAAAAACATAACATTTATGACATAATACATGAATTTGCAAAAGAGTCAGTGAGGACGGAGAGGGGATAAGGCCTGATTGTCTAAGTTTGGATGAGGAAAGAGAACGGGACAAACTACTCGACACGCCCCGCGCACGGCGGAGGTGACAGGACAAACCATGCCTCAACGTTGTTTGAAAGAAGATTGCAGGCAACTAAGAATGCTTACAAACTAGGGGTGTGCCAAAATATCGATATGGTGATATATCGCGATATTTAGTCCCGCGATCGATTATCGATACGTCTTCATCAAGTATCGACCTTTTATTTACGTTTAAAAACCCTGTAAAACGTTATATTAACCATCCTTTGGTAAGACAATTCCTTGGAGGGTCGATAGGGGGCGCTTGTTCCGAGATTGGCTGTTGCGGGCGGACGAAGAAGAACACACATTCAAACAAAGATGGCGGAGCGGGAAAACAATGAGAGGCGACGGCAGTAAGTTGCAAGACGCGCCGGCAGCATTGAAGCTGCATCACCCAGAGTTGTGTGAGAAAGCTGTGGCTGCTGCTGCCTGAAGCCGACACAGCCCGACGCGGATACTTTTTTCCATACGAAGCTACCGCCGTCTTCTGAGAGACAGAGCAGCGATAATAACAAACGGAAAACGGTCCCTGCAGCGCGGTGGAGAACGAGGGATTTGGGTTTTTATTGAATGTATTAGAGTTTTGACATTCTCTCTCAGAAATACTGAAAAAGGATCCCTGTACTGTACGCTCAGACCAGAGCTACGGCTGAGATAGAAACGGAAGAAAGAGGCATCCCTGCTCTTAGACCCCCCTTCTCCTCTAAGCAGCGGTAGATGAGCGGCGTCTTGATTCTAAAGCCTGTGGTTCTCCAGAAAAAACATGAACATAAACATACATCACATGCAGCTTTACCCAAACGTGTTGTTCACAAAAACGTTAACTTTTAGATACCCTTCAAGTTCTTTATGTATTTTATCCCTGGTTATTTATTTTGAAAGCAGTTTATGTCTTAAATAACTTAAAGGAAAGTTCCTTGATACTTGATTTTTATTTTTCTGTGAGAATTTTATTTTTGTTTACACCACATTTGCACTAAATGGTGTCATTTATTTTTTTAACAAAGACACTATAATTTGTTCACAGAATAAATATCTGATTTTCAGCTATATTTTAAATTAAGCGATGGCTATGGTTTTGTTTTTCTGAAGTTAATACCAATGTGTCTGGCAGCTACTTGACTCATTCATTTTTTATCCTTTTTACAGCAATTTTGTACTAAATAATGACACTGCTGTTCATGTTCACTATTGTTTAAACTGAATTTTACAGATTTTTCCAAATGACGATTGTCATTGTTTGTCAAAGACAGAGTATTACTGATTTCAGCAATGTTACACAAAAGTCTGTTATTTATTACACCAAATAGGACACATTTTGTTTATTATCATGGTGTTTAAAAAAAATAAAAAATAAATGGGAAATATTTTCCAAAAAGCTGTTTTTAAAAGTTCTTCTTTCTTAAAGTTTGATATATCGTGAGTTGTTAGAGACGAGATATATCGATTATCGCATTATCGCCATATCGTGATAGTATCGTTATCGTGAGCAAAGTATCGCGTATCGTATCGTATCGTATCGTATCGTGAGGTACCCAGTGATTCCCAGCCCTATTACAAACGGTGGAAATGTTAGCTTAAATGAGCGCTATATTTGTGAATGCCAATGTTGTCATCACTTTTTGTCAATCAATGGGTGGCTACAACAGCACCGCCTAAACTGTTCCATTCCATTTATCAATGAACCTACAACCGATGGGAGCTTCTGGATGTACAGGTACTGTTTAATGGGTTTATTTTACAATGGAAACACTCAAAACACAGGAAGAACCTGGCAAACCCATTGCAGACGCACACATCAATGCCCAGTTGAGGGAACTGACACCACCCTTTCCTCGAAAGGGAACACAGAAAACAGATAAAGTAGACTACTTGAAAAAGAGTAAATCCATTGGCTGCAGAAGAAAAGGTGTTTTAGTAATACTCTGACAAATATAACTTGGAAGATAAGGAGGTTCAACAATGCAACAAAAGGTCAGAATGACTTAATCAAGGTCCTGATTTAGTCATTCTGCCTGTTCATTAGAGTGGCAATGGAGCCCAGATGTCCACCACAACCCCAGCAGTTTACAGAATTTAGACCAGTATTGGCAGTAAACTGAGGTCCCCAACCTGAGATAATGTATTAGGAACGCTATGGAGCCGGAAAACATAACACGTTGAGCCAACAACTCTGCAGTCTCTTTAACTAATGGCAATTTACTAAGGGGTGTGAGGTGAGTCATCTTAAAGAACCACA
The DNA here is from genome assembly GCA_023969325.1 of Oryzias curvinotus. Lineage (NCBI taxonomy): Eukaryota > Metazoa > Chordata > Actinopteri > Beloniformes > Adrianichthyidae > Oryzias > Oryzias curvinotus. Next base: position 277,965 of record CM043716.1, on the reverse strand, counting down.
GATAAACGACAATCACGGTGTGACCATGACGGTGGCGGCAATCTGTGAAGGAAATCCAGGGAGATGTGAGGGCACAGCCTACTGGGGACCTTATTACAGTCAGAATAAGCTTTAAAATATTTTGTATAGTATCTGGTCACAGTAGGCCACCAGAGAAATATGACACCACTGAAGAGACTCAGTGTCTGGTATATATATATCTAGTCTGGTGAACACCAGGATGGAGGAGCTTTCCCCTGCTACAGGATGGATGGATGGCTGGATGGAGTGGTGAACTGAGTTTTTAGTACAGTAATCCCCCCGTATTCGCGGGGGGTTATGTTCCTCACCCTCCCGCGAATAACGAAAATTTGAGAATAATTGACGCTGTTTTAAAACTCCCAGAGCCTTATGTGAGCCTTACTTATTAATACAGTAAGAATCTTGTAATGTATAGTAATGACAAAGTACATTTAAATTTTTTACATATTAATGTTAATAAACAGTAATAAAAAAATTCTGTGAAATATAGTAAAATGGAAATGATTACTGTACATGTATTTTTATAACTGCCGTCTATGGCCATTCCTCCACTCTTCGCACTTCAGGAGCCGGGGGATGGTGTTGTATCTTCTCCGGGTGTGTTAGACGTTTTTTTTTGTTTGTTATGAACATAGTTATCGGCAGCTGGCCTGTTTACTGGTGAAGAGGGTTGTTGAAGGGTGAAGAGGGAAGTATGTTGACATAGCAGAATCAATTGCATTTGAGAACTAGCATTCTCAACGGAGTAGCGATGTGGTGTTGGGAGGGAGAAACTCAATCCAGACACCCTCATGACGCAAATCCACAGCGTGACCGCCAACGTTATCCATGAGCAGCAACACCTGAAAAGCCATTCCTATTTCACGGAGGTATTCTCACGCTTGGGGGATAAAGCTCTGATGAAACCAGTTGGATGTCAGGACCTTTGTAATCCAGGCCTTTGAATTGCATCCAGAAGACAGGTAAAATGTTTTTATTTTTGTTTTGGAGAGCCCTCGGATTTGCTGATTTATAAATGAGACCAGGTTTCATCATCCAACCAGCAGCGTTGCCGCACACATTTTCTGCTGTTTGGGTTCATTTCCAGAAGCTGGAGATGATGCAGGGCGTTTGGATTGCATCTTAAACGCGTAAACAATACTTTACAGTAAAGTACAGAGTAAATCGTTTTTCCATATTCGCGGAATGAGCGCTGTTCTGTCTCTTACGCTTGTGACGTCACGTCATCTGCGGCCATCCACAAATGGGTGGGGCGCGAATATTAAACCACGAATGGGCGGGGGATTACTGTAATTAGAAGTTTTTGTTTGCCGTTTGGGTCCATAAGGCTGCTTTGCCAGAGTTTAACTGATGTAGCAGAGATGCAACTTCACTGTGTTTCTGGATTAACTGTCAACAGAAGTTCGTAAATCCCAAGAACCTTTGGAGATGATTACAGTTCACAGTGATGTACCATTCACAACTGCAGGGATCTTCAGAAACAACCAGACCTGTGAAAAGTCATGGGGACATAAAAACGTCCATCTCTCAGCTTTCAAAAATGCTTGAACAACAGAGGGATATTACAGAGGCACACTGCAGGTGTGGGAGGGGTGAGCCAGTAATCCACCACCCTTTAGACGTGTCCTCGCTGTCTCACTGTGTAGTGGTGGGTGAGGGTTTGTATGCCGGCAGCCCTTCCTCAGCGGGGGTGCTCCTTCTCCATGTTCCCTAAAGGTGTGCTTGGTCAGTCAGAACCTGGAATCACATGTAAAGTCCATCTTAAACTACAAACATACAGTTTTGAACCACCATGAGTAACTAGTATAAAGAATTTATACATCCAACTCACTGTATCCCTTTCAGGGTCACGGAGTCGCCAGAGCCCATCCTAGTTATGGTTGGGCAAAGGCGGGGTACACTCAGACAGGTCGCCAGTTTGTCGCAGGGCCACACACTCACACATCCACAAAAATCCACACCTAGTGACACTGTAAAGCAACTAATTCACATATGAAGCATGTTTCTGGACTGTGGGAGGAAGCGGGAGTGCCTGGAGAAAAACCCACATATGCAGACATACACACTCCACATAGAAAGAGCCCAGCTGGGATTCGAACAGGGTCTTCTCCCTCTGAGGCGAGAGTGCTAGCCATTGTATAAAAGTATAGAAGTATGCTTTGCTTCAGCTTTTTTTTGATGACTCTTTCTTTTTTACGAATAATTAGACGGTGAGAGTTTATTCTCTTCTTTCTGCATGTGCCATCTTGTTAAGCATGATGGTGTTGCCAAGAAAAAGTGCATGTTGAGCTTGGTCTGATCCACAAACAAAGCTGCCAGCACCAAGCTAGCAGAAGCCATGCTGCTGTCTCATCACAGGCTCATGGAAGATCTGCAGCAGCTGAACTCAGAGTGGGATACTATAAATGCCCCGGCCTTCCTCATCAATGATGTAAGACACTGGAACAGAGACAAGCTAACCCTCTTAGCCACAGTGTGTGTGTGTGTGTGTGTGTGTGTGTGTGTGTTGTGTGAGACAGAGAAAGAAAAACATGGGAGTGGGGAAGAAGACAGGTTCAGGCTGAAGCAGCTCTTAAGAGTGTGTACAATTTGAGCTGAGCCCTGGGAGGCCAGCAGTATTCCTCCCCATCTCTTCCACTTCATTACACCGGCAGCAGACATACATTATTCAGCTGTGCAGGCTTCAGCCCACGGGGACCGTTAGAGCCTTTAACAAACACTTTAACCTGCCGTCACATTCATCCACTCACTTTTTATCCATTATCACTCCCTCTCTCCCTAGTGTTTAGATTATGCTCTCGTTTTTTGCTCACAACAAAGTTCTATGCATTTTTATATTTTAAATGAATTTAAATGTATTAATTTATGGAATAAGGACATATATAAAAACATAGACATACTACGAACTGCAGTCCCATGCCTGCCCATATCATAATTTCATAATGCTTTTAGCAATAGTTAGTTTGCAGCATTTGTCCTTAGTTGGGCTTTTTTTTTTACATAAACCAGTTTGAAAAAAATATATAGGAACGCATCAAAATGAATAAAAACACACAACAAATCAACTAGTTAGAACCTGTGGACAGCGCTGGTGCTGATACGACTTTGTTTTTAAAAAAAACTAAGACTGGACACAGACTTCAAATCAGTGGGGTGTTCCAAAGTCTTGCCCCTTTCACATAGAGGGCAGTCTGAGCTTAACTAGTTTTGCAGAAGGGGATCTTACGATTCCCACTGGACACCGCTCTCGTTGATCTGCTCAAAGTCTCTTATTTACAGATGAAAGTCCTTAAAGGCTTAGGTGTCAGTTCATTGAGGCATTTAAAAATGATTTTTTGAAAACTAAAATTGATCAAATGAGTACATGTGTGTAAAGATTATTGCTAATAAGTGTGGAACAAAGTATTTATTCTCATCTGCTCTTTAGTTACAAGTTTTTAACTCAGACTGACCTCAGCTGGACATGAAACGTGAAATCCCAATTGAACAATCATAACAGTCATGCTTCTGAAAACTTAGAGACATGAATATTATGCTTCAAAGAGGTAAGATTGTTAAAGAAACCAAAGAGAAACCAAGTGAACTATCTCAAACCACAGATCCTCTCCCTTTGAGAATCGAGAGCCGGATCTGCAGCTCAGCTCAGTCCTGAGGTGCCATCATCTGGTGGGGTGAGGTTACTACAGCCTACATTCCATCATTTTATCATTCTTTTTATCATGGTGTGCATATGTGTGTGTGTGTTTGGGGGGGGGTTGTCGGCACTGTTTGTCTTGTTTTTAAATTTGATTGTAATTTATGTACAGCACTTTAAGTGACATGTGTTGTTGTAAAAGTGCTATATAAATAAAGGTTGACTCACTTTGCAGGAGTTTTGACCGGGATGAACACAGTCTGTCTGCTGGTATGCATGGTGTGGTGGTAGATCTCCCATCTCTGACTGGACCCCCCAGGAACAAATGCACCACCAACATCTATGTTAATCCTTCCTCCTTGACTTGGGTTTTGTTGGCAGCTTATTTGATGCAAATTATTTATCATAATGTTGGCACCAAAAAAAGGTAAGAATCCCTTATAAATAGTCAGATCTTTATTTCTCTATCTAACTTTACAGAGAGTATACATCACAGTCATTATTTCTCTCTTTCTGAACTAAAACTACCAATTTCCCTTGCAAAGGTTCATTATGTTCCATATGTGATCACATATCATCAATCAATATCTGCAGACTTTGACCCCCCCCCCTGAAATGCAGCAATGCTCCTGTCTTGCAGTGGATAGTTGTGGATGACAGTATGAGCTGGCGTTCCCCAGAGGGTGGCTGGGTAGTTTTCCCAGATCGATCCTCTGGGAGCAAGAAGGCTGGTTTTCTGTGTCCACTCCAATCACATCACTAATGGAGAGGCGGGTTAGCATCTGTGACAGCAGAGAAACCAGAGCTCCTCTGTGTGTGTCTGATGGAGATAAACAGTTGGTGGGTTTCCCCTTTCTACAATCCCACACACACACACAGCTGCATACTGGACAGGGTTAATACACTCCATTAAGCTCTATTATCCTAATCAACTCGGGCAAATGAATGTGGACTCACATTACTGTGTGGGTGCGTGTGCATGAACATGCACTTCATGTGTAATGATGCTGCACAGATATGTGACCCATGAGTCAAATCTCATTATCCACAAAGTAAACGAGGTGAAGGGAGGAAGACCTTTATTTCTGCAGTCTGGCTCAGTCTTCATCCTCTGAATTTGTTTCAGCACAACTCTGATACAAACTTAAGTTCACTAGAACTACAAAGGTTTATGTTAAATACTGACAGGTAGTTTTACTGGTGGTCGTTGCTGAGGTAGAATGCTATGATGCTTTTTCAATAAGAACATAGTGAACAGAGGAGAAGTCAGCTGTGATCAAACGTCTGCTGACTCATAGACGTTAAAGGTTTATTTTACATGCAATGAATAAAGCTAGCACGTGGCTCAGCATTCAAACCAGAGAACTGCAGTCTACACAGCTAATTCAAAATGCTCAGTTGCCAAAATATGTAGAGGAAGCTTCAAACCAGGACTTTTTTAACCACTCATTTAAACAGACCTGCCCCTGTGTCTATAAGGAAGTTCATGTCAAAAGATCCTATGTTCATGTGTTCTTTGCATTCTGTGAGCTTACTAGTTAGAGTCTCTAATGACTTATTATTGGCCTCAGAAAAAGGACTACTCTCTATTTTGGTCCTGTTAGACCTCAGTGCAGCCTTTGATACTATCCACCACAGTATGGATATTAGTAGTAATAATAGTATTTTACTCCAAAGATTAGAGCAGGACACATGGATCAGAGCATCTGCCCTCCAGTGGTTTAAATCCTTTTATCCAATAGGTACCAGTTTGTTAATGTAAATGGACAATCCTCTCATTGCACTCGAGTTAGCTACGGAGTCCCACAAGGCTCAGTTTTTGGACCCATCCTGTTTATGATTAATATGCTACCCCTGGGAAACATAATCAGGAAGCACAGCATTAATTTTCACTGTTATGCAGATGATATGCAGTTGTATTTATCCATTAAACCTGAGCAGAATGACCGTATAGAAAAACTAAATGGCTGCATCACAGACATCAAGACCTGGATGACAATTAATTACCTCCTCTTGAACCCAGAAAAAATTTAGGTTATTATACTAGGTCCTAAAAACCTCAGAGATGCTCTGTCTGCTCAGATAGTCTCCCTGGATGGTGTAAGTATAGCCCCCAATTCCACAGTTAGAAACCTTGGGGTTTTATTTGACTAGGATTTATCATTTAAGGCTCACATATCTCAGGTGTGTAAAACTGCATTTTTTCACCTGCGGAATATAGCTAAGATCAGAAATACACTTTCTAAGAGTGATGCTGAAAAACTCATCCATGCATTTGTTATGTCTAGACTAGATTACTGTAACTCTTTGTTAGCAGCGTGTCCTAAGAGTTCCAGAAGTAATCTCCAGCTTGTTCAGAACGCAGCAGCTGGATTGTTAGCAGGAACTAGCAGAAGAGATCACATCACTCCTGTGTTAGTTTCACTTTACTGGATCCCAGTTGATTCTAGAATCAAGTTCAAGATCCTCCTGTTGACCTATAAGGCCTTACATGGTATGGCCCCGTCCTATATTAAGGACCTCATAGTGCCTTACCACTCAATCAGAAGACTTCACTCACTAAATGCAGGATTGCTTGTGATTCCTAGAATTAGTAAAAGTACAGTTGGAGGTAGAGCGTTTAGCCACCAAGCCCCTGTTTTATGGAATAAGCTCCCAGCTCATGGAAGAGAGGCCGACTCAGTTTCTACATTCAAAGTTAGATTGAAAACATCCCTCTTTGGACAGGATTATTGACAGACTAGCTATTATTCAGTAAATATTTAACTTACAATTTAACAACTGGTTGCTAGCATGCTCCTCCAGATCCTGCCTCCATCTTCGACCTAACCCAACTCCTGCTCCACACACAGTTTAAGGGATGATCTGATCCCATTGCAACCACACAAATATTTTCAAAGGACCTCCAGATCCCGCCTTCACTACAACGTATCTACAACTGTACCCAAAGACTACTGACAAGACCCCCCTCTACCCCCCCCCCACACACACACACCTATTAAAGCCTATTCCTCCCTATTCCTGGACCCTAGTTTAGTTTAGCAATCAGCTATTGAATTCTATGATTTTATTTTCTTAATGATTCATGTTTAGTACACTATCACCAGCATGAAGCTCATTGAGATGACTATTGTTGTAAATATTGGGCTATATGAATAAAATTGAATTGAAAGTCCCACTCGAGCTATATTTTTCTTTCTTGTCTTTCTGTTTTTTTTTACTTGTCCTGTTCAACAACTGAACAAGCAGATCAGAGCTGAAGGCCTCTTGTGTTGGACAGATTTTACTGTTACAATATGGGTTTATGGATTTTCAGACAAACTGAGTGTATATTTGTATACAAGTAAACCCATTTTGTATTTAAGGCTAAGCTTTATTTATGATTATTATATTTGTATGTATTCCTTGTTGGATGGGACATAAAAAAGAAGAGAGTGGGATGGTAGAGATGGGGTGGATGGGCCCAGATAAGAGGCATCCCACCGCCCTGCAGTCCTGAGCCCCCACCCCCAGAGACATGCTGGGACCACACATGGCTAGCCCGCACTGCACACCAGTGCAACCTGCCCACCAGCCCTGCAGAGGACAAACAGGGGAAAACGGCAGAAACCAACCTCCCAACTGGAAAGGTGGACGCCGGCGACTAGCAGAGGCCCAGTGACTGCAAAGTAGTTGTAGGTGAGAGTATCCCCAGACAGCATATGGTTGTGTGTAGGATGAAGAAAGAAAGATCAAAGGAAGAGAAAAGGACAGACTGCTGGAAGCTGAAAGAGGAAGAATGTTGCATGATTTTTAAGAACCAGTTGAAAGAAGCTCTGGGTGGTCAGGTTGACTGCAAAACTACAACTAATGTGATCAGGGGGACAGGTAGGAGTGTACTTGATGTGTCATCAGGAAACCAAGTTAATAAAGAGACTTGGTGGTGGAAGTTTGTACAGATTAAGATGCTAGCTAAGAAGAAGCAGGACACTGAGATGACCGAAGAGAATAGATAGGGGTGCATGGAGATGCAGCGTAAGGTGAAAATAGACGGGTCAAAGGCCAAATAAGAGGCTTATAATGACTTGTATGCTAGGTTGGGTTGTAAAGAGGGACAGACTGAGCTGTACAGATTAGCAAGGGAGCGAGGACCAAGACACACGGCGAGGCTTCGTTCCACCATTACGGTCCTCACCTGTGGAACAGCCTGCCGGAGAACCTCAGAGCCGCAGAGACTGTAGACATTTTTAAGAAGAGGCTCAAGACCCACCTTTTTAGTCTGGCTTTTATATGACTTGGATCATTCCTTATGTCTTTTATTATTCATCTATTTATTAACTAATGTATTTATTTACGTATTTATTTACGTATTTATTTATTTGTTTATTTGTAAGGACTATTATTATCTCTGTTTTTAAGATGCTATTCTTTTTATTGTTATTTTACCAATGATACTTAGGTTATGTTTTAATCACTGATGTATTTTATTTTTTAATTACTAATTTTTAATTACTAACATTCTTATATTCATTCATTCAGTTCATTCATTTTTTTAAATCTTTTTCTATTTTTATTGCTGTTATTTTATGATCATTTTTATTCTGATGTGTTTCCTCTTGGGGTTCCATTGTTCTTGGGCACCACCAGCTTGACCTGTAGGGGGTGCTGTTGCTGTGGTGCCCATTCTCATTGGGCGGGCTGGGGTCCCGCTCTGTGGTCTAAAAGCCATGGAGGGGGCCCTGGGCTGCCCTGTGTTGGGCGGGCGCTGTGGTAATGGCCTCTGTGGTCCGGCTGGGTCTTGGAATCAATGGATCCCCATGATATCGTTTCCTCACAGCAGTACCAAGCCAGACCTTCTTTAAGCTGCAGTTCTTTGTTTCTGTTCAGGGTTCTACTGGGGTAACTGGGTAGGTGGGGGTGGGGGCGGGGGTGGTGAGGGAGGGGTCCCTTCTTTGTGTGATTGTCCTTTGTTTTCCCTTTGTAACAATTTTTTTTTTATGACTGTTTTATCTGTTTTAAGCGGTTTGTGTTTTTAACCAAAATGAAAGGCGCTACGTAAATCAATAAAGGATTAGAGTTTAATAGTTATAAAGAGTATAGTTGAAGCTAAGCTAAGAACAGAAGTGAACATATGTGAGCAGCAGTATGGTTTCATGCCAAGAAAGAGCACCGTCTTGTGGATGTCAATAGAGAAGTACAGAGAAGGTCAGAGAGAGCTACAGTGTGTCTTTGTAGATCTGGAGAAAGCTTACGACAGGGTGTCCACAGAGGAACTGTGGTATTGTATGATCAAGTCTGGAGTGACAGAAAAGTATGTTAGAGCAGTACAGGACATGTATGAGGGCTGTAAGACAGTGCTGAGGTGTGTGTGCTGTTGGGGTGCCAGAGGAGTTCAAGGTGGATGTGGGATTACATCATGGACCAGATCTAAGTCCCTTTCCGTTTGCAATGGTGATGGACAGGATGACACATGCGGTTAGACAGGAATCACCATGGACTATGATGTTTGCAGGTGATATTGTGATTTGTAGTGAGAGCAGAGAATAAGTGTAGGAGAAGCTAGAGAGGTAGAGGTTTGCCCTGGAAAGAAGAGCAAGATGGAGTACATGTGTGTGAAAGAGAGGAACCCAAGTGGAAGAGTGAGGTTACAGGGAAAAGAGATAAAGTAGGTGGAGGATTTGAAGCATCTAAGGTCAACAGTCCAGAGTAATGAAAGGTGTAGAAAAGATGTGATGAAGTGAAAGCAGGCTGGTTGGATTGGGTGGAGAAAAGTGTCTGGTGTAATGTGTTATAGAAGAGGTTCAGCTCAAATGAAAGGAAAACTGTAGAAAACTGTGGTGAGAGCAGCCATGTTGTTGAGCAGCTTTATCTGCTTGAAAAGAGCCAGCCCTGTACTCTTCCTGGAATGGGTCATTAAAGACTCCTTTGAGGGGGGTGCTCAAATGAGCATATTTGGCATATTTTCCAACAGTTTAGATTTTACATTTAGATTTAACATGAATATTTGAAAGAAATTTTTGTTTTAACATTTACACTCCTCGTGATATGTTGGAATTATGTCATTTCCATGAGGGCTTTTCCTTTAGTCTAAATATTAATGAAACACAGAAAAGTTTCCTTTGGTATTAGTAACAATGAATGAAAAGAAACTCCATTTTCATTAGTTTGACATTTATTATCCAAAAAATTAGGAAAATTATAAAGATACCCCTAAATAACAGAAACTGACTATGTCAATGTATTTTCACCATTTGCCACAATGGCAGCTTGACAGTAATGTCTCATGGTCCTCATGATGTTCTCTGGCAATGTGTTCCCCTTTGCCACATGCTGTTCTGCGAGGTCACTTGGGGGTGGGTATGATCATCCAGTCTCTGCCTCATCTGGTCTCAGACATGCTCTATGGCAGGGGTCTGCAACCTGAGGCTCTGGAGCCACATGTGGCTCTTTAACCCCTACATTGTGGCTCTCTGGTTAAGGAAAACCAAAACGTTTTTTCTTATAAAAAGTAACTGTGACGTAAAAAGTGAGTAAGTAGAAATAAATAAAAAATAACCAAAAGTAACTCAAAGTGTATTCAAATATCTGAAGGACAGTGGATTTCACCAGTTGAGCTAAAACAGATTTTTTGTGCTATTTACCACATAAAATCAGAGTTCTGGATGCACAACCAGAATTAAGGCGCGCAGGATTATAAGTCCGATTTTCTATTTTTGAGCAAATTCAGAGATTTTAAGTTAGTCTTATGGGTCAAAAAGTACAGTAAGGGTCAGTGAATTAGTTCTGATTTAATTCTGGATAGTTAGATTTACAAATTCCTAGCTGAGATGCACCACAAATGGTCTCATAAATTGCATTGAGATGATCCTATGTCACGCAGGAAGTCTTATTTTGAAAGGAAGTCATGTGGACCTCTGTCAAAAGTTATAAATGGTTTTATATTTTGGGGAAAAAAATTCTATTTCTTTTTTTCTTTATGCCCAAAACAACATTGTATTTTGTTTTAGCGCAATAGTAACAATAGCATAAATACAAATCAGTGTCATTTTTGATGAAGTAATGAAGTAAGTTTGACGAAGTAAGACTTTATGGCTCCTGCTCGGTTGTGGTTGGTAAGAACTTAAATGGCTGTTTAAGTGTTGAAGGTTGCAGACTGCTGCTCTATGGGGTTCAGGTCAGAGGTCATTGCTGGCCAATCCACATGAGTCACTCCCACTTTCTGAAGTTCAGCTGTGGCAATTCTGGCACCAAGTGGTGAAGTGTTATCATCCGTGATCAGAAAGTTGGGGGTGTGCTGGTAAAATTGGGGAATAATGGTGGTTCTATGATGCTTCTGAGGAAAGGACCAGTAGTGACTGGATCATCTACAGTGACAAATTGGTCTGGATGCTGATGCCTGCCCAGACTGTCGCATCTGGGCAGGCATCAGCAAACCTGGTGATGACCATTATTTTTGTGCAACATGACCCGACACTCATCAGTAGACCATTGCTGCATTGTCAAGGTCACATGGTCTTGTGTCCACTGCAAACATTCACAGCAGTGTCTTGGCATCAGTGGAGTCACCTAAGTTTAGGTGAAAGTGGAGGAGTTGGTTGCCAATAGTTTGTCTAGAAACTCCAGTTCCCCTGACATCTGGTAAACGGGCCTACAGCTGTGTGGCGTTTACCAAACCATGTCTGAGGTCCTTGGGTTCTGGTCATGGTTGTGGTCTGTCACTGGCGGGGCTCCACTCCTGGGTCTGTCACAAACTCTGCCAGTAGTTCTGTGTCTTGATTCAAGTCTGCTGATGACATGGAGACTCACCAAGTTCAGCTGCAAAACGTGACTGCCTGCTACCCACCTGAAGGTGCAATGGCTAGTTGACGCTGCTCGTCCGTTAGAAGACGTTGTGACGTTTGTTCATTGCTGTTTGAATGATAAACTTGGAATGAGTTACTGGCTAAATCAGCTTTTTTGCATTAGTTGATCAATTTGGATTCAAAGAACCTAGATCCTGAAAGACTGGATTATGAATTTCTCCAAAGGAAGGTAGTTCTCCTGTTTTCCAGGCTTCAATAGCCGCGGTTACATGGACAGAATATCTTGATCGGATCTATGGTCGGGTTAAAATTCACCCGTGCACATGGGCCCAGAAAACCTTTTTCCGATTAGAACAAACGTTCCCATGGGTCACACTTTTGGTCGGAATAAATCATTTGGTCATGCGCAGTAGTGTCGAAAATACCGGAAGGAAAATGTGTCCCGTTGTAAACAAACCTTTGCTGTCACATTTATTTATGTAGCAGCTCGGTAAAAGAGACGATCTTCCAAACGGGCTTTTATTAATGTTATTAATATTATGAAGTGCCTGTTCGCCCATCATTTTATATTTAATCCGTGTGGTCAGTGCTTTTTTTGTGAAAGAACGGAGCTGGAAACAGAACCCAGTGTTAGGAGAGGCTAACACGGGCTAACAACATTAGCCTTTTGATGGACACAAAATCCAGGACCATGGGCGAAACGCCGCAATCTGCAGCTTGGCTGCTCGTAAATGTCTGGGAATAACATCAGCCTTTATTTTGTCAGGAGACAACTGGAAACACAATTCCATGTGATCTTTCAAACAGTTTCTAAGGACTGAGCGGCATTTCTGCTCTGAAAAGGCACTCACACACACACTGCCCCAAAGCTGCTGTTTGAGCTGGCGGCTCCAGCTCTGCTCTGTCCTCGTGAGTCCTGCAGCCGCTAACCCAGAGCGGCGGGTCGGCTCGCAGTCCGAATTTTCACACATAACAAAACAACAAAAAGGACACGTAACAAAGCACCCTCCCCTCAACACATTAATAAATCCGGCTGCTCTGCTCAGAGAGGTTCACTCAGTCCACTGGCACCGGAGCCAGAACGCAGAGCTCGGGTGCCGGGTCCAGACCTCAGTGGGCACGCATCCGCTTTCTCTCAGCGAAACACGATCTATGAATGACGTGAACCAGAGCAGAAGTGACACACGATCGGAATGAACCATTTACATGCAACACGATCGGATAAACCAGGGGTCGGGAACCTTTTTGGCCGAGAGAGCCATAAACGCCACATATTTATAAATGTAATTTCGAAAGAGCCATACAATAATGTAGCGTCCCCGTCCCACACTGAGGCACGGAGACTTAACTTCTTTTAAGGTTCTTTATTCTGGTTACTACAGACCGCAGCAAACGCCGTAAAATTAATACAGTAACTCCTGAATCTCTCCCGCTGAGACGAGAGCTCTTCTCCCACTTTATATTCCCCCGCTCCCGCTCCAGCCCTCCTATTTGCCTTATTCAGCCCATAGCTGAACCCCATTGGTCCAAACTAACTAACAACAGGCTGAGCGACAGAACTGAGAGCCAATCAGATCTCTGCATGATGTGTTTAAGGAACTCCAGAACTTTTAACGCGGTTCAACAGCGGACCCAACTCAGTCCGCGACAATATGTTTAAAACTAAAAATACAAGTGAATGTGAGCATTTGATGTAATTTCAACACTTTTAAAGTACAATAAGTCTGTGGATTCTTTTTAATAACATGGTTATGCTGTTGCTAATAAATGATGAGTATTTCTCCTGGTGGTTTTGCTGATGGTCTAGTCTGGTTGATACGTGGTGAGTTTCATGCTTCAGTGCAGTCGTTGAGACTTTAAACGTGATCGTAGGTCTGAATGTTCTGGAGATGTGAGGAAGACTCACATGCAGACGTGGAGCCAAACACACACTCACACACTGCAGTGAGTGACGGGCAGCGGGTTTCACGTTTTTACAATCCCTGCGCGATTCACCTGCTGCCTGTGAGGAAGAAAGCAGAGGGTGGGGGGCACCCCCAGCCTCTGCTTTCTTCCTCACATCCCGTCCCCTCATCTGCGCGCTCTTTCTCAGAGACGGGGGCGCGCAGGTTTAGGCACGACAATTAATAGGTTTCCTGCTGGAATAAACTCTGTGAAATAGTAGATAATAGTAAACTGAGTGCTGGCGCAGGTTTTTCTCTCCAAGCACTGCTACTACTGCGCGCCCCTCTGGCATCGCATATCGCACGAGAAGGACTGGTCTAATGAAAAAAAAAATAGTATAAATAAAGATTTGTCTGCGAGCCATACGTGACCATCAAAAGAGCCATATGTGGCTCGCGAGCCATAGGTTCCCGACCCCTGGGATAAACGATCGGTATAACCCACCTATCTCGATCTGAAAGAAATTTTGATCCGAACGAGTCTGACCGGGGCAGACTATTCCGAACGGCGCGTTTACATGACGCATTTTCTTTCCGATCAGGCGTTCTTTCCGATTACTTTTGCCCATGTAAACACGGCTAATGACTGCATTCACGTGTTACCTTTGTAACATAAATCAGAACTGCTGAGACTCCAAGAATCAAAAAGAGGCGGGACATTTCTGTTTCAAAATTTGAGGCCACCCAGGAAAACATTGAAAATGCAACTAGACTGAAAAACATTTTCTTTGATTGACACTTTATTGTCTTAGATCATCCTAAATGAGCTTTTAAGACTCAGTGTTTTCCTGATTTAATTACCAAAAGATGGTCCAATGTTAAACATGTGACCCAAAGCAGACTTTTTTTTTTTTTAGCTTTTTCTGAGTTTTACAAACACAAAATAGATCAGAATCAGAATAAGAATCGTTATTGTCATTGTACATGGGGATACAATGAAATTGCAGCAGCCTTGAAGTGATGAAGTTAAATAAAATAAAATAAAAAATAAAAATGAAAATAGACATAGAAATATTGTATTTACATCTCTACCAAAAAAATGAACAATATGTACAGAAACTGTTGAATATTAAATATCTATGTACAAAATAGAATGGAATGACATGAGTTGCTGTGAGCACAGCATAATAAATATTGAGTTATTGCACATAGACACGGTTATTCTACAGAAGTCAAGATATTTCACACATGTGTAGTGGCTAATGATTTAGTATTTGTAAAAAAAAGTCAGAGTACGGTGTAGTTGGTGGAAGTGTGTGTATTCCGTATGGTGATTGCCTGTGGAAAAAAGTTGTTCCTTAGTCTGTTTGTCCTGATTCAGATGGACCTGTACCTCTTTCCAGAGGGCAGCAGGTTGAATAGAGGGAAAGCAGGATGGGTGGAGTCCTGAGGCAGCGTGACTGGTATATGTCCTTCAGTGAGGGGAGGGGGCAGCCCGATGATCCTCTCCGCTGTCTTTACCACTCTCTGGAGGCTCCGCCGTTCTGCTTCAGTGCAGTGGGAGAACCACACTGTGATGCCAGGACAGGATGATACAGAGATTACTGCTCATGCTGTAAATTTCTGTGGTTTTTCTTTAAAACATCATTGTTTCTATTATGGACTGTGAACAAAATCGCAGTGAGTCTGGAGGCCCCTCTGTACTTTCACAGCAGTGCTCCGTATAAGGTTGCTGTGCTACTCCAAATCAGCGAATAAAGATGGTTTGAAAACGGCTGAAAGAATCCATCCATGCGAACAACCAAACACAAACCCTGCCTCTATCCTAAGCTGCGTCTTCCCTCAGATTATGCCCATGAAAAGGGTTACAATAGAAAATACCCCCCCCCCCGACATTGCTTGAGTGTATTTTTGTTGTATATTAAATTTGTTGTCTTGAAAAGGCAGTGACAATGTTTGCTTTTTGTCTGTGAGATACTTGCAGCTGCAACCCCACAGTAAAAGCAGCCTAAGCAGCGACACTGGGTAAACTCTGCATTGTGAAGCTTGTTGAATTACCCATGAGTTTTCATACTTAATCCCACTAATCCCTATGGAGGAACAGTGAATGGCGTAAATTCCCTATGATATCCGTCTAAGCTAAACATTTACTCACTTATGTATACACTAAGTACATAAAATTATTCTTTTGATAACATTACAACAGATTTAACCCTGTGTCCTACTTATTCTGCTATGACATGCATACGTCTCCTGTCACTGGGGGGTACATTTCCATTTGAAAATAAAGATCAGTGGTCCTAACATACACACATGTGCACAATCATTCTTAAGACATTTCTTGATTTCTGCGGCTTGTAGAGTCCAGACAAAACACTAATTTAAACTTTGACCATGTTTTGTCTAAACCCTTTGTATCTCAGCTAGGAAAATATATTCCTCTGCTTTACTATCTGTTCCAATAAAGTTCCCAATTACACAGGAAAAGATCAGACCTAATTCTGTAATCCTTACCAACACAACCTTCTGCCTAACCCGAAACAAGTTTCATTGTAATATTATCCCCAGGACCAATATGTAAATCATTAAATTGACTTTAAGAGCAGGGATTGAGAAAAAAAACTACAACTTTAAATTGGGGCTGCCTGGTCCTCATAAAAATACCCAGTTTCAAAGTCTCGGGCCTAAGCAGGACTCTAAAAGTTCATGTGTTGCATCAGGTTCAGTCTTTAGTGGTAAAAGTTCTTCAAGATATCAAAGCAAAGAGAGGAGTTTCAGGGACTCAAATGAGCACCACATTCTTTTAAAATATTGTCCGATTCATAAAGACTTTTGGTGTCTTTCTCTTAAACCCCTGGGATCATCATCTAGAAATCCCATGTGGCAATCAAAAATTGTGCCTCCCTCCCTGGCCCTCCTTCCTCTGCCCTTCCTTTCCTTACACAGTTCTCCACCCTGTTTCTTTTCCATTGACTGCTTTCTCTCCTTGGTGTGCCCCTGTGCCCCCCGCCCATGTCCCCCTCTGTCCGGCTGGACCTCGCGGCGGGGCTATAGAGTCTGAACTTGTCTACATTTACCCCCTGAGTTGGATGCCCAATAGGCCAGTTGAGAAGAAGGCCCTTCCTTTAATGTTCTGCCATTCTTTCCAAGTCAGCTCATGCTCTCTGTTTTCATGACCTATGACCCCAGGCCATGGCAACATTGGCAGGAATGTCATGAGTGATTGGCAGCATAAAGAGCGCAGCTTCTATCCCCAGCACAAGCGGATTTGAGACACTTTGAGGGGGGAACAATGGCGGATTTGGGCTTGATTGGATCAATAATGAGCTGATGACTGTCAAAAGAGCGCATCGCCTTTACATAAGCCTGATTATCCCTACATGGTGGAGAAGCAGAGAAAGTAAAAGGGCTAGTAAAGGGAGAATAAAGAAAGGGGGGCTGCATACATTTCACCCCCATGTGGAGAACCTGGAAAGAGGAACAATCCTCACAAGAGGGAAGGATACATGGGTTGTTCCTCTCATCCACTGGGGCCTTTAACAAATCTATTCAGGCTGTTGGGAACCCTCAGGCATGAGGGAATAAAGATAGGTGGAGGGATTAGGAGCATGAGGGGATGACACATGGAGTCCCATCAAGATGATGGAGAAGCAGAGACGACCAGTATCTATGGAGAGTTGGATGCTGACAGAAAAGAACAGTGGGACCGAACGAAAACCCTCTCATAATCCAGCTCTTTAACGGGGATTAGAACCCGTTAAATAACCCGTGTGAGAGTCCAGTGAAGTACTAGTACAGACTGTTACTGAGGAGTGTTTTAGGGGCTCCTGCACCTCAAAGAAGCCACAGTGAGGACGTATAAATGATGCAAGATCTCCAGCAGAGGACTCTGTCTGCTTCTCCATTCAGAACTCCATCCCAAACTTCAAACCAATGTGAACAGGAGATTTCCATCAATGTGTTGTTCACAACAACAAAAAGGGAGGGCTGCATCGTTGATCTCCTGATGATGAAACTTCAACAATCACTGTGCTTTAACATCAGCACCAGGAGTGAAGATGCCCTCCTCTCTCCTGTGTTGCGGCATTTACAAGTTTTCTGTTTTGATCTGAATGTGATGATTTTCTGATTGATGATCAGCTTTGAGCAAACTGGCAACCTGTCTAATCCACAAAGTGGCGATTGCTGTGGCTGTGTGTGTGATACATCCTAATATGAGTTCAAGAGTTTATATTAGATATAGAGTTAATGCCCAAGCAGACAAAATAAAGCAAGGATTGATCCAGAAGGAAGATGGTCTTAAAGGATGCAATTTGATTCCTTAGCAGGCAGCGAGTGACCACCTTAGAGCTGCTGTACACTAGCAGTTGGAGTCACTGCGCTTTGAGGGGTCAGTTAGCAAAGAGTGCTAGAGGTCAATGCAGACCCCAGATGTTTACTACAAGAAGAAAAGCAGGAAGCAAAACACAGTTTTGGGGGATTCTATCCTGCAAAACTGTGAAACAAAATTGTTTCTCTTCTGGTTACTGGTGATCAGCTGATGTCCGAAGGATGAAGAGGCTTTTTGCTCCATGTTTACTTCATTTACTGTTACTGGATAGCTCGGTTGGTAAGGTGAGAGGCATACAGGAATCCAGGGTTCGATTCCTGGAAGGGAATGAGCAATGGTACTGGGGGCCCTTACCATATCAATGGTGAGCAATTAACATCACTCAGTGAGGGTCCTTAGGCAAGACCCTTAACGCTACCGCCTCCCGAGCGCGGTTCGGCTGCAGCTCACCGCTCCCCCAGGGGATGGGTCAAATGCGGAGAAGTATGTCCCCATTGTGGGATCAATACAATTTTTCTTTGTTTTTTTTTTTTAAATACCTGAAACATGCAGAGGGCGAAGCTTCATTCTTCAACAAACACGTCCGGTGCTCACACCTGAGAAAACAACACAGATTGCCTTTGCAGTCTGGACATATACACCACCTGAAGCTGACTCCAGGCTTCCCCTCCGATCCTTCCACTGCTGCGTATAGAATGAGCTAAACCAAAATAACAAAAGCTCCAAAATACCAGAAAACCCTGCTTCTGCAGACAGTCTGGCTCGTTTCATTCCAACAACTACTGATTGTCTTCAGCTCAAGAGCTCAGAGCTCTTTGCTTCCCTCAACAACACTCACATACGTGTCTGCATATGCGATCCAAACTGCAAACTGTACAGGCTCCCTTTACCTGTAAAGCACCTTTCAAACTCTTTAAAATGTTTTTTTTTTTTTTCGATCTGGAAAAATCTGTGAATTTAGAGTGTTCAAAGAGGGGTAGCTCACTTTTGGGAAACAGTCATACAACATGAACCCAAACTAGAAAAAGAAGTTTGCTGCAGAAGTTGGACTGGCCGGCTTTTCCCTCTCCTTTCAGAAGTAAACACATTCTGGACATACTGTTCCCTGAAACCTTTTGAAGTTGTTTTATGCTCCGTCGTGCTCGGCTCACCAATGTCCAGCTTTGAGGGAAGAACATATTGTTTGAGTGCTTGAAAGCAGACCTGCAGGATGGGACGAGAGCCGAAGGTTTTGGAGCGTTTGTGGGAGGAAGCGTGGCTGATATTCTGCTCAGCGCGCTGATGGCAGTCCCCCAGAGCTGGCAGCGGAAGTGAAAATGGCCTGGAGTGTTTGGCCTCCTTCCACGTGGTTCTCACTTTAATGACAACTCTAACTGCTGTATCTCACTCGACTCAAAGACGCTTATCCTGTTCTTTGTTTTCTAACCAATGTGACACTTTTCTCTCTGCCTCTCACACAGCTTACACACATGGCAAAGCATTTCTCAGCAAAACAACAGTCAGCTGACTCTTATCTCACATTAAGGTCTGGCTCCTCCCAAAAGTGGCATCTGCTGCCAGCTCTGCAGAAGCAACCAATCAACACTTTAGCCTTTGTTTGTCTAATTCAAGCTCAAGCAGAAGTGGAAAAAAAACAAACATGTGTCTTGTAATTTACATTCCAGCGAGACAGGATAAACACAATCACTGTCACATATAAATAATCAGACTGATTTACTTTAAACCAATCTGTTGCCATTTTGCTCCTTAAAACTCTTAATTTGTAATCTGTCTAATTCAGATCCATCCGTGTTTAAAGAGGCTCTGCAGAGCGTTTTCAGTTTTCCTTATCCCACTGTCAGGTGAAGGGAAGAAGCTGGCAGCAGGATGGAAATGAATCCAGCTGAAGGGACAAGCTGAAATGAAATGAACCCAAACCAGCATGATCCCAAAACTCTTCCACAAAGTGAAGCTCTCTCCAAAAACCTACAGAGAATTTACAGTCAACGTTTCAAACATTTGAGAATTTTGGTCACAAATTGGTGCATTATTTTCACTTCCCTTCTTTTTAATAAGTCATCAGCTGAGAAGCCCCCGCAGCAAACAGCCGTTTCACTTTTTAATTTCGCTCACCAAGCAACAGACTTTAGAGCTCTAACAGAAAACTGAGCTTTTCTTCTTCCTTTTCCAGTTTACAGCCTCTTTAGATTCTTTGGGTGAGGATGGTTGCGGGTTCCCCACCCCGCTCAGACCCCCTCCCCTCTGTCTACAGCCTTTGACTGCCACCCCCCTGCGCCGGCCCCACACTGGCCGTTGGCCTTTCCTACCCCTCTGATCCATATTTCAGAGGTGGCGGCGGTGGCACCGAGGGGCAGTAATCCAACATGAAAGCAGGGCCCGAGAGCGCAGGTGCGGAAACGCTTCCATTTCTGCTGCGCAGCGTCAGAAACGCCGTGGATTGAAACTTTCCTTTGAAAAAGGTTCATGCTGGAGAATGGGGCCGCGAGCGCAGGCCGCCCCACCCAAGTCACCACCCGGGTGTCTTTCCGCTAAACGTGTCCTGGAAAAAAAACGGTTGCTCACTACTGGACGTGAACGCAGCACTAAGACTGAACGGAGCGGTCGGTTCCGCAAGCCTCTTGTCCGTTTCCGCTCCTTTCGATGCGCCCTGGACGCTCGGACCGGGGAAGTCGTTTCTACAGAGCTCTAATAATAAAAAATAAATAAATAAATACCTGTCAAATTGGCTGGAGTACAATAAAACAAACGCGCGGTTCGAAGGCAAAGCTCGAGTTTGTTGACTGACAGAATAAATTCCAGAAATGAACTAATAACATGAGACTTCCCAGTTAATTCCAATAAATGCCAACGCGACACATTTTCAATTATAAAGGACTATATTGACATTTATTTATTTTCCAAAAAATAGATTTCTTAAAGACAAATTCATAGTCTGTATTTACAATTTCAGAGAGTTCACAAGCAATAAGCAAAAGATAAAAACAGAAAACATGAAGGAGAAATGAGAGCAAAGCTGGGACCTCATCTCCTGCATGTAGAAGCTAAACGGTGATACTAAACGACAGAAAAATATCCTTCATGGAACGTTCTCCTTTAAATAAAATCTTTTTTCGTATGTTTTAGGATTTATTGGATCTCTTCATAACGTTGTTGCGAGGACTCGCTGTGATGCAGCTCCGTGATGAGACCTGAGGAGACAGAAAATATAGTCAGGTTGGATTTTTAAATCCATTTATTTTAGAAGATGACAAAAATCGCAATTCTTTCCTTTTCTGAAAATGATGTAATTAAAAACTACTTCAGCCTAATTGTTCGTTTGTATTTACGCTTCACTTCAATTCCCAGGATGCCGCTTAGGCTTCACTGACTGTGAGGGCATGAATAAATAACGAGGGTATTTAAATGGTAAAGGTGATGAGGAGTGCGCGCGTGCGTGTGTGTGAGGAGCAGTCAGGTGTGACACAGCTCAGCTTTAGGATTTTTGTTTCTTCCTCTGATTCCAAAAGCATCCCGCCTCAGAGTGTGGCAACTAAAGGTCTGAGCTTCACGTCTTTATTCTGCTAAAGCTCGTAGAAGAATATTTGGTCTGAAAAGGATTAATACAAAATAAAATTCATTCAAAAACGGCATTGATTTTAGTCTATAACCGTGGTAAATATTTAGGGGTTTTATTCATATTTAAGAAAAACGAATGGAATTCACTAAAGAGGTATTGGCCCGATATTACCTGTCAGTGATCAGCTGAAATGGAGACTTCCGGGGGTCAGGCCCGTGGTCGCTCTCCTCATCTGAAAATGTTGCATGAGAATTTACCAAACTTCGGTCTTTGTTGTTTTTTTTTTACGGTTCACATTGTTTGTTTGCCGTTGGAAATCGAACATTTATTGTAGAAGAAGGGGAAATGAGGAATATACCGTCTCTTTTTGGACTGAAGCTTCCTGTCGACTCTGCGTCGCTTTCGTCCTCCGTCCCAGAGTTTCCTGCAGCGGCCGCTGCAGGCCGTGCGTCATGACGCGCGACCGGCACCGCGCCTTGGAGAGACAGGTGGGCGCCGGGCGCCCCTCCCAGGAGGGATCTCACGTTCAAAATCGAGTTGGCATTCAGCAAAGCCGTGTTGGCCCAGTTGTGTAGCTTGCCAATCTGACACGTATATATTCCATGAGCCGGCAATAAAGCGGGGTGGGCGGGGGAGGCCAGAGCCGCGTGATGCGCCAAGGCCGCTGAGGAGGACTTGTGCGAACTGTCGGGGGTCGTAGCGGTCTCAGCCAAAGACCAGATTTTAGGTTTGCATTGGGGGGGCCTCTGACACTCCTGTGCGCTGGGTGAATGGTCCGCTGCAAGTTTGACTGCGGGCGGGAGAGGCTGCGCCGTGTGCACTCCTCTCTGGCCCTCTGCAGAAAGCGTCCTGATGCTCTCCGAGGCCCGCTCTCCCACCGGCAGGCCGGCCTCCGCCGGACCCCTGTCGGAGCTCTGCTCCTCCGCTCGCTGCTCCTCTGGTCGCTCTATATCGACGGTTTCCAGGTCGATCTCCTCCTCGTCTTCTCCGTCGCTGCCGTTCTTGCCGTGCTCGTCCTCGTTGTCGCTGCTGAAGATGCGGCCGTCCCGGTCCTCGGCGCTGCGGCCCCAAGTCACTTTGTTCTCCTTCTTCAGGCGCCTGCGGGCGTTTGCAAACCACGTGGAGACCTGAGGAAAAATGCGCGCGTGAAAATGACAAAATCGTTTAACAACAACTGATGGTAAAAACTAACATCTGAAGCTTCATGTCAACAATGTTTGTTACCCCTACGTGTAAAAACACAGCTGGCGTTAAAATGGTGGATAAAAAACCTGACATCTCCGCAGAATTCCTACCTGCGTGAGCGTCATCCTCGTGATGATCGCCAGCATGATCTTCTCCCCTTTGGTGGGGTACGGGTTCTTCTGGTGCTCCTGCAGCCAGGCCTTCAGGGTGCTGGTGGTCTCCCTGGTGGCCGTTTTGGCTCTGGATGGGTCTCCGTACGGATACTGACCGTACGGGTAGAAGCTCTGCGCGGCGTGGACCGGCAGGGTCCCGTGGGAACCCGTGTCCTTCAGCTCGTACTGAGAGCCCTGCAGCGGAGAAGGAAGGAAAATGTTTCCAAAAGAGTTCAGGAAACAAAAGAGGGATCTGGTTTAAACTAAAAACATTCTTCAAACTAAACGTTTTACCCTCATTTAAATTTATGATTTGGCCAAATGTAATATTTTTTCATCAGATGGATTTTTTATTATTTACATATTTAAGCCAACTCTACTTCTAAGTTGGTAAGTTGGAGTTTCTATCATATACAATCTGATAAACTGTCTCTCTGTTTACTTTTAAAAATAAAGAAAATCTAGAAACATATTGTCAGAAATATTTAAATACTATGATAAACTTTTTGGGAAAAAAAATATTCGTTTGGGGTGGAGTTTAAATATCCCGATTATTGAAAGTGTTATTGCTAAATGAATAATCCTTTTTAAATGCCATCAGTTCTGCGAAAGCTGCATTTATGTCCCTCTCTCTCAGCCGCGTCCCCCAACGAACAGCCGCTCTTACCATCTGGGACAAGAGCGCGAGGTCTGCGGCTCCGCTGTACGGCAGGAAGGCACTGTAACTCTGAGCCCACGGGCTCCCGTACACCCCCAGCATGGAGCTCACAGCCGCCGCCGCTGCGGGGGAGCCCGCGCCTCCCTCCGTGGCTGCCTCGCGGGCAGAAGCCGGCCGCTCGCTGCCGTACATTTCATGAGAGGCGCTGAGGAACGGGGGGTAGCCCAGCTGAGGGAAGGACATGTCCGGAGGAGGCGCCCAGTAGATCTCCGCTGAAGTCAATAGCAAGGAGGTGCTGGAGGGGGGGTTGGGGTGGGGGGCTGTAGGAATCCTCTGAAGGACCGGATAGGGGGGTAAAAGCAGAAGATTTGCCCTTCTTTCTCAGAAAGCTTCTCCTCTCTGTCGCGTCTCAGCGCAGTTTGGCACCTCTGCTGCGGAGTGATACGAGCGCGCGGCCGCGGGAGCTCCTACATGTGGAGCTGATGGGCTGATTGGCAGTCTACTTAAGCACCAAGCTCCTCCTATGCCCGGGGCAGGCGATTAGTGCATTGGTTCGCGCGGGTCTCCTGTGCTGCGGGGGTCTGCGGAGCAACAGGTCATGTGATCCGGTATTTGACAAACACACCCGGAAGATGACACCCCTGTTTTTGATGACATGGATGGAGCGTTTGGGTGTCTCGGGGTTATTCCCCCTCGGGTGGACGCGTCAGGAGGAGCCTTCTGTTGGGGGGGTCACAGTGACTGAGGAGCGTCGGGGATGCGGGACGAAAACTGAGAATGAGTGGAAGATCCAGCATAAGACTGCTTCTCCCCCTTCACCCCCCCGTCACACACACGGTTGGGCAGTGCTAATGAGGTTGAGGACCCCCGCACCCTGCTCGGAGGAGGGCCCGTGGCCCTCCTGGGCTCCCTCGGAGGTTAGCTGTGTAATTACTCCATCCATACAAATACAGATTCATCATTTCACACTCTGAGCCCCTGATGAGCTTGGCTGAGCTGAAAGTGAGGGAGGGAGGTGCGTGTGCGCACGCATGTGTGCGTGTGTGAGTCCTAGTGATTTAATTACAGTGCTTAAAGCCACTCTGGCTAAGTGATGCTCCTTTTTGGTCTCTTTCTAGCACCAGGAGGGCTTTACTCCTGAACCTCAAAGCTGTTTTCCTAAACACACATTAGGACGCGCTCCCGCCGCCGCTGCGTGTGTGTGCGTCACGCGCGGAGGAGAGCGGATGCTTCATCTCCATGGCATTTTAAATGGCATTCACGGAGGGCGCCTCCGTCCTCATTGCCAAGGTAAATGGAGCCAGGGGACTCTCCATTTCAGCTGGATGAAAGCGCAGCGTTGGAGCGCCCCTCTCTCTCTGTCTGCCTCGTTCCTCACTTAAAATGAAGGTTTCTCTCATGACAGGAGAAGGAAGCAGACACATCACCACCTAATAGGATAATATCCCCCCATTCAGCACTGCCCCCCGTCCCTCCTCCCTCCTTTCGGCCTTTGTAGCTGCTGATTTCCATAGTGTCTCTGTGGAGAGGCAGTTAATGAATTCCTCTGAGCTGGAGAACGGGGGAGAGGGGGGGGGGGTGAATTTGGCGGTTTAGAGAGAAAGAGGCGGGAGGGAGGAGGAGGAGGGAAGCTTTGAGCTCTGCCATTCAACTTCACAGTCTCAGCCTGCTTGTGCATTCGCCGTGCGTGCGTGTTTGTGTGTGTGTTGCTTTTGACAGCAACCTGCTAAGACTACCAAATATTTAGACTGGCCTCACAGCTCTTTTTTCTGCCATGGTGGATTGAGGATCTCAGGAGGCAGCTTGACTCCATTTGAATCCCATTCCCTGCTATTAGCTCAGCCCAGACAAAGGAATAACTTACTGCAGGAAATATTCAAATAAAGTCCTGCAATCCACTCTCACCGCTTTTTCCTCCCCACTGGTTTTCAGAAAGGTGAGTGAAGAAAGCCCCAAATATCAAAGGACACTTAAAAAAAACTGTCGATATTTCTGTAACTGCTTCAATTCACGATAACGTTCAAATAATTCAAATACATTTTTTAAACGTCTCTTTATGACATAAGAAAATAAACAGTAATAACTGGAGAAAACTGCTTCCAATGTTGAGTCCAGCAGGGAGGAATCACAGGCAGCACTAAGGGACTCCTACGTTTCAAAGAATCTGTAACTTGCTGCTGAGTACACGGCATTACTTTCTGCTGTTTCTCACAGTAATGCTCAAGTTTATAACCCCAAACATCTTTTTGACCATCTGCTGATGGTTTCTGGGCGTCTGACACTTCTCCGTCTTCAGTGAAGTGTGTTTGTGTTGGAAAACAATCAACTTTTTAAAGTTTTACCAAAAATGGTGGTGAGACTATTTAAGGGCCTATATCATGGAAAATCTATTTCATCAGCATTTAATTATAATGTTAACTGCCCACTATAAGAAAGCCCAATGCATTATTTTGATCCATTTCTGAGTATTCCTCTAAAAACCTGCTCTCTGAGCACCAGCACCCCCCAACCCACGAAAACGAGCTGACGTAGATAAGTGAGGAACTCTGTGCCGCCAGCCCCGCCCCCAGGCTAACACAAACACCCACAGAGCTAGCGGTGATCATTTTATATGCACATCCTTCTTTGCAAAAGTTTGGATGTTTGTTTTCATGGATGAAATGCACACGCTGCTGAAGGCGACTCCAGGCTATTGTCATGAACCCACAAGAAGAGAAGAAGAGAAAAGCGTGCCTTTAAATCACTCAGCTCATGCTGATAATGTCATTCTTTATTAACTATTGTCGACATTTTTATGAGGTTTCTTTATTTTCCATATAAGTTTTTGCGTCTGCTTGTCAGTGTTTGACATAAAAACAGCAGGTAATGCAGGAAAACAGCTGCACTTTATTTTTGGAGTAATCCCAGTGATGATTAATATGATTTAGTTTTTAATGTTTATTAAGACCTTAAAATGATGTTCACAATAATAGGTTTTTAAAAAAATTCAATCCCTCTGATCCGTTTCACAGAGACACACAGGACGTCACACACCAACAAATGAACTTATTGCTAAAAAGGGTGCAGGAGTCCAGCTCTAAAAACTGACAAAAGAGCAAAGATTTGATTTGTTTTTCTAATTATTAATATTTCCTGGCTTAGTTTGTTTTGTTCTGCAGCATGTATATATTTTATGGAGAGAACATTTTTTTACGTAATTTAAGGTTTAACTTGATTTGTTCTGCATTAATATGCCTGTTTTTATTTAGAACATTCATGTTCTAAAAGTTCAGGTTTAAATGTTTAATAGTTTGAAAAGTTTAGCTTAAGTGTTTATCTTGTTTGGCCCACAGCCTAAAGCGTGTTTTGGATTTAGGCCCCCTGTGTGACCGACTTTGACCCCCCTGTAATACGAGCTTAGAAAACTTGTGCATTTTTGGTGCAAAATGGCCAAATTTCAAAAGGGAACACAAAAGGATGTTGTCAAATTGTGTGTGCGTGCGGTGGGGGTAGTGATTGCTTGGGGAGTTAGTTCGTGTAGAACCACCACTGCATACATGGATATTGTTTAGAAGGATTAACAATAGCATGGTATAGGCCCTTTAAAAGCTTTGGAACAATCAGTGACTCTATCTTTGCATTTTCTAAACCCTCCTAAGCAGCACGTTTTATTTAGAGAAACAGGTCTGCTCAGGTCATAATAGTACAGGTGTGTAAGACAGCAGCTCCATGATGTCCGTATCACACTAGGGCTTGTTACTTTGGGGCTGTTAGGTCCGGATCACTTGATCAGTACATGTGAAAGCTTACCTGAACAGACCAGTCTGTTTGGATGCTCACACAAGATTCAACTTTTCTCTCACTAGATCTTTGCTGTCCAGACATGATGCTGTGAAAACCAGATCCTCTAAACTTTAGTAACAGTCAACTCTATTAAAACAAAGCAAAGGAAAAAGCAAAGAGCAGCGCTTCTTCATTCACTTGGTTTGTTGAATGAATAAAAAGTCCAGGCAGGCTTTGGTGTCATATTCCTGGGCAGGTGGAGGGCTGGCAGGCAGCAGGCAATGAGGAACATTTTATCCTCACCCATCTGACAGCGGAGATAAGCAGCGATAGGTTCAGCTCTGACCTGATGTTAAAACAGATGCACCCTTCTGATGCATGACGGATGAGCCGCCAGCCTGTGGTGCTGCGTTCAGATGTTGGGTCTGGTTGCTGTGTTTTCCGTACAGCTACAGTTGACATCCACATATAATTTCTTAATGGTTCCTATTAGCTATTATATCAGCAGCAGTTTGAGCCGACAGTCAATATTTTACCCCATAAGTCTCCATTAGCCGTTGTGGTTTGTTAGCAGCTCCTCTGAAGTCCAATGGGGCTCATTTCAAATTGATGTGACTGATACTAAGTGATTTGTTGCAGTCTGGTCTATTGAAATTCACCTGTTTTTCTATATGTTGACTGCAGGTGAGGGCTGCGGCTTAAAAGCTTTCCATCATTGGCTGAAGATGGAAGAATGAAAAAGACAATGTTGAACAAAATTCCTGCGGAGAAAAGGCCCCTTTTCTCCTCCTGCTCATTACAGAAAGACTTGGTGGGGGGGCTTTTCTCCTGGCCATGGATCTGATTGTTTTCTAAACAGATTATTAACTCTTTTGTTACAGTTGGGGTCACTTTAATGCTTCTCAGGCTTCATTAGCATTGCTTCAAAGAACACACACACGCACACACACACACACCCACACTCCCACACGCACATACACACACATACACACACATACACAGACTGCTATAGGATTTGCAGTTTTTGGTCTTTGTTGTTGGGAGGGGAATGATACAGTTGTAATGCTGTGGAAGACAATACTTGAATTGAAAGGGGGTGGGGCGGGGTGGGGGACTGCTGAGCATGTGTGTGGTTTGTGATGAAAAGGGCGTCTCATACAGACCAGGGAGCTTAATGCAGTAATGCTGACTTCAATGGACACCCCAATGAAAGCGGAATGAAACAGACCTTTCCACCAAAATCCGGACAAACCCTGATCTTCTCCGCCTCCGTCAAACCAACAGGATCATTGGAAAACATAAAAACCAGAAAATAGTCCCCCTATTTTTGATTTGTAGCAATTGCTTCCTGCTCATCAAAGCACAGACAATCAAAGGAAAAATGACCCCCCCTTGGGAAAAGTTCAGGTCAAAGCAGCATAAGTCTTTGCTCTCGGCTCAGATTGACCCATTGAATTTAAATGACAACTGGACTGAGCGGGTGTGATGTCATCCTTAGCTCCAGCAAAATGAAGCCAATTCAGTCTCCATTTTTCTGCGATATGGAATTCACCATTCAATAATTCAAAGTAGTTTTCAATTCTCAGTTGACAATTCCATTTGCAGTACAAGCTGCAACAGATGCCGCAGTCATAGAGATACTTCATAAGCTGACAGCTTCTTCTCTTCCTTAACCTCCGATGTCAAATGACTCTATTAGTGGGTTGAGTATTTATGATATTTTTATCAGCTGACCAGAAGGAAGTGAAGGCGGAGCTTAGCACTATAGGCCCCACCCCGACGAGAGTCTGACAGCTAGCAATATAGTTTGAATTTTGGGTCAGACGAAGCTCACCACCCAGCAAATGACACAAAACATCATTAAAATGCAATACATTTGAAGTTACTTTTAAATCCATTTCATGCAAACAATGAATTGAAATGTCATTTTTTTAACATTGTGTAGTAAACTACAAAATGCATTTTTGCAGTTTACTATGTGACGGAATTGCACATTAAATTTTATATAATAAATGCAATGCATTTTCATTTGAATTATGACATCAAAATGACTATTTCAAACGTGCATGATTTTGTCTTTATTTAATATTTTATTTTTAAAAACAAAAGATTAAATGGTCATTTTTCATATTTGATTCTAAATTGTAAAATGTATGTATGTAATATTTCGAGCCTAAATTGCATATTACTTTGAATCATGAGTGAAAAAAAATTCCATACAGACGCCATAAATAATCAGTGATTGGCCCAAGTCAGGTTATAACATATATATATATATATATATAAGGAGGATTATCATGAACGTGTTAAAAAAGGGATCAGATCCAGAATGACTGAGTTTCAGCTGTTTATTTCTCTATAGAAGTTTTCTTGGAGCCAGCGGGTACTTCCTGTTCGGAATGCCAGGGGGGAGGGGTCACTCAGTCCAGTTCCCTTATACAGTCAATGCATTGACCACATGAATGTGTTGCTTGTGGGGGGAGGCTGGCTGGGTGCCTCGCCAGGCTTAGAGCTGTTGTTTTTGGGGAATGATAAAGGGAGTATCCCTTACAGCTCTGACCTACAGCCCCCCCCCATCCATCAGAGTGGGGGTCAAAGGTCAGATCAATCAGCTCCCGCAGTCTTCATCACCTATTAAGTGCAAGTGGAGAAGGAGAT
Source organism: Oryzias curvinotus (assembly GCA_023969325.1). Taxonomy (NCBI): domain Eukaryota; kingdom Metazoa; phylum Chordata; class Actinopteri; order Beloniformes; family Adrianichthyidae; genus Oryzias; species Oryzias curvinotus. The sequence continues at coordinate 248,345 of CM043716.1, read as the reverse complement.
ATCAGGAGCGGTTCATTCAGCTCTAGTGGAAGATTCTGGCTTCCATAATGTGCTGGTGTGTGTTTTAAGATTCCACAGTTTTGTATTTAGTTGAATTTGTTTTATTCATTCTGTAAGTCGATATCTCAGCATCTTTTATTCTATTTAACCTTGATTTATCCAGGCACGACAAATAAAACAAATCTTATTTTCAACTGTGGCCTGGCAAAAGGCAATGCATTTTGAGAAAGGAAAATAAAAGGAGACAGATAGAAAAAAAACATGCAAAAGTCAATTATTTATTCATTTAGTCAGTTTGACTATGATTCACTTCTGAATCTACATTTCTCAGTCTTTTTCCTTCCGCTCTGCTGAAATCTGCTAATGTCATCAGATCCTCATCTGTCCATCATACAGTAACTATTCACTCATAGTCTAAGTCTAAAGAGGTGGGCCCTGCTCTGTTTGTGATAAACACTAAGAAAATACATAGCAGAGCCCCAAAATACCCTCATCAGTGTGGAGAAGATCCTCATTTTATTATCAGATTTGAAAAATGGAAAAAAAAAAGCTAGACTTTTTGTTTCAAACACAGAAATGTCAGAGGCCTCGTGAAGCAGCGTTTCCAGCTGCCGGAAGGTTAGAGATCCCTCTAAAAGAGCCAAACAGCCTTCTATCTAATCTCAGTTCATTCAGGTTTAGTTGGACTTTTGTGGTGTTTTTAATGGAAAAATTAAAAAAAGGCTTGTTCAGACAACACACTATCCTTGTGAGTGGACACCAACACTCTAGTGAACGCTTCTGCTCACATTTTTGTTCTTCACCTATGTACGGATTCATGCAAAACACCTAATTTATAACAGAAATGAATGATCTTTTTAAAAAGTTTGGCTTGAAACGGTGAGCATTAAGTACAATTACTGCTGAAATCTCTCTGTTGTTGGTGTCCTCCGCCCAAATGTCTGCACACGTCCAGAATAATCTCATCAAATTAAAACAAACATTAACTGCAGTGACTGCGCAGAAACACTGCCGACTTTGCATCCTGTCCTTAAGCTCTTTAAACTTCCTCCATAACCCTGCCCTCACTTGGAACACCACCCAGCAGTTGCTCCAACCCTAAGGGAAAAGAAATCATTTCAAAAGTCTGTTACAGCCAGCAGGTCACACAGGAGACCATTGTTCTGACATCTGACTCAAGTGTTTGCTGCAGCATTTCTCTGAAATTCAGCACCAAAGTTTAGGAGAAATGGTAAAAAAAACTCATTTTGGTTCGGGGGCCACATTCAGCACATCTGATCTCAAGTGGGCCGGACCAGTAACATAAAGGCAAAATAACATCTTTGCTTTGTTTTTTTTACTCAGTTGGAAAAAATGCCTCAACCAATATAGTAGCCTATAACTTGGGGCCAATGGATCTCAAATAAAATTTATTTCACTTCAAAAAAAGTTGGTCTGTTCAGTTTTATACTGACTGAATAGTTTACATCTGACACTGAAGCAATCCCGATAGTAAACTCAAGAGGGGCAACAGAAAAAAACGAAACACCGTTTCTAAAATGTAAATGTCCAAACCATTAAACATTTAATAAAATTAAACCTGCTAACATTTGTGAACATAAACATTTAACCTCCTTTCTCTCCTGAAACTTCACCCGACCGTCAATATCAGGATTCAAATCCTGAGCAGAAACACATTTACTGTCATTCAAGTGTGCAAAGCACGATGAAATGTCCAAGAGTCTTTTCCTGGTTTCTGCCTGAATTTTGTGGCAACACCTGCCTTCTTCCTGACCTTTGATGGGGCGCCATCCGTGACCAGACTGACATCACATGACCAGACTGACATCACGTGACCAGACTGACATCACGTGACCAGTTCACTTCAACATCGTCTGGCGCTGTAACTACAGAGATGACTATGTCATCAGCTGTTGCTGTGTCCATCAACTCAAGAAACTCCGCTGTGACGTCTCCTCAACACATCTAATAATAATAATAATATGCACATCTGCATATGTCTGTGATGTTGGTGTTTTCATAAATAGCAACCGAAAATGCAATAAATGACTGGATTCCTTCATTTGGCGTCCAAGTCTCCTCACAGATTTATCTGTAATAGTAATCCTTGACAGACTCATGTTGGCAAAGGTCGACTGCTTTTTGGGTTACAAGTTCACCTCTGAAAAGGGTTTGGATGTTTGCACCAACGTGTTTACAATAAGGCAGCCGTGAATGATCAATCACTGATGTCATGGCTGCAGTAAATGCAGACGGTTGTTTTTCAGTCCAGATAATAATCTTCTATTTTCTTAACTGCAAATGGTGAAACTTTTCCTTACGGTTAGTCTCATAGTGGTGCTGAATGTTGTATTCTTTGAACACTGCAACCTGTTGATGACATACCAAGCATGCAGGTTTTGCATTCAGCTTTGTGAAAAAAATCAACTCTGTCCATTTTCCCTGGAAACTCTTCGCTCCACATCACTTTTCGACAACATTTTGATGTTTAGGGTGTTGCTACTGATCATCCATATAGCAAGATAACAGCGGTAAGGCTAATAGGAAACCAAAGTGAATCTTACCCAGACGCAGAGCTGTTATGTTTTGCTTTTAGCAGGTGCAGAGATTTGCTGTTTCACATGTTTTGCTTTTCCTTTGCTCCCCCTAGTGGCGGAATTGCGCATTTCGGTTATTTCTTTAAAAAATCATAACTCGCCAAAGGAATGGACTAGAAACTTGCTTTCTTTTTTAAACATCTTTATGATTTTTACTCTTCATGGGTGGGCCGGACTTAACCATCTGGCGGGCCGGATAAGGCCCGCGGGCCGTATGTTTGACACCCCTGCGTCTAAATTCTCATCCATGTAGGAAAAATGGAGCCAGTCCAGACAGGAATGAGGACGTCGGTGGAAGACTTCATTCAAATCCATTTTGGTTTCTGAATCATTTGAGTTTGTTGATACCTAGGTTATGAATATTTGCTTTTGTTAATCTCATCAGCTGCTTGCAAGCACATTCCTATGCAGAAATGGGAAGCAAAGAGGAGAATAAAGCCTGAATGTCTTTGTCTGCATCCAACAAAAGAGAGCAACTATGTCATCAGCAACAGCGGTGAAAACTGTCACGGTAATGTAGAAAAACTGGCTTGATGCGGCCACAGTGGCGACAGCGTCTGATAAGAACGTCTGTTAAAATTTTAAACCTTAATTGTTTAATGACAAGAAAACAAATATGACAACTGTGGAAATATCCACAGTGGAGCCCAGCACAAGACCAGAGTGCCACATATCTGTGCACAGACGGGATAAAAGTCTGTCTTGCAAGCCTTCCAGAAGAAACAGTGGAGGTGGGGAGCAGACATTCCTCACAGCAGCTCCACGCCGCTCAGCCAATTAGCAGCTGAGTGGTTTATTTAAGTCCGAATGACGATGAGATGTGGAGCTGGGAGACAGCCCAGTTCATTAAGCACAGCGTTGTCTAAGGTTTACTCAGCTTGCTGGCTTTAACAGCCTCTCAGTGCTTGTTTACCAGCTGCAAATATGACAGACTGTATGTCTGTTTGACCGTCTGTTTGTGAATGTGCATGTGTGGAGGTGATGGGGATGATGCTGAGAACGTGCCCCTTTATAGAGAGGTGCCATTGCACAAAATCTCAGGTTTTTTCATTCCAAATTCGATTTTTGATTTTATTCGATTTTTTTACCCTGATTTTACTTTCTATAAAAAAGACAAATGACTGAATATGTTTAACAAGAACTGTTTCATCAGAACATCTCTTTTGGAAATTGGCACTAACACAAAATCCAACTAAATCCAAGCTGTAAAAATGTTTGGAGAAAAATGCAGCAGATGTTTTGGGAGCTACTGCTACCTTGATAATCACATAATCAGAAATACGAAAACACACTTGGCAGAACATTTTTTAGTAGCGACAGCATTGAAACGGATTTAGCTGTTTGTGGTTTGATACTCCAAGTTTGATGTCACAACCTCAGAGACCAACATCTGATTTTTGACTCACCAGACGAGATGAATGGTAGATAAAATAATCTACAGACCAAATGATTCCATTATTTTACAAAGAAAACCATAGGTGTTTTTTTAAAAACAATATTACGTTAAATGCAAACAAAGAGGAAGTCAAAACATGAAAACATCAGATAAAAACAACGGTTTTTTTTCCCAAGGGGTGCAGTACCCCAGTACTCACCCCAGTGCCAGGACTCACACTTTATTAATGACTAGAGTGTGGCGTAAGGACACCGTACAATGGCATCACCTGCATTCCTTAAGTGTGTGCAACATACAAATTTTTCATGAGACGCTTACCACATGCTCAACAATGGTGCGATCCATTTTGATGTCCCTTAAGTTGACCGTGTGAGCCTTAAGGCCTGTGCTCCCTCTAAGATGCAGCCACACCTGTATATGACCCTCCACAGACCCGGACAACCCAAAACCTGCAGCGCCGGAACAGGTCATGTGACTAAAACTAGTACTTTGGAATTTTAAAAAAATCACCTTTAGAGTTGAGTCAACATGATATATTGTTTAGGGGTGTATTCCGACTGTTTGTTTCAGACCCAGTCCGCTTAACTTGGTCCGGATCAAGCTCTAAATCTTGTGCTTGGTCTGTATTCAACCCAAAGCTTGTAAACAAAACTACATGAATAAAAATCTCTTCAGTCATTGGTCAGGAATTATGAGGGCGGGGGAAAGCAACTAGAAGCAAAAATTATGGAAGTCTTGCACTTTTAGTTCATTAAAACTTTTGCTGACCACTTTTAAACGCCTGTATCAACGTCAGGCTCAAAACTTTTTCCTTCCTGTTTTGGTCTGGTGGAGGCATGCTGCAAAGGTGGTGACTGGGAAGAAGACTGGCTAAGAAGGTAGTGTCAGTGTTTATGACATTTAGATTGTCGGAAAAGCAGTGAGAAGTAAGGTGTGTCACGCTAAAGATAGTTTTAATGAGCCTGCATTCATCCGACCACATTTCAGTGAGTTGCTGTGTCTCATTGTTATGGCATTGCTTTAAGAGAACTCTGTTAAGGGACTCCATGATGGCCTTTAGGGTGACATCACGGGGGCGTGTCGCGTAATGAGACACAGCATATAAGAAGTGTCTTCAGGTCTGCTGAAATAAACATTCTAACAAGTAAACAGTTGGACTCTTTTTTTCCTCCTTTGATGACACAACAATCATTGGTTTCTATTTGTCCACAGCTCATCTGTTGCTACATTCTGATTGTGTTTAGATCACGTGACCACTGGCTACGGTGGCCGTTTTGGTTTAGTTGTTTGGCTCAGAGGACAGATTGTATTCAGACTGAGGAATCTTAGAGCAAACCGAAGCTCAGTACGATTGGAAACGAACCACGACCACCTCCAAAGAGGGGTCAGAGAGCGGTTGCTGGTCCGTTTGGGTGTATTCAGACTGAAAACTTGTTCCAGATTATCAGGGGAAAGTAATTTTGGTTCACTTTAAGCAGACCAAATGTGTCCAGTCTGAGTACACTGTCAGAAACCCTACGTCTTTGAATCAGGATCTCTTTGTGAGCTGATGCAGTTTCCTACCACAAGCATGGGGACTGAATTGTTTCCTCCAAGGGTCATTTAATGAACAGCAGGTTTTGGCGTTTATGGTGGAGAGTTTGCAGTCATGTGACGTCCTGATTCTGGCTGTAAAATGATCTAGTAAAAATTGGGAAAGATAAGAATTCTTAAACATTATAACTAAAAATAATAATAATAATTTTATTTATTATTATCCAGGCAAGACATATTAAGACATTTGTCATCTTCTGCTGTTCATTCACTAAAGAAAATGCTCAGGTTTCGTTTCATTTGCGCCTCCTTTCAGCTCAATGACTGACTGTCCAATTAGGACTCCAATCATTGTAGCTAATGCTCTCCATCCCCACGTGGCCGAATATTACCCCAACAAAAGCCGTTAAAGAGCAATTATCCCTCTGCCCCTCCCCTTGTTTTCTCATTCAACACAGTGTGTCGACCAAGTCAAATAAGCTTCAGTCAAGGACCAGAGGATGTTAACCTAATGAGAGCCAAACCCTCAGAAAGCAGACCTGCCTTTCAGGCTGCTGCTCTCTTTTTCTTCACAAAGACTCATTATGAATTATGTTTGGACCAACAGGGATTTGCCTTTTTCTGCTCTGAAATGTTTCAGCCAAGACGTCACAGCTGTATGCATCTCAGCTGGAGCGTTCAGGATGGTCACGCTTTTCTGAGTGTTTGTGTTTTTACATGTGTGTGTCTGAGTGGTTTTAAAGTCACTAATGCAGCGGCTGATGATAGATCACTTCATACACTCAACATGAGAGCAATTACTACAACCGTGACAGATTGCCTCAGCAGAAACCAGTTTGGGATAAGAATCTCCCGCCCTTTAAATCTCCCTCTTCTTCCTCCGTTCAATAAGAAATCTCATGGTTTCCCTGTGATGACTTCCTCTCCATGGTTACACTAGTGTGTGTGTGTGCGTGTGTGCGTACCTGTGTGTGTATGTGAGAGAGAGAGAGAGCAGGGGGTGACAGTACCATCTGTCTGGCTGCTGAAGCACTCGCCCCTGCCCAGCTGGTGGGCACCGAGTAATGGGAGAGGACTTCCTCATCTCGCCCCTCGAGACACTCAACATTAGTATGCAACCCCTACTGTCAGAGTGAGCCCAAGAATAGGCGACAAGAGATGTTTTTTTCCCTAGTTGAACGTTGAAACCCGAGGAAGTGGAAGTGTCAGGTGATGAGAACTGAAAGCTGAAGTCTAGGAAAACCTGGCAACACAGCAACAATTACTGTGTGCATCTGCCTGTGAGTGGCAGCTGGACGAATGGAAATGAGTGCATACTAAACAAACGGATTTCCTGGGAGGTGGGAATGGAAATCTATGTTTGATTTATGCCGCCTTTGACTTTAGTGCTACATCATGAAATGTTGTCCTATTAAGCTGAAAAGAACCCAGTTATTTTTTTATTTTTAACTATTAACTGATGGATAGATTGATTGATTTGTTTTAATCATTTGTGGTTGCTGACACGATTCTTAGTCGATATTGGTTCATTCTGAATGATCTGATCCTCTGACCTGCAGTGGATCCAGATCAACTTCATCCAAACTTCCTTCAGTGAGACTCAGACAGAAATTCCTGCTACTGAACAGTGAAGTTTTCCAGAAATGAAATATGTGTCCAAACAAACAAGTCAACTAGAATGAATGTCAAATTCATTCACATGTTAGTTTCCTTAAGTTCACCACTGTTGTTTTTTCACATCCAGACAATCCAAAGGGAACATTCTTAGTCTGTCTGCTCTGCTCCATTCTGATGCATTCACTTGCAGACAATAAAAATTCATTCACATCAGTGCTTTCTTCGTCTGAACTGGAATCTTGCTCAAAACTGCTGTTGGATAGCTCTGATATTGCTCACTATTTTTGTTGCACCGCTAGTTTTAACTTGGGGGTGTGAGGGGCTGTAAGCTATCTGGAGAGAGTGTAAACAAAGGGATGATGGGAAATCAGCAAAACGTTACTTCCTCGCCATCGGTCCCGCCCATAAAGTTCTACTGAACTCCTGGCGCCCTGCAGAAACTATGTCCTAAAAAAACAACACAGGTTTTTAGATTTAGGCTAAAAAAGGCATTATCATGATTAAAAGAGCGTTTGAAAATAGATCAAAAGATGACCGAAGTGGGACTTGAATGAAATGTCAGTCTTTTGTGTTAAAACTTAAGCATGTTTTTGCTGGTGAGCTGATACGTTGACTGTGTTCATACAGTCAACGCTGAACCTGGTGACTTTACAAAAATCTTTATGTGAGCAGATTGCCAACAAACTCATCCATCCATGCTTCAGAAGTTGACGCTGACATGGTGCTAAAAACATTTCCAAACAGTGACGGGGTTCATGAGAAGCTTTAGGAGAAGCAGAAATGTATTGATTTGAAACACCATGCATTCAAAAGCAAATGGTAACTTCATGTGTGAGTTTAGCAGCTGAACCCAGGTCTGGGCTCCTCGCGCTCAGCTGATTAACGATGTGTCTTTATCTCTGTCCTGGCTTCGGATTCCTGGTGCATTTGCCAGCAGAGCTTGATGGCCTCCCACACTGTGGCAAAAACCTCTTTCAGATTATATGTCTCTATTTCCCTTCCTCTCCTCCTCCATTCTCCTTTGCCTCACCATCTCTCTCCAACCTTTCCCTTTCTCCGTTTCTTTCTCCTTTCAAGTGTGGAATCATTTAATTATCGCCTATAGCTCTTTTGGCTGGCTGTTGAATGCCCACCTCTCAAAGCCTGGAGGAAACAATTTACTCTGGGATATCACACACACACACACACACACACCTACACACACCCATGCACACACACAAAGCACAGGCACTTCAAGAAGAGAATTTATTACAGCAGGTCCATCCGTGGTTCACAGGAATCCATCGGCAGTCTCAGATTGAGGAAATATTTCTGCATGAAAAGAAAAGGAAAAAAACAAATAGCATCCACATGAAGAATTTCCTTGGCACTGTCCGGATCTGGAGCTATTTTGCATATTTCCTGAATGTGTTTTTCTTTTGGTAGATAAGGCCAGAAAACACAGTGTGTGTGTTTAGGATTTCTGCCTCTGCGAGGTAATGATTAAATGTCGGACAGCCTTCAGAGCATTTAACTCCCCATTATCAGAGCGGCAGGAGGTGATTCATTTAGGACGCTTGACTTGTTGTGCAAGAGTGTGTGTCCCCGTGGAGTGAAGACAGCACAGAAGCCACACCACAGAAAGTGAACAAAAAAGAGGGAAGGCAGGAGTCTCGCTGAAAAGAACTGGGCGGAAATTAACGGCCCGTCTCTGACTGTCAGCGCTGTTATTGTATGAGGGGCTTCAGAGGGAGGGGGCTTTAAAATGTTGACTGCTAAGAAAAAAGCCCTAAAAATGAAGACAAGACAGAAAAGAGGGATGAAAGGGAGACGCAGGGCGAGGGGCTGTAAATTTTCAACTGAGCTCCCAGTTCATTACGGGGTGATCAGAGATCAGGCAGCCCTACACAATGGGCTTCAGTGTTGTTAGCTAGCCTTGTCAGTCTTACACCAGGGTTAGCTCTTTAACTCGCTAGCAATGAATAACCCAGCTTTCAGCCAGGACAATGGTGGGCCAGCTTTATCCAGCTCCCAGTAGGACCCACCTATTGTTGTGGAGTTGAAGTGGGGAAGTCGCCAATCTGTAGGAACGCAGGGCAGCTAAAAGATGCGACTGATGAGCTGAGAAGGGGAACCACAAAGATTTAAGGTGTGTGCGCCCCAGAGGTCAAGAGCACTCCATCGTCACCATGTCATTAAAGAGTGAGGAGGACAGCATGAGAGGGCCCACACAGATTCCACGGCAGGAGCGGGTTTGTGCGTCTGCTTTGGTTTCTGTTACAGATGGCTGCTCAAATTTCTGGAGCTGCCAAAGTGGGAGTTCTAACTGTCTGTTGCCTGCTAGCCCCCCATTGACAGCTTCACTAGGTAGCTTCATAATCATGGCTATGAGGTCGTATATTAACTCAAAATCCCAGTTTCTGTGCAGCACAGGTCAAACTTTTTGTGTTCTCTTGTTGATTTGATTGTCCAGAATGTCTGTTCAGACACTAGCCGCGGTTACATGGGCAAAATGTCTTGATCGGATCAATGGTCGGGTTAAAATTCACCCGTGCACATGGGCCCAGAAAACCTTTTTCCGATTAGAACAAATGTTCCCATGGGTCACACTTTCGGTCGGAATAAATCCTTTGGGCATGCGCAGTAGTGCTGAAAAAACCGGAACAAGGAAGAGTCCCACAGTAAACAAACCTTTGCTGTCATATACATTTATGCAGCAGCTCAGTAATATACGAGGCAATCTTCCAAACGGGCTTTTATCAATCAATGTTAGGAATATTATGAAGCGCCTTTTCGTTCATCATTTTATATTTAATCCGTGTGGTTGGTGCTTTTTTGTGGAAAAACGGAGCTCCCAGGAGAGGCTAACACGTGCTAACATTAGCCTTGCTTGATAAACTCCTGCGGGAAAGGCTGCAATCTGCATCTTGGCTGCACGTAAATATGTGGGAATAACATCAGCCTTTATTTAGTCGGGACACAACTAGAAACACAAATCCATGTGATTGTTTCAGGTTCTAAAGACTGAGCGACATTCTGCTTTGAAAAGTTCGCCCGCCGCTGTGTGAGCTGGCAGTCCGAGCTCTGCTCAGAGACACACAGTTCTGCTGACAGCAGCTAACCGAGAGCGGCGGGACGGATCGCAGTCACACAAACAACAAAACACAAAGAGCATTCTCCCCTCACAAAGTTAATCCAGCTGCTTTGCTCAGAGACACAGTTGGTTCGGTCCACCGGCACACGAGCCAGGACCGCGCAGGGTCCCGCTCCTCCCCGGCACCCCCCTCGTGAGGGGTTCAAGAGAGGCGGAGAGCCAGAGGGGCGAAGCGGAGCGGCGTTTCCGCAAAGCAGCCGGTCGGTCCTGTTTGTGCTCCAAAGCTTTCTCTGGAGCGAAACACCATCTATGTGTGACGTAAATCAGAGCAGAAGTGACACACGATCGGAATGACCGTTTACATGACCAACGATCGGATAAACGATCGGTATAACCCACCTATCTTGATCGGAAAGAAATTTTGATCCAAACGACTCTGACCGGGGCAAACTATACGGAACGACTCGTTCACATGACGCATTTTCTTTCCGATCAGGCATTCTTTCCGATTACTTTTGCCCATGTAAACGCGTCTAATGTTTTAGCTACTGAAATAACCCAGAGACACCCAACATGGAGCAAAGCGGCTACACTTGCATTCAGAAGCTTCTTTAAAAACATAACATTGCCATGTTGATCTCTAAAAGTTATTTTTAAAAAATAATTTAAGGAATTCATCTTTGTCATCTGCTTTATTGATACTTCAAGATTCTTAATTCTGTCCGATAAAAGCTAGGAACCGGATATTGATAAATCATGTAATAAAATGGTTACGGTAGAACAGGGGTGGGATTATATAAATTTGCTTCCTTCCACTCCCTTTCAAGCAATATTTATTAATATGTCTAATTATCCTAAGTTTGATTAGTTACTGTATAAATGTATAACTGATGATTGTATTGTTTTGTGTATTATTCCTATTTGATTGCTTGCAATAAACCATTAAAAAAAATTATCTGTCATTTCTTGATAAAAACAAACAAAAAAAATATCATAAGAATTTTTTGCAATTGCAACAGGTGTTTTTGTTAATTGTGACAGAAGACAGATACATTTATAAATTAATCATATTTACTGAGCACACAAAATGGGTATTCCAGTCTTATGATCATGGTGAGGCTTCGTAAACAAAGATTATGAAGAGGACTGTCCACGTCTTCTACAGGCTCGCTCGTGGCTGAGCAATCCAATACCTGTCCAATTTTAGATTTATTAGGGCAAATTTGTCACTGCAAGCTGCCACAATGTTCATGCATGCAATGATTTTATCACACATGACATACTGTCTCACTACATGGTCACAGGCAAACAAATCGGCATTAAAACCTCTGGAGTCACTTTACAAACAAACAATTAAAGTACTGGATAGAAAACCAATAAGACATCATCACTGTGACATTTTACAAAAACACAAACTGTTAAGCTGGGAGAATTTCATCAAGTATACAAAACTATGCCTATTCTATAAAATCATTAACGGTCTTTCATCCCCTCCACTCAGTCAGTTTGTTAAAATAAGATCCTCCCAAAGAGTGACTTGAGGGTCGGGTCAACAAGACTGCATAGTTCCTCTGAGGAGAAGTGCCTTCAGCCAGAGCGCCTTCTCTGTAACAGCAGCACAAGAATGGAACTCTGTCCCTCACATCATAAGACACATCACCACATACACTCTGTTTAAAAAGAACCTAAAAAACTGGCTCATATCACAGCAAACATGTTCACATTGAACTGGATTAACACCTGCCCTTCCTCCTCCCCTCTATCACCTTTGTGTCTTTTATACTTGTTTTTTTTTTAAATGTTTTCACTATGTGCATGTTTTTATTAGTATATGTATTTTAGATGATAATTTAATTGTAAACATATATTTTTAATTAATGTATTTAATTGATGTTTTTAGGTTTTTAGGTTGACAATTTTTAACACCTGTCCGGGGACTACGGATGAAAAATAGCCTTTGGGCTAATTCTGGCGCATTGCAGTGATGCTTTTAATGTGCACTGTCCCTGTTAAATAAATGAATAAATAAAATAAAGAAGGATCTATCTTTTTGTCTATCTGCATAACTTTCATGGTCTCATTTTACAAAAGTAAAAAATCCTCCAAATTTGTTGTCTTTCAAAGTACTTACACATGAACAGGGATTAGCCACATGTGCAAACTTTGTTGAGTTTCAACTTGTTTCTCTAATGACTGCTGACCTGCTGCGACTTCTGCTGCAAAAAATGACTACAAAAAGCCAGAATGTCTGCCTCCTTCTCTCTACTACAATATTTGGTCTGTGCTGTTGAACATATGTGCATTAAAATATTAATCACGTGATAATAGTTTTATTTTATCGATAGTTTACCATCATGTTTAATCCCCAATTTGAAATCTGGAGCACTGAAATCTATTTCCTCTTCCAGCAGCATCTGGATCTTTTAGCATGTTTTCTATGCAAATCATGTGCGGAATACAAACTGCAGAATGATCCCAAGACGTCTGACAGACAGGTGGACGTACACGCGCACAATTACTTCACCCTGGCTGGCAGAGGAGGTAGAAATTATTCCTGAAGATCAGTCAGTACACACAGACAAAGCAGCTGTCTGAGGTAGGCTGGGTCAAATGTGGTTAATTAGTCCCGTCACCTTCTCAGGTCATCGCACCTTCAGCTCAGCCGAGGAATAATCCTGCCATATTAACGCCGTCGGCTGGAGGGAGCCTGCTGTTGATGTTACACTTGCATTGTGCTCTCTTACCTGCCAGACACTGCAGATCCCACTTTCTCCATCCTTCTCCTCAGCTGACTGAAGGCCTCCTGAGCCTGTCACTCTGACTCCCACAGCTTGTTGCATCTCTGTCTCCATCCCCACAGCAGAAGATAAAAACATGTGCTATGAACTTAATCTGATAATCAACAGTTCTGACAATAAATTTAATCATAATTTTATTCAGTCATCTTATGCATGTATTTTGGAGGTTTGATAAAACACAGGAGGCCTCTTAATTTAGTGTCACGTCAGACGTGGTTAAAAACAAGTTTACTTTACCATGATTAATTCACCTCATTAAAAAATAAAATAAATAAATACGGTGCATACCTGTTCTGTTAAAATGATTTTAAATCTGCAGTAGACTGTCAAACCATGAAGCAGGATCTCAGAACTGTGTTTCATTAGATGGGTGTGCTGACTCCAGGAGCAGGTCTTAATAATGCATTCATGATGTCCTGGTGTGGGGAGGGTCCCAGCATCAAAGGGAGCATCAGGAGAGCGTTGTATTTGCTTCTCAGGGTGGAGAACAGGTAAGAGCTTCACAGACGTGAGGAACACTTTTCCATCTGCTGTTCTGTGGAGGGAGATAAGGAGAGCGTCTCATCCGAGATGGAGCGCATCTCCCTGCAGAGGGAGCCGCTTAATGGGGCGGAAAAACTGGCCTTCCGCTCCAGAATATTCCAGTCACTTTTGACTTCACGTCTTTCCAGAGCAGCGTTCCCATTTGTTTCAACAACTTGATATTAGTACAGTATACTTTGCCTCTGACAAACTAAAAATGATTTTGATCAGCCCTTATTTTGACAATATAAATAATTTTCATGAGAAAAGCTTTTCCTTAGACACAAAAATGAAGACTAACAGCTGGATAAACGCCAGCCAGCTGTAATGAGCTTCTGTAGCTGGAAAAGTGAGACAGTAGCAAAGATTCAGAGAGGGTGGGGTGGTTAAAAAGCAGATGATGGGGGGTAAAGAGGAGGAGGAGGCAGAAGGAAAGGAAAACCAGGTGGGGACAAACAGCAATGAGGCTGAATCCAAAATGTCCACCTGTTGGATGAGGACTGGGGCTGCCTGAACACTTGTCTGTCAGATCCTCCCCCAACAGCCGCTCAGCTGACCCCCACTGACACCACACACCCCTGAGACATACACAAACACACACAGCTTCAGTTTATGACAAAGATGTGTGTTTTAATGCTACATTTTTTGCACATAACTGACATTTTGACATAAAAAAACAGGATTATTTGAGGCAAAAATGACAGTTGTAATTTGCATTAAAAGAACTATAAGTCATCTTTCTGCCAGTGTATGTCGGGGACAGCCAAAAGAAGCAAACCCAGGAGTGATGGATAACAGTAAATTTATTTGGTATAAATCCTGGTTTTCTGTAGGTTGTTTCTCATTTTTTTCAGATCTGAAGGAGCGTGAAAATCTCCCGCCAGCAGAGGGAGTGAGACTTGATAGTTTTACCACAGAGTCAGGAGAGAAAGTCAGCAGTCAGAGAGCGGGGTGTGGGAGCAAGCCACCGGAAAAACCTTGGGAGAGGATTTCCACTCTATAAAATCAATATGGAGCTGTGGACTTGCGAACTGCAATCTGGAAGGGTGAGGAACCTGAGACAAGGCAATGACAGGGCGAGGATAAGCGCTTGACGATCTGTGCAGATTTGCACAGACAGTTAGCAGGATGGCTGTAAGTAAAGTATAACTGACATTCTGGCAATGAGTGAAGCACAGAAGTGAAATTAAGAAGGGGCAAGACCAGTAGATTGTCATAGGGTGTGATTACTCCTAACGGAAGTCTGGCCAAACAAGGCGAGTGATGTATCAGGCATGACAGTACCCCCTCCTCAAAGACCGGCACCTGACGGTTGACCAGGTTGCTTGGGATGCTCACGGGCAATAAGGTCCGGATCCAGGATGAAACGAGATGGAACCCAGGAACATTCCTCAGGGCCCTAGCCCTCCTAGTTCACCAAGTACTTAAAACCCAGACCACGGTGACAAGACGGCTGGAGGAGCCGCACAGTGGGTGGAAACCAGACGACAGACTAACAAAGACATTGAAGAGATGATAAAACTCAGAACCTCAGCAGTCTCTTTACCAGAAAGGAGTTTGGGAAAAGCAATAAAGTAAACTGTGTTGGAAAAACTGTCCACCACAGTCGGGTAACATAATTACCTCTAGAGTGGGGTAGACCAGTGACAAAATCCATGGAGATCTGGGACCGTGGTTGCCGGGTAACCAGAAGGGGGAGCAGATAACCCTGGTCTGTTAGTAGACTTAACTTGGGCACACTCAGGACAAGCAGAAACGTATTCTTGCACATCTTCCTTCAGAGTGAGCCACCAAAACCGTTGTCTGATTAGGACATACGTGCGCTTACGACCTGACCCAGATGGCAGAGCAGGCAAGAAGCATGGAACCAGTATAACTCCTTGGATCTCAGGGTATCAGGGGCAATCTGTAGGACAGGCTGACGGAGACTCAACATTAATGGCAGCTGCCATTAGCTCCTCCTCAATGTTCGTGTTAAGCACAGCCAACCGTGCAGATTGATGTAAGAGGAACTCAGGTGGGGGCATAGTCGCTCGCTCCCCTTCCCTCCTGGACAGGGCCTCAGCCTCAGTGTTCTTGGAAACCAGGGGTGTAGGACAAGGTGAAATTGAAGTAGCTAAAAAAAAGAGACCATTGAACTTGAAGAGAGTTGGTTGACCCTCTTAGCAGACTTCAGGAACTCCAGATTCTTATGGACAGTGTAAACCAGAAATGGAAGCTCAGTCCCCTCTAACCAGTGGTGTCATTCCTCCAGGGCCTCTTTAATTGCCAACTGCTCTTTGTCACCCACATCATAATTACATTAAGCACTGGTTAAATGTTGCAAGAAAAAGACTGACTTTTTCAGCAGCTATCCCTCCTAAAGCAAAGTTTCTCATCTCAGAACAGAAGCCCATTTCTATTGACACTACAAATAGGCCTTAAAAGCACAACAATGCCAGCCCTAGCAGGAGCAGCCGTCCCAAATTCAAGCCAAGAACAACATTGCGCTCTAACCTGGTCGTTTCCAGCAACTTTGGCTTCTGTACCATCAATCAAAGTCTATGATCAGCCAATCCCATCTCAGGTAAACAGGCGTTATCACAACCGACCTCCTTCCTCACCCAACCATGGATGTAAGAAGGCAGGAGAATACCAACATATTGTCATGATCAGAACACGAGACGGACCCAGATGCTGAAACCCGGGAGTAGGAGACAGGTAAGTGGTTGGTAAGTAGAAAGTGTATTTTCTTTGCTGGTCCAAGCAGTGTTGTGGGTAAGCGTGGCTGGAGCTCTTGGTGAGGAGCGTGGCTGGAGATCTTGAGGAGCATGGGAGCTGAGGCTCTTGAAGGTCAGAAGCGTCAGCGTGAGTAGGAATGAAGCTGCTGCGAGGTGGTGTCAGACTCAGGTGACTCTCATGGCATGAGATAAACCATCAGGGTTAACGAACTGGGGAAGAATGCTGGAGCTGGGTCTCCTTAAGTAGAGCAGGTGGCCGATGAGATGAGTAGACACAGCTGGTGAGTCTGGAGCAGAGCAGAGCTGGGAGGGGAAGGAGTCTGACAGAGGCACCATGACACATATGAATCATCCCACCAGCTGCTGAACACATCATCACCCGGGAGTATCACCCAAAGCAGCATCTCAGCATCCACTCAGTCATCACATCAGACTCTGTCAGCTCATCCTGCAGAATCAACTTCTCAGCCAGTTCCCTTGCGCCTTCTGTTACTCAACTCAGGACCTATACCGGACAGCAAATATACCAGCTGCAGAACTACCAGCTTTCACAACCAGCACAAATGGTGAGCCAACCTAAGTGTTTTCTGTATGCAACAGCTGCACCCCTCCACTAGGATCACCACTCTGTTACTACTATTTCTGTGACTCAACCGGTGATTAGCCAACCCGCTTAATCCTCAAAACCAGAATGCCAGGTTGCTAGCTAGACCTCAAAGAGCAAAGCTCCTGTCACCCCTAATAACCTGTCAGCTCCAGCTCCACAAGCAATGTATCAACCACAAATCCCACAGTTTTTTCCTCAGCCTGAGTTCCATCAGCCAGTCTACTCCAGCAACCAGGTGGTGCCCTCCGCACATAACATAAATTCACATCTTGATGCAGTAGATCCATATGCACAGCAAAGGTTTTCAGCCTCAGTACAGCTCACCCCAGCTGTTGGTAACATCTAATCCATTCTGCCAGCCTGTTCCTGTCCCCTCAATGCCATGACTGGTTAATGACAGCAGTTCATCTTTCCTGGTTTAGCTCATTCAAGCGATTATGCTGCTTTTTTTAAACAGGAGGGGGGCACCCCGGAGAAGAGGGGGGCCCGCAAGGGGTGTTGTAAACACGGCCCGACCAGGCTTGGCCACAGTTGGAATGTGGGTGGGGCCCAGCGCCCAGGGGCAAAAACCCGAACCCACCCCACAGGGAGACGGACACCCCCAGCTCAGGTGTAATGTGAACCCCCTCCCTGCGCGGAGAGAGCCCCGCCGGGCCCAGGAAACCGGCACCCAGGGGACATGGCCGCCGCTGCCAGGGGCCCAGTACCCCCGACCAGGGATGGGGTAGGGGATAAATGGACCTAGGACCCACCTTCCTTGCATAATGTGTGTGCGTGCGTTTGTGAGGGTGTATGTGTGCATGTGTGCGTGTTTGTGTTTGAATATGTATTATGAGTAGTAAAATGTGTGTGTACTAGAGGGGTGCAGTTAAAATTGGTGGGTAGGGCACAGAGAGGACATTCCCTGATTACTCACAGTAATGTCCCCTCACCCTCCCCACCAAGTGTCCCTAAATGTCTAAGGTGCGGTTAAAATTGGCGGGTAGGGTGCTAGGAGGACATCTGCTGCTTGCTGGCAGTGATGTCCAAGCACCCCCCCTACCAAGGGCCCTACATGTCTAAGGTGCAAATAAAACCGAGAGAGGGGGGGCACATTCCATACGGCAACCATGGGAGGGGGACCACTGCCAAGTAGCCCCCCCCCAAAGCGCAACGCAGGCTAAACCCCCCACCCCCTCACCCTAATATGAGATTATATGAGGAAGGGGGTATTGAGTTATATTTATATTTTTCTTGTTTTTCCAATTTATTAAGATTGTTTATTTAGCAATACAAAGAGTTATGAAAATGATATTTAATATTTCTCCTTCTACCTCGATGGCACTCATGTCACCAAGCACGCAAAGTGACGGTGAAGCCGTGATTGAGACCGTAACCCTTGTGCTATCCTAGGCACTTTATCGTTGGGAGTTGGGTCATCTAGATTCACTAAACAGAGCTCTGAACCTTTTCTTTTTTCAATTTTTTGTGATCTTCACTGGTTCAATGGATTACATGAAATTTTTCCACCTTTATCCACCTTTGTCATGGTAGGGAGAACATGTCAAAGTAAGGGTGGGGTCATCCAAGATAGCACAAGGGTTAAGCCAGACTGATAGATCGGCACATACCTGCTGCCAGAGAGCCTGGACAGGCGTGCAGAACCACAGTGCATGCATGTAACTATCAGATAGATTACTGTCACAGTGTTCACAAATGTCTGAGTTACTGAGACCCATCTTGAACATCCTCTGTCCAGTGTAGTAAATCCTGTGAAGAGTTTTGAAGTGGATTAGCTGCAAATTTGGACTTTTAGTGAGTTTAAAGGTGTTTAGACAAAGTTCTGACCAAAAGTTTTCATCTGTGCTGATGCTCAAATCTTCATCCCATTTTGTTATTGGAAGTGAAATATTATTATCTAATTTACATAA
Source organism: Oryzias curvinotus (assembly GCA_023969325.1). Classification (NCBI taxonomy): domain Eukaryota; kingdom Metazoa; phylum Chordata; class Actinopteri; order Beloniformes; family Adrianichthyidae; genus Oryzias; species Oryzias curvinotus. The sequence continues at coordinate 229,572 of CM043716.1, read as the reverse complement.
AAGTTTGTATATTTTGGAGAGAGTTTTGTTCATTGAAAAGTTAATCAGAGAGGTAACTACCTCTGGTAGCTTTAAATCGTTGTCTCTGTATTTAAACTTTTTAGTAATAATAGACTTGGTGCAGGGTTCCTCCTGAGTATCACGATCTTGGAGAGATGTTTTGTAGGGCTCGTGCAAAATCTCTCCCACCTCATAGGCCGTATGACTGTTCCATAGACCTACTACCAGGGACGCAGCCACCTAGAGGACATATTTACCCTTTGTCCTCCCCTGAGCGAAAGGCTATGGAGGAGTACCTACTGGAAGGTCTCCAAGCCGGCATCATTCGACCCTCCTCTTCTCCTGCTGGGGCGGGGTTCTTCTTTGTTGGAAAGTGTGATGGAGGGCTATATCCCTGCATTGACTACAGATGTTTGAACAGCATCACAGTGCGAAACACCTACCCCCATCCACTAATCAATACTGCTTTTGATTTACTGAGGGGTGCTAACATTTTTTCTAAGCTGGACCTCCGTAGTGCATATCATTTGGTGCGCATCCAAGAGGGAGATGAGTGGAAGACAGCCTCAATACCTCTACTGGACACTTTGAGTACCTAGTAATGCCCTTTGGTTTAACAAATGCTCCTGCAACTCTTCAGAGTCTAATCAATGATGTGCTTCAGGATATGATCAATAAGTTTGTTTTTGTTTATCTAGACAACATTTTGATTTTTTTTCCAGACCCTGTTTCCCATGTGCAGCATGTCAGAGCCTCCTTACAACGCCTGTTGGAGAACCACCTATTTTGTGAGGCTGAGAAATGTGAGTTCCACACCACTCAGACTAAGTTTCTTGGGCATGTGGTTACTCCAGGCGCCATTCAAATGGATGACTTAAAGGTTCAGGCAGTTTTGGAGTGGCCTGTTCCTACTGGCAGAAAGCAACTACAACACTTTCTGGGTTTTGCCAATTTCAACAGGCGTTTCATCCGGGGCTTTAGTGGCGTGCACCTCTCCATAGGCTGTCTTCCAAAAAGGTACGTTTTGTCTGGAATGAGGGGGCCAGCTAAGCGTTTTCCAAACTTAGGAGACGCTTCTCTACAGCTCCCATTCTGGTTCAACCAGACACCTCAAAACAGTTCATTGTGGAGGTGGATGCATCTGACACAGAAGTGGGAGCTGTGTTGTCACAGAGAGTGTTTGATAACAAAATCCATCCCTGCGCGTACTTCTCCCGCAAACTCCCTCCTGCGGAGAGAAACTACGACATAGGGAACAGAGAATTACTGGCGGTAAAATTAGCCCTCGAGGAGTGGCGACATTGGCTGGAGGGGGCTAAACACCCCTTCCTAGTTTGGACTGACCACAAGAACTTGGAATACATCCGCACCGCCAAGAGACTCAACTCCCGGCAGACAAGATGGTCCCTGTTTTTTGACAGATTCAGGTTCACCTTATCTTACAGACCTGGCAGTAAGAACCATAAGCCAGATGTACTCTCTTGCTTGTACCAGAAGGAGGAGGTGGAGGATGGAGTGAGTGGCCCCATTATTCCACACTCTACAGTGTTGGGTACCACACGCTGGGGTCTAGAACGCAAAGTTAAGGCATTGGTAAAGGATCTCTCTGCTGTTCCTGCTGGATGTCCTGCAGACTGTCTGTTTGTCCCTTCCACTCTTCGTCCCCAGGTGCTGAAATGGGGACATGTCTGGCATGTCACCCAGGTGTTACATGGACTGCTTTTGTGATTGCACAGCGATTTTGGTGGCTCTCTATGTCTTCCAACATAAGAACATTTGTCTCCTCATGTCCTGTATGTGCTAGTGTGAAGGTTCCACGTAGACCACCAGCAGGTCTTATAAGGCCTCTACCTGTGCCCTCTCATCCTTGGTCACACATTGCAATGGACTTCATCACCGGTCTGCCTAACTCCAGGGGTAAAACTGTCATCCTGACTATTGTGGATTGGTTTTCCAAGTTGGTCCATGCTATTCCCCTGCAGAGACTCCCTTCAGCTAAGGAGCTAGTTGTTGTGGTGTTCAGACACATCATCCGCCTGCATGGTCTACCAGCGGACATAGTGTCAGACGGAGGTCCTCAGTTTGTGTCTGGTTTCTGGAAGGAATTTTGCAAGTTGTTGGGTGTTACAGTTAGTCTGAGCTCTGGATTTCACCCTCAGACAAATGGCCAGGTGGAGCGTTGTAAGCAGGATTTGGAAACCACTCTTTAAGCCATGTGCTCTAGGAATCCCAGTACATGGTCTAACCAATTAACCTGGGCCGAGTATGCCCATAACTCATTGATTAATTCTTCGGAGTTTTTACCTTTCCAGGCTGCTTACAGATACCAGCCTCCTCTCTTCCCCCATCAGCAGCTGGCATCCACAACTGGTCCATTGGCATTTGTACACCGTTGTCAACGCACCTGGAGGACTTTCAGAACACTGCTGTTGAAGAACCAGGAGAGGCTCGCTGCTGTTGCCAATCGTCAAAGGACTCCTGCTCCTGAGTATAAGGTGGGGGACAGAGTCTGGCTCAACTCCATGGTCATCCCCCTCAAGGGTGGCTGCAAGAAGCTGCATCCTCGCTTCATCGGTCCCTTCTCCATCAGCAAGATCATCAACCCTGGGGCCGTGAAGTTGGACTTACCGCACACCCTGAGAGTTCATCCGGTTTTCCATGTCTGCTAACTGAAGCCAGAGAAAGTGAGTACTCTCCACTCCGCACCTACGGGTCCTCCTCCTCCCCATCTACACAATCAATAAGCTTCTTGCTTCACAGAGGGTGGGCCGCGGTGTTCAGTACCTGGTGGACTGGAAGGGTTATGGTCTGGCTGATCGTCAATGGGTCCCTGGACATCACATCCTGGACAAGGACTTGGTTTCCCGGTTCCACCGGGATCATCGGGACCAACTGTGTCGTCTGTCTGGTAGCTGGACGTAAGGGGGAGGGTGGTTCTTACACAGTGTCAGTCTGTTTTCTGTCTTCTTCATTCTTGTGTTTCTCTGTGCAGGTTGGCTGCGGCTCTTGGAGGACTCTGCCCTTCATAGTGGCCCTCCATGGAGTGGCACACAGCTGCCTGCCCTTTAGCTTCATTTGTTTGAGCTGTATTTAAGAGATTCTGTTTCTGCACTCTGTGTCAGAGTGTAGCTTGTCCAAGTCTAGCTCTAGCTCTTGTGATGATTTTGTAGAATGGGTTTTGTCATTATATACTTTAGTTCTCATTGTGGCGTGTCTTCTGGTCCTGCATCTGGGTCGTCCTGATACCCCCGTGACACGCGCATTAACCCAGGGTTACTAAGTCGAGCGCAATTACGATAACTCCTATAGGTGGTGGACAAGCGCTAGTAAATTGTAAAAGGCTTATCCTTGTGCTATCCTATGACCCCACCCTTAAATTGACGTGTTCTCCCTACCATGATACAGGTGAAGAGGATTTCATGTAATCCATAGACACCAGTGAAGATCACAAATCATTGAAGAAAACAGGTTCAGCGTACTGTCTAGTGGGTCTAGATGACCCCACTCCCAAAGTGCCTAGGATAAAACAAGGGCTAAAGAAGAAGAATCCCTCTCCCTGCAGCTCCTTGCTTGTCCATTGTGAACAACACTGGCTGAATGCGCGTTTATGAAACTGCATGTAGCGCAATCTTGAACGCACCTCATGCATCAGTGTGAATGCAGCATAAGCACCTTGAGGCATGAGCTAAAAGGTAAAACAGAAGGTCTGAAAAGACAGCTGTCCGACAGACTTATGCAGACTTTTGTCAGTGACAATTACAGATTCATAAAAATACTTAAAATTTGTATTATTTACAATTGTTTTTAAACTTGGAAGCGTCACATTTTAACAGATTTATTTTTTTCCAAACTTTATTTGTTTTATGCAGAAATTGTACAAAATCTCCATCAAATCACAGATACCAGTTGAAATAAATGTACTTTTGCACAAATTTTTTAATAAAATAAAATAAAAGAGCTGAAAACAAAACAAAAACAACAAAAAAGGAAAGAAAAAAAGCAGACACACAAAACTGCACCAACCCTCCCTATTAAAGCCTTAGAAAATATTATAGATTTCAACAATTGTAGCTTAACACATGCCTAGATTTGTCAGAAGAGTAGATTAAAATAAGCAAAAAGTAACCATATCCATGAGATAAAATCAGACAAGAGGGAGCCCCCAGAACAAGCGATTTAGTTAGGAAAAGAATAAAACTGTACTTGCTGTACCGTTTGGAATAATGGACGCCACCTTTGTTCAAATTTATCATTCAATGTCATTCTTATCTTTTCCAACTTGAGGAAGTTCAGAACATCCTTGAGCCTCTGCGAAGATGATGGGGAGTGTGGTTATTTCCACTTTAACAGAATTACTCTCCTTGCAAAAAGAGTCATAAAGGCGAGGGAGTCCCTTTGAGATTTGCATAGGGAAAGTGGCCCAGTAAAAATTCCAAATAAGGTTCTCAGAGGGTTTGGGCTCACGTTCCTGTCAATAACGAGTGATATCACTGAAAAACTTTAGTCCAATAACCCAGGAGATTGGGGCAAAGCCAGAATGTATGAATAAGGTTTCCTGGACATTGGTGGCATCTATCGCATGCTCAAGAAAATGGGTAAGCACTGAAACAGATACAGAAAGCGTGGCAATATGTTCATCTTGACACAATAAATGCGTACTACTAAAGACAACATAAGCAAAGACCAGCGTTCAAAATCTTCCTTAGTTTTTGACAAAAGCCAGTCTGATCAGGGTTGATACATTTTGACAGATTTATAAGCTAAACATTCCTGACTAACACGCCAACAACATACACATGCTTTATATCATGCTAAATGCTGAAACTGGAATCCTCTCCTTTGCTGGTTGCTCTTGTAGGCAACATTTAAAGCTGCATCCTTTCCCTCAATGCCATGAATAAATGAATGAATAGTAAAACTGTAGCTATACATTTTTGGAGGGAATTTCTCATTTTTAAAACTTTGATTTGGTATTGTCAGATGTCTTGGAAGTTAGGACAAAAAAAAGGGAATCACTACTTACTTAAAAAATAGATAAATGGATGGATTTCCGCCAGAAGTTTTGCGTTTTTTTAGGGAAAAGGCTTATTGTTTTCATTACTTCTCTTTTTTTTTAAGAGTTAATTATTTTTTAATAAAAGTTTTACTATTATTTCGTTTAAATCCCAGATTACATTAAAGTGGTTTTCACCCCAAAGGTAAAAATTTGACAAATGAACGAATATTTAATTCAATGGGAAAAAGCCAAGAAACTGGTGGTTTGGCAGCTACTTTCAGCTGTATAAGGAATTGAGGTAAAAACATATTTTAGGATTATAGAAGTTCTGTCTGTGATGTCTGTTCTTCATCAGAAGTTGTTTTATTGTAGAGATTCTATTAAAAATAGTGTTATAATAACATTTCAGTTTCTCTCAGGGTTGACAGCATTCTTTGTTTTTCTGTGCAGAGCTTAGAGTCAGAGTGCATCCACAGTTCCTCCTCATTTTCTCTGTTAAGGTTTCATCTCATTAGCACCTTCTGCTTCGCCAAAAGATGACACGTCTTTCTGGGATGACTATTGTGGGTGGTTGCTTTGTTTTGAGTTCATCCAAAGCAGCAAATAAAATATTTGCGCTGGCTTCGGTTTCCAAGTGAAGCCTCACTGTTTGAGATGATGAGCTGCAGAGCTCCACTGACGAGCTCCCAGCTGAATCGGCTCACATCAAACCTTTCAATCACTGCCGTTTACTGGGCTGAGCACAGATGAGAGGCCTGCACTGCTGCAGCACACATGGAGATACACATGCAGACATGCACACACGGAGATACATATGCAGACATGCACACACGGAGATACACATGCAGACATGCACACACACACAACAACGCACGTGCAGACATCCACGAATAAAATCACATAGACATGCACACATGTAGATATGCACACATATGCACACATGTACACAACAACACACATGCACATAACAACATACAGACATGGACATACATAGATATGCGCACAATAACACACAGATATGCAGACAAGGAACACACAACAACACACACACACAACAACACACACACATGCTGACATACACACAACAACACAGACACATATAGGCAGACACACCCATCCATGCACATACACAACCACAACACACACACAGACACATACAGGTAGACACACAAATTCTTGCACGCATGTAGACACACGCATAGACAAATGCAAATACGCATATATGCATGCACACACACACACAGTCATGCACGGCACACTGACACTAACGCACAGTCATGCATACATGCATATAAGCACACATGCAGACACACATTCATGCAGACACCCACAGATGCAAAAACACATATGTGCATCCAACCTGCCCTGAAAATACACAGAACGACCAATGCTGATGCTACTATTAAACACATATAGGTCACACATGCACTAACAGACACTGTGCACACACACAGACACACAGTAATGAGCAGCTGTTAAAATATGCATTTCCTTTGAAAAGAATGGAAAGAGAAATATTTATTAGATTGATATGACTGTGTCTGTGGGAAAGTGCTGCGCTCTAGTGAGAGTGCTCGTATGAACACGTATCCCAGTGGTGCCACCACAGGGGTGAAATGATTAGTGGTATCCATCCAGTTAATCATGCATTGGCACATCATTAACTATGGTCCCTTTCCCCCCTCCCCGCTCTCATCTCAGAGTCTCTCCAGGGGTGCGTCTGCCCCACCACTCCTTAAGTGTTTTAACGTGTTAATAATCATTAGGCACTGTTCAGTCAAGTGGGAGAGGAAGGGGTCTGTGGGGGAGTGATCATTGACTGACCCATGACCTGCAGCCCCCCCTGCCTATTTTCTGCTGCTCTGTGTTGTGTGGCCTCTCAACTCGGGGGTCCATCAGGGACCCATTAGGAGCCGTCTCACACTCCGCCACCTCACTTAACTCTGTCTCGTCAATATGCTGCAGCATGTGTGTGAGGGAACCACGGTTTCTGTTTATATTCACCTCCCCGTGTGGGAGGCCACTCTCTCCATCTTTTTCCTGTTTTCGCTCCCTCTCTCGCTTTATTTTTCCAGGACTTTTCCTCTGTCTTCTTCCCTCCCTCCGTCCCTCTCCCTGCGTCTGTCTTTGGAGATGCTAATTCCTGGTCCGGGGAGACTAGATGAAACAGAGCTGAGTTTCTCTCATTAGCTGACACAGATGCTGAGGCGTGTGGACCTGAATAACAACACTGGCAGGCGGCTGCTTCCTCTTTCCTTCCCCATGCTCTGCTGACAATCCACCGTCGCAGCCATGTTCTTTACAAAGCTCAGTGTGGCAGCATGTGCCTGTGTCAGTCTGTTTGCTTATCTCTGGATTGCAAGTTTCATGGAAAAGTTGCATGTGCTCTTCTGATGCCGTTTTTAAAAGATTTCCAATTTCTTTGGGGAGTCGAGCTCATTTGCATGACAACCTGTGCTCCCGTGTTCCTTCAAAAAGTGTTTTTTAGACTTCAGTAGCATTATAACAAATAATGATGAGCATCAGGACTGACATAGACGTGTTTATGCAAGATTTCCTTGCAGTTACATGGCCAGTCACTGTGCGACTGCAGTTTTAGGAGAGGTCAAAACTACTGTGAAATAGTTTATTAGAAAACACAATGGAAAAAATAAATAAATAAACACAATGAAGTCCAAACACCAAAGCATCTAATGGTTTCATTGACATTACATTAAAATAGCCTATATTTCTTTTCAGCAGAGCTTAATGTATAAATTTAAGCGACTCAACCAAACTTTCAAAAATAAAATGTTCACCACTTTTTGCTGATGACCAATGATTTGGTTATCAAACAGTGTTGGAACCATTCTTATGTGTTCTGTGTTCCTTTACTGGGATGACCTTTGGCTGACTGTGCAGATGTTTATAGCCTCTTCACATATGATGAAGAGCTCCATATCCTCAAATATAAGAGTTTTATTGTGCAAGCTCAGCAAAAAAAAGAGTGAGATCAGTCCAAAATGTTAATTCATTTGAAAAAAAATGTCAGCTAAGCTCAGCAAAATGCAATAACCTTGGCACCTCTGTGAAAAAGCAATCTGAAAACAAAGAAAAACACAAATTTTTTTTTTCTCAAACTGCATTTCTTGTAGTAACATTTTAATCGGAAACATATGTTTTTCAGAAACCATGAAAAGAAAGTTTTATAACCTGGAACCCTAATTCATTTTTTAAAAACTTGAAATCAGTTAAACAGTGGGCCCTGAATCTATATTCTGTGAAAGTCATTTTTTTAAGGAATTTTGGAAATTAATATACTTTTCCATGATATTGTTGCCAATGGAGTTGTCATTAGCTAGAGTTTCACTTGTTGATTGATCTTTATCTTTTCCCCTGAAAGACTGTCCTATGTTTCTCTGAGTCACACTGGTTGAAGTTTGGGCTAAAGATGTCCTGGATCCATTTTAGGTCAGAGAATCAGATCGAATTGGATCGTTCAAAATGATAAATCATATCATCAAACACAAATTATGATCAAATCGTTGTTGAAACAAATTGTTACACAGCTAACTAAGTGTGCAGTGAAGGGTTAAACACCCTTAACACATCTATAATGACTGTAAAAAATATAGTTGACCATTTTGCAGATATCACCTACCGAACATTTTTCTTTTAGAACATAACTCCTGTAATGAGATACCTTGGTGTCTGAAGTGTTCGACTGGTTGGAGCTCTCAGTGAGACCCTCGTAGGCGCCAAACCCCTCATCCAGTTTAACCAGAGTTTTATACAGGACGTCACCCATATAAAAGGCCTAACTTCCAGCTCCAGCGAAATCAAGCCAGTTTAGTCGCCATTTTTCTTTTTTTAAATTTCTCGTCAACTGTCTGATCAAATTGGTCCCAGTTTGTGACTGTCTTTTTTATCCAAAAAAATGTCCATTAAATGCGTGCCTGAAGGCGGAGGGCACTGGTGATCCCAGAGAATGTGACACCACAGCTGAAGACTAATAGAATTAGTGGTAGCAAGTCAAGTGTTTGGCAACATTTTCTAAATGGAGGATTATTGTGGAAACTCAGGAATTTGTGGAGACATGTTTCTTTCAGAGATCTCCATGGAGACAGAGAAACTTTCAAAACTGAAAAAAGAAAAGGAAAACTTCAACAAACAAGTTTTTCATGTGTTTCTTCAGAAGACATTGACGTTGGTTGTATATCTTATGCCTTTCCTTGGGTGGGACTTGGAAGCATCTGAGCTGCATGGGTTCAGGCTAAACCAACTTTCTGTGTTAGGCATTGTATGAACTAGACCAGTGATTTTCAACCTTTTTGAGCCAAGGCACACTTTATTCTTAACAAAAATCCCGCGGCACACCAGCATCCAAAAATTAAAAAAGGAGAAACTCTATAGTCTGTTTTGATGTACAGTCACTCCACGATCTCACACGCATTTTTGTGATAATTGTGGCAGAAAAAGCTGGAAGTTGCAACTTTAAAAAAAAAAAAAGATGTAATAAAAGTTAAGGTAGTTTTCAGTAATAATTTTCAACAAAATTATTTGAAATTTTACCCTGGTAGTTATTTTTTCCTTCAGTTTATTAACATGCAATTTTATGTAACATCACAAAAAACAATATTCTTTCTAAATAGTGAAGGAACAATTATATGATCCCTAATATGTTTGATAAAAAGATTAACATTATATTTATGTTTTCTGTAGCTACAAAAAAGTGAACATGTTGAAGTCTTATTAGTTTTTCTTTTGTCTTAATCCAAGATGAAGTGTCTGAAAACTTTAATAAAAATGTTTTGTTTCTTTTTAGACGATTACATTATTTCAGTTTAGTTTACTTGTATCTGTTGGCCGCTTCACCTTAATCCTGTTTTTTAAATGTTGTTATTACTTCTTCTTAAATTTAACATATAAAATAATCCAGACGTGGTTAGAAAAGTGTTTCAGTTAGAAAGATGACTTGGACCAAACTCTGGGATGTTTGGCTGTTAAGAAACACAAACCTTGAAGGAGAACTGAACTGTTGACCTCTGATTTCACCAAGATTTAAAAACTGTTTGATGTGTGTTTGTTGTTGTTTAAGACGTTTAACAGGGAAGACTCATTGTACGCAGAGACGCTGTCACTTTAACCCAATGCATCATGGGAGATGTAGTGATCGCAGACAGACTCTCTTCTCTAAGCTTCATGGTTTTGTCCTCTTGTTCCACGGTCTGACACCGGATTCTGTGGAAAGCTACACAGCTAAAGACGAGCTTTAGCTGGTATTTTTGTTAGAACTGAGAGACTTTATGAGCAGAATAGGAACAAGGAAGTGAAGACTTTAACCACTTCTGATTGGTCAGACTGATGACGTGTGATTAGGGGTCCAAGAATGATTGGTGGAGACAGTTGAAGCGACTTTTCCAACAACAGCTAAAGCTGCAGCTAAATCACGGTACCGTCATTATTATCAAAGTGTCTCTAATAGAATCAAATAAACACAAAGAAAAAAGTATTTTATGATCTTTCATATTCCTAACTACTCAGTGTTTTATCAGTGTCTGTTCGGATGAACACAGAGCTGATATCCTGAAGATGGAAAATGTTTTTAGATCAGTGAATGGGTAATTTCCCACGGCACACTGGTTGAAAAACACTGAACTAGACCATCCTGCAGGAGAGGAATAGGGAGTGGGTGTGAAAAAGTCAGTAACTTTCTTACAATGTTGTTCTCTTCTCCTACAATCCCAAAGGACCACTTCCAAGAGTCCATTCAAGGAGGAAGGCAGGTCATGAGCAGCCAACTCCTTCTTGATAGTTTGATTAAGTCTCTGATAAAACACATGTAAGCCTGTCTCATTTCATCACTTGCTGGCACCAGTGTCCTGAATTCAACGGCAAATGAATTGTAGTTCACAAGGCCAAGTTTGTAGTAAAGACAGAAAATGCCAGCAGAGGAGCACAACGAAGTGTTGATTAAAGAGACACTGTAAAGACAATGTAGAAACTTGCACTGACCTGGTTGAGGACAGAAACTTAGTAAAGTATGACTTGGCAGATGCAGACGACATGCTCTCAAATGTTAGGTCAGTGTATGTTCTTCCATAAAAAACAACAATAAAGTGTAGAAAGGTTTTGACGCTCGTCCCACCCCACCACTGTGTAGATTTTTCAGACAGTATGTTTCAATTTCTTTTTCTGAAAGAACTACAGATATTTGACGGCTTTAACAATTGGTAAAGAGGGTAAGGGTGAGCATAGATAATTATTTGGTAATAAAAAATGGGATGAATATGACAACATGTCATTGCACAAGCAGTGCGCAAATGAATACAGTGAAAGCAGCCCTTTGATGGATAAAAATGCAGTATATTCAGGGTTCTTGGCCCTCATCTATTCAGCACACAGCCCTGGTGTGTGCAGCTATAGCATCCTGGCCTGAAGGATAAAGGCCCTTTGACTTCTAAGAGCAGCTCTTTGACTTAGCAGTTTTATGCCAGGGACCAAAGAGCAACAGAAGAGCAGGAGGAGAAAGATGGAAGCCGTCCGGCTTCAATCAGATGAGCACAAGTAAAAAACCCGTTGGAGACACAGATGCAGACAAGTTGAGAAGGAGAAAAAAGAGAGAGCGAGGAGCAGCTGGGGAAGTCATTATCACTGCCTAACCTCACTCACATCCTAATGCATTAAAGGGAAACAGATATATTTGCTCCCTTTGGCAGCTGAGCGTAAACAAATCGATTTCAATGGGATAGATATAAAGAGCTGTTTATAGAGCCTCTGCAGCTCTGAGCGTGTGCGTGTCTGTGTATTGTCAATATCCATTTGTGTGGCGCAGTATGGAAATGCCATTATGCATGCTCCATGCACAGCTTTAGCTTCTGCTGCAGCTTTCAAGTCCACGATGCAGACTTTCCGTCCTGCATGAGTGTGCAAACCCGTGCTCGACATTGCGCTTTTCCTCCTCTCTGCTTTCCGTTTTGACACTGCTTGCGGCCTCTTGTCTGAGCTGTTGCGTCTGGTTTGAATGAAAGTTCAAGTCGCTTGTGGGCCGCTGCATGTTCAGACTGAGAGGGATTTTTGTAATAACTGAGGAGAACCTATGCGTGCATGTGTGGGTGTTTCCTTGTTAAGTGAAAGCACTTCAGACCAGCTCAGGTAGAAGAAGCTTTAGCAGGCAAACATCCGCACAGGGCACCGCTTGTCCCGATTATATTTTAAACATATTAAAGAGATCCATCAAAAAACTGATGAAAGGAAAATACAGAGCTAATCCTTGGTAAAATGAGGGGGACAGCAGTACAAACAGCAAGCACGCAACCGCTCACACACTCTGTAGGACATGTGTAACCCAAGTCTGTTGTGATTCCTATCCTGGTGAGGCCTAAAGGGGGGCAGGAGAGGTTAAAGAAACACGGCGTGGTGTCATAACACACTTGTGAGGTGTGCGGCCCTGAAACTTGACTCACACACACACATAAGGCACTGACTAATTGGGTTAGCCTATGTTTGCCAGAGAAACAGTTTTCATTCAGGTTAGAGAGCCTTTTTTAATAAGAGGTTAGAAGATAAACAGTTCAGAAAGGCTGATATTTTGAGGGTTAATCTCAGGTTGGCCTTCGGTTCACAGGTGAGGGTTATGAACCATTAAAAAAATTCACACATAGCAGAACCAAACTCACAGATGAAGGAACCAGGGTTTCTACAGATTTCCAAGACTTTTCAAGCTGGAGTCCAAGGATCTGCAGAGCTTTGTTTTAAGATCAACCTAATGAGAAACCTTTCAAATGTTGCTTTTCCACTGATGTGATAACAAATAATATTGGAGAAAAATGAATGAATACTTTTCAGCAAATTGAGATGGGATGCAAGAACTTTAGGGTAAAGGGTAACTCAACAGTAAATCAACGTTTATGGCTGTTACCTGTACAAATTGAAGTGTTGACTGTTGGTCCTTGCCAAATTCCTGACAATTCAAAGTAAACTTGTTTAATTCCTGAAAATATAGTCTAAAACCATCTGATTTGCTGCACCCTTGAGATTGAAACGAGGTAGTAAAGTTGAATTTTGTGACTCATCAACTGATGTAAGCCCCAAGTCATTTCAGAATTTGCACATCACGTCTGCAGTCAGTGTAAAAGCCCCGCCCATTTTTGAGTGTGTACAGTCAGTGACTCCTCTTCCCCAGCCCCGCCCCACTGACTACTAGTATTCTAACATTTGTGTATTTACAGTGGTGAACAAAATTGTTGGTACCCCCCTTAAAGACAGAAAGTCCACAATGCTCACTGAAATGACTTGAAACATTCAAAAGTAACAAATTAAAACTGATTGAGAATTAAATCATCAAAATCAGCCATTACTTTTGAGTTGTTGATTAACAGAATTATTTAAAAAAAACAAACTAATGAAATAGGGCTGGACAAAAATGATGGTACCCATAACTTCATATTTTGTTGCACAACCTTTTGAGGCAATCACTGCAAATAACTGTTTCTGTATTTGTCAATGAGCCTTCTGCACCTGTCCACAGGTATTTTGGCCCACTCCTCATGAACAAACTGCTCCAGTTGTCTCAGGTTTGATGGTGTCTTCTCCAAATGGCATGTTTCAGCTCCTTCCACAGATGTTCAATGGAATTCAGGTCTGGGCTCATAGAAGGCCACTTCAGAATAGTCCAACGCTTTTCTCTGAGCCATTCTTGGGGGTTTTCTGGCTGTGTGTTTTGGATCGTTGCCCTGTTGGAAGACCCATGACCTGCCACTGAGACCAAGCTTTCTGACACTAGGCAGCACATTTCTACCCAGAATGCCTTGATAATCTGGAGATTTCATTAAACCTTCCACAACTTCAAGACACCCTGTGGCAGATGGAGCAAAGCAGCCCCAAAACAGAACTGAGCCTCCTTCATGTTTCACAGTAGGGACAGTGTTCTTTTGGTTGTCTGCTTCATTTTGAGTCTACCAACATAGAGCTGATGTGCCTTACCAAAAAGCTCCAGCTTGGTCTCATCTGTCCAAAGGACATTTTCCCAGAAGCTTTGTTGCTTGTCAACATGAATTTTTGCAAATTCCAGTCAGGCTTTTTGATGATTTCAGTGAGCATTGTGGACTTTCTTTAATTTTGTCCACCACTGTATATCGTTTTCAATAGTATTCCAATGTTCGTTCATTCATGTCTTATCGTGTTACCTTTAGCATGGCTTGCTGGTGTATTGCCTTCGGTTGTCAAAAATCTACTGGCTTGCAAAACATTTCAGTGGACCTGGAAAGTTAAGAAACATTGGTTGAGTGCAATTGGAATTAAATCCAGCAAACTCCGTCCTGGGGATGGAATTTTCAATTAACATTTCAATGAGGATTATTTTTCATTCATTTCATTGTAACCTTTGTTTAATATGTTAGCCGTTATTAGCTATGATGCAAGCATCATTTTACCACTGAGACACTGGTCCCCTTAGGTCCTGCAAACCCTCAGTTGTGCCGGTGTTCTAATGAGTTGTCCAACCTGTGATTTTCTCCTACCTACACTTTCTGCGCTTGCGCAGGGCAAAATTATGTAATTTTTTTTCAATCCTGGCAGAGCGCCCATAATTCTGTGCTACCGCTTCATCTTATGATCTTGTAGTCAGCACCACCTCTTTGGTTAGCTCGTCGGAAACTGCTACCTCGTGAAGTTGCGCTGGTTACCAGTGAATATGTCCCACTTCCCCCGGGAAGGTTTCCTACCCTGTTGTGTTTAGGAATTAACATCAAAACGGTGTTTGTTCATATACAGTTAGTAGGATTATGTGAGAAGGTCGAACATTTCGATAGCTATTTTTTGCTATGGGTAGGAAAACCTGACGAGATAGGCTGTATATTTAGAACACTGGCTTTCCCGCCGTTAGGCACTGAGGCAGTCTCGTAAGCCAGCAGCTCAAAATAGTGAGGTTCTGGACCATGAGTGCCTGCCTCAGGCGAAGGTGGATCCCACCCCCTTTTCTGCCAGCCCTGAAAAGCTCCGCTCCGCTCTGGCCCCGCTGGTTCTTCGCCTCTCTTACATCCCTCACGAAGGGGCTGCCACGGAGGAGCGCTTCGTGCCCACTGAGGTCTGGACCTGGCACCCGAGCTCTGGGCTCCGGTGCCAGTGGACCGAGTGAACCTCTATGAGCAGGGAAGCGGGATTTATTAATAAGTGTCCAGATGACATCCCCTAAACCTACTACAACTTCATAATATTCATAACATTAATAAAAGCATGTTTGGAAGATTGTCTTGTATATTACCGAGCTACTGCATAAATGTATGTGACAGCAAAGGTTTGTTTACAACGGGACACATTTCCCTTCCGGGTTTTTCAACAGCACTGCGCATGCCCAAATGATTTATTCCAACCGAAAGTGTGACCCATGGGAAGGTTTGTTCTAATCGGAAAAAGGTTTTCTGGGCCCATGTGCACGGGTGAATTTTAACCCGACCATTGATCCGATCAAGATATTTTGCCCATGTAACCGCGGCTAATGACTCCTCAGCTGCAGCTACTCCTGCCGGTGTGCAACCTGCTTCAAAGGCACATCTCACTGTTACACACAGAGGCACGCATCCACACACACACACCAGGATGGCTGATGCAAATGTTACTCCTTAATTATTTAACCATCTTAAATGGCAATCTCCAGGTGCAGAGAGGAAGGAGGACAGAGTCTGCCAGAATATTACAGAGTCTCAACATCAAACATTCAAATTGTACTAAATCCACAGAGTTTCATTCAACTTTTTAACAATAAACAGTCAAATAATCTTTTGATCTGGTAAAAGACCTGGTGGTCTAAGAGTCTGCCGAGCAAGGTAGACAAGATGTCTATCACAGCATTAATACACATGTATTGTCAATTTCTATTGGACATCTCAGACAAATCGAGTTACTCTATTAGAGGTATACCAATAGTGTTCTGAAAGATATCTGCATGTAGAGGTCTACTACACAATCTACTTGTAGGCAACAGATATTTTAAAGTAATTTTTAGAAGTATTTTTTAAAGGTTTGGCATAAAAAAGAAAATTGCAATTTTACAATTATTTTTATTAGTATTTTTGTTCACAGACAAGTAATCACAAAAATCTGCATTCCAAGAAGCAGCAAACATTTCTACTAAGATCTAGCTACGGTTAAAAGATCTCAGAAACTTGCATCACAACATCAATTCAACATGTATGAACAACATTGTGTGTGAACAGAATATTCATTCAGAAGAATCAGAACAACACATCTCCATATTTCAACAATTTACTACTCAAAATCCAACTTGGGACATTTTAAACAAATAAAAATCCCCTAAAATAAGTCTGCAGATAGCAGCAGAAACAGGGTACAGCAACCTATTGTA
This sequence comes from Oryzias curvinotus, assembly GCA_023969325.1. NCBI lineage: Eukaryota > Metazoa > Chordata > Actinopteri > Beloniformes > Adrianichthyidae > Oryzias > Oryzias curvinotus. The sequence goes on along the minus strand of CM043716.1, from coordinate 213,232 downwards.
TGGCGGTATGGTATATATGTAAATATGTCACCAAAGAGATCTGTTTTTAAACACAGATTGTCCTTTAGCATTATTGACCTTGTCGTAAAGCTTTATAGACCAACCCTGGTGAAAACAGTATGTTTTGGGGTTTTTAACAAGTTATTGTGGCATTTTTCTCATTACAGGAAAATAAAGCTTCAAATTGCATCACTGAGTATTTCTTTAATAAAACTGTTTTGAATCAGGAGCAGATACAAAATGCTGCTGAAAGGTTGTAGCAGTGATGTAGCTACAGTCGGTGGGCCACAAGCTCCCTGCTCTGCTCCATTCTGATCATCCACTTGCAGACAAATAGATCCATGAACGTCTTTGTTTTCCTCGTCTGATCTGGAAATTGGATCAAAACGGTACGGCAGGATAGCTATAATAATGTGAGCCATTTTATGTTGTACTGCTAATGTTAGCTTGGGGTTGTGAGGAGCTGTAAGCTAACGGGTGCGAGTGTAACAAAGGAGTGATGGGAAGTAGAGGAAGGCTTACTCCGTGCAAGCAGTCCCGGCCACAACCAAGAAGTGAATTTCTGATGAACTTTGCAGAAACTATGTCCTAGAAAACAAAACACATGTTTTTTTTTTTTTTCTATTTTGGCTAAAAACAGCATAATAAGCATCAAAAGACCACTGGGAACACTGAGAGTAAATCAAAAGATCATCGGAGTGGGACTTTAAAGATTATCTCTATTGCACACAAAACCACCATATTAACCCTTCAAAATGATTGTTTATGTAATGTAATTAGCCTATTTAATTAACCCTGACCCTGCTTGAGAGAAAAGGCGACTTGCTTACATTGCCTGGGGCACAAATAGCTGTGGGAAAGTCCTCAGCTAAAGATAAATGGTATTGGCCTCCATGAATCAACATCTATTGGATGCATTATAACTACACTGTATCTATAGCTATGTGTGTGCGCACACAAGCGTACACACAGGCATGCACACGCGATCTTGCAAACGCACTGACAGACAGGAAATGTTCACGCGCACAAACACACAGCGCTCCTCTGCGCAGCGGGCACGTGCACATGAACTGGCACACACACATTATTTAGCCTTAAGGCCCATACACACCGGGACGAATTTTGCATGCGATATTCGCTGACGTTTAACGCCCCGTGACTTAACAAAGGGCACGAATGTGCATACCGATGCGAAAAACGCCACATGTAAAAGCGTCACTTTCGGGTTCGTTTTTTTGGTTTGGTACGACCAATGAGAATGCCGCTTTTGCACAAGTATCTGGAGCTTCTGAAGTTACAGTAAATCACAACTTGGGGGCGCTCAAACACAAAACTGTCTTGCTGGGCACACATACGTAACGGCGAAGAAGGTACACGCTAAGTTGCATCTACACTGCCGCGAAGAAGACAAAGAAGATGCAAGGCAATATGAATGTAGAGTTGCTGGTCTCGTTGGTGTCAGAACACAAAGAACTTTATGACAAACGCGACAGCGATTACAAAAATCTTGATAAAAGAGAACTGTTATGGAGTGGTATTGCACAGCAAATGGGCCTTGATGGTGAGCTTCATTTCATTTAATTGTCTTTCATGTATGTTCCTACAAACATTTCCCAATCGCCATTGTTTGTGCGCTGTAGCGGAGGAGGTAAAACACAAATGGAAAAACCTGCGAGATACACACACACGAAAAAAGCACGAAGATTATTGCCGAAGTAGACAGGCTGCTAAAAACAAGAAGCCGTGGAAATTCATGAAGGTGATGGAGTTCCTCACAACATCACCAGAATTTTGAAGGTATTATCAGTAGAACATTACAATACATAGCTGTGTGAGCTCTGCTATAATGCATTGACATTAAACATAGATTTACATGATATCATTGCATGTTCCCTGTTCACAATGCGATCACACATCTAGTTCAAGATATAGGTTTATGTTCTGTGTATAGGTAACCTCTGCTGAAATTTTTTGCCTGACATATGGTACATTAAAATTAGTATGAATCTAAACAAAATTAGTAATTAAACATTAAGCTCTGGAGTATTTTGTCAAAATGGGTATGAAGTGTGGCATGGCCCACAGTGTGAGTTATTGTTTCTGATGTAAACTGAATTTGTCTTTACAGTGTTCACAGCAATATTTCTCCTGAAAATATGGATGAAGGGGTTGAGCAAGTGGGCTTTCAAAAAGATGTCAGCGACAGAAGAAGCATCAGCAAGCACGTCTCCAGGATCAACCTTCTCCAGCCCATCTGTGACAAGGTCTACTTCAAACAAAAGAAAACGGCCAGAGACACCAGACTTGTTGGACCGGTACCTTTTATCAAAAGAAGCAAGGAAAAATGAGAAAGAGGAACGGAGAAGAGAGAAAGAGGAGCGCAGAGAGCAATGAAGAGAGCAACAAAATGATGAAAATTACTTGTTTGCTCTTGGCTTGATACCAGCACTAAGAAGATTGTCACCAGCCGTACAGTCTTCAGTCAAATTAAAAATACATCAGCTGTTGCATGATGCTACGTTTGACAAGGTCTCTTCTGCTTTTTTTACACAGCAGTCGCCTGTGTCCTACCATCAGGTCCCCCCGCAGACCCCACCAAACTATGGCTGCTCTACAACTTCTTGGCTACCCTAATAGATGTTTACTTTATACATTTTAATTCTGTATATATATATATATATATATATATATATATATATATATATATATATATATATATATATATATATATATATATATATATATATAGAATATGGACTGGAAACCCCAAGGTCAAAATGGGAAACACCTCCGAAGGTGGTAGAGAATGAGAGGGCAAAGATCCTGTGGGACTTCCAGATCCAGACTGATAGGATGGTAATGGCGAACCAACCAGACATCGTAGTGGTGGATAAAAAACAGAGGAAAGCCGTTGTGGTGGATGTGGCAGCGCCAAGCGATGGGAACATCAGGAAGAAGGAACATGAGAAACTGGAGAAATACCAGGGATTCAGAGAAGAACTGGAGAAAGCCTGGAAAGTGGAGGTGACAGTGGTGCCTGTGGTAATAGGAGCACTCGAGGGAGTAACCCCCAAGCTGGAGGAGTGGCTACAACAGATACCTGGAAAGACCTCAGACCTCTCAGTCCAGAAAAGCGCAGTGCTAGGAACAGCTAAGATACTGCGCAGGACCCTCAAGCTCCCAGGCCTCTGGTAGAGGACCCCAGCTTGGAGGAGAAACCACCCGCGGAGGGTGAGAGGGGCGTTTTTTTTGTGTGTTATATATACATATATATATATTTTTTTTTTTTACATTCAAGAACTTTATTTGAAAATGGCTATTTCATAAATATTTATTTGCACTACTGTTCACTTGCACTACAGTCATTGTGACTTATTTGCACAACCTTTTCTGGCTCCTTTGTTTACTTTATGTTTGTGATTGATTGTTATTGCAACTTGTAGTTAATTAAAAATAAAAAGTTTCATTTTTCCAAAAGAAATTGTGCATCAGTGACTTGAAATTAATGTAGCATTTTGGGATTTGGCACATTTTTGGACATGAGTATTCTTGATCTCTCATTGAAATAGCTATGTGCCCAATTATAGAGTCACTGCATTTATAGGCAACAGTTATCAATCAACAGGAACATAACCATTTTGAGCACAGCATTGTGCAGGGAATGAGAGCATCTTAAAGAAAAAGCGAGTAAAAATGTTTATTGAAAACACACATTTTTAAAATACACCTTACATTTAGTTGTAAATAAGTATATGTTGAAGTGACCAAATACTTTACATTTTACAAAAAAACTACACTTTAACTTTGATAGAACATGTTATATCAAAAATGTTAAATTTGCTGTGATGAGTGCTGCCATATTAATTAATGAAGAATCAGATGCAATAGATTTGATGGTGTATTCAAGTTCACAGAAATTGTATATATACACATACACTAGCGGTTTTCACAAAGGAAAATGTAATTAAAATGGCTCAAATTTATAGGTTGATATTATCTGTTCCCCAGAGCATGGTTCACATGGTCATACTGCCAAGCAACTTCTCTTGCTGGTGAGTTAAAGTACTCTTTGTACAGTTCTCTGACATTTTGGGCCTCCACAGATGCCTGCTGCCCTCTAAAATGTTCAAAGCCTTGTAGTGGTTGCTCACAATCATGGTCATCTTCTGTGGCACGATTCTGGTCATCTCATTCCGGGCACAAATAATTGTACAATGCACAAGCAGCTTTGACAACTTTGTCAACAACACTTGGTTGAACCTGTAAAGTTCTTTGGAAAACCCGGAAGCGTTGACTGAGGATGCCAAATGCATTTTCAGAGATGCGCCGTGCCCGAGACAAACGATAATTGAAAATTCTCTTGTCTGTGGAGAGGCAGCGTCCAGGGTATGGCCGGAGGAGATATGGTTTCAGCGGAAAAGCTTCATCTGCCACAATGACATGGTTGACTTTTCCCAGCTCAGGAGCACCTGGAAGTTTACTTGGTGGGGGAACATTCAGAGTTCCATCTCTGAGTGCCTTTCACAGTACAGAATTGGCAAAGATTCCTCCATCACTGTTGCTGCCATAGTTCCCCACATCAACCACCAGGAAGCGGTAATCTGCATCAACTAAGGCCAGCAATACAACGGAGAATGTACCTTTATAATTAAAGTAGAGAGAACCAGAGTTTGCAGGGGCCTAGATGAATATGTGTTTCCCATCCACGGCTCCCAAGCAGTTAGGGAAATTCCATCTTTCATGGAATCTCCTGGCTTTACTCCTCCACATCTCTTCAGTTGACACTGGCAAATGTTCATCTCTGAGGCAGTGCCACAATACATCACAGGTTTCACTCACTATCGAAGCCACAGTTGACACACCAAGTCGAAAGCTGGACGCAGTAGTGCGGTACGAGTCCCCAGTGCTTAGAAAACTGAAATAGAAATAGACGCATGCTAGTTTTTAACAACGCTTCACATATGTTTTTACAACATTCATTGAAGTGAATAACAATGTAAATGAACTCACCGTAAACACGGCCAAACGCTGTTCTGGGTCGATTGGTTTACGGTAGTGTGTCTTTCGTCAGCGCGGGAGCCAGTTGTTAAAGTAAATTTTCAAACTCACTGACGGACATTCTAAAATATCCTCAAAAACGCTCATGATACATTTTCAGCTCTTGTACCAGTCGATAAAACTCCCCATGTTCTTCTCTTCTCGTAACTATGGGATGTACACAAAATCGGCGTCTTTCATCATTCAACAGAACAATAATTTTTTCATCATTGGAACTGGAGCTGGAGCTACTGGTGCTTGAAATATTCATGTATTCATGTATGATTCTGACAAGCGCGGAAATACTTGCTCTCTTCTTCTGAGTGAAAAGCGAGTTTAAGAAGCATAGAGTTGCGCAGTGCCACCTTGTGTACAGGGGGTATTTCTGTTTTACATTAAGCGCCATCTAATGTCAGGGAATGAAATTGCATGTTCGCTCGCCTTATCGTCAGCGAAAATTGCCTGGGTGTGAACACAAAAAACGTGGCGAAAAATGCTGGCGAATAACGTGCGCCGATATTCGTCCCGGTGTGTACGGGCCTTTACACTCAATCAATAAAGAATTAACACAGATTTATCAAACTCATTACAGAAATAATGAAATGCATAGATAAAAAACAGAAAAAAGACACACTCAAATCACATCTGCTTAATTAAATATAGTGATCATTAACTAAAGACAGGATGAGCTTGATTTATTGCTTGAGAAGGAGTGAGAAGAAGCTGGCTTATATATTCCCATACTGAGTTATTTCATTTGATAGTGTCATGGTGCCTGTCAGACTCCTCCCCCTCCAGCTCTGCCTGCTCTGCTCCCTGATTGCCACCAGCTGACGCCACTCACCTCATCTGCCTTGCTGCTGAAAAGGAGACCTCACTCATCAGTTCAACGCCAGTTCGTTACCCCCTTATGGATCATCATCACCATCTCACGAGTGACGTCAGCGTTTCCTGCCATTCTGCTGCTCAGAGAAGCCAGAAGGTTCCACGGCTCACACAAACCGCATAAAGTCCTCCAGCCACGCCACCAGCTGTCCTCAAGTCCGGACCTCCTTCAACTATTACCACAACCATCCCTGGAGAAACAATAAATCCTTTTTCTCGCCTAAAACACTTACCTGTCTTCCTTCTGGGTTCCAGCGTCTGGGTCCTCACGCCTAGAGCAACATGACAGATAGTTTTACATAGTTTTTGTAATCTGGTTCTGATCCGATAGATTCTTTTTAAGTAACAAAATCCAGTGCCTAGTAATAATTGATTTTCTTCAGAAAACATTCATTCTTGATTTCAGTAAACAGTGACGGTACACTGTAAACCCGAATAAGTTCAGTGAACTCAAAAATTTTGAGGAAACGGATTACATAATTTTTGAGTTATCTTACTTAAAAAGTATAAGTTCATTTGAACTTCAAATTTTTGAGTTGAATAAAATAAAACAATTTAACTAAATGTAAACTATAACATTTTATTTAACCAACTTAAAGATTCTTACTTTATTAAAATAGCATAGTATGATTTTATTGAACTTTAAAACATTACTTAATTAACTGAAAAACATTAATTTATCTCAACTCTAATTTAATGCTTTGAAGTATAAACTAAGTCTTATATTCTTAGTCAAGATTACTGTTAAAAAAAAACGGAGGCAGAATTGCAATTGCATGTTTATTACTTATCAACCTGCATGAATGTATTAGAACAATTAATTGTACAACAAAATAAAATTAATCAGCCTTTAAAAAACAAATAAATGTGCATCAGTCTTTTTAAATTCTCCCACAAAACTTTGTCTTTTAACTGCTTTTTCTTGACAAACTAACACTCAACAAAATGCCAATCAATTTAAACAGCCATCAATGAAATGGAATGGAAAACAGTGAGATTTGTGTAACAATATTTTCAACAGTTAAGTAGAAGAGGAAATTAAAATCAACCACCATGAACATGGACAAAAAATACCATTGCGAGTATTTCCTAGTATAACAGCTTGACATTTGGAACACTAACCTAACTATGCATGTGCCAAAACCGTAATATGCTACTCTATCAGTGAAAGATCGTTTTTGAGACGAAGAAGACATGGTTTCAACTGTTTCCCATCTTCAAGGCCCATCAGTTCTTTTTGGATGAATGTGAATGTATGAATCAGTCTTTTTGGATTGTCAAAGTGCAGGACATAGATCAACCCAAACAACAAGACAAATGCATCAGCCCATTTAGAAATGTCACTAACCACAACCTCATCTTCCACGACAACTGCTGCACTGAGTGGACTGAGATGGATTAAACTGTTCTCATTGACAGTTGTCAGAATGGCAACAGAGGTGCTACTGATGTCTGGCTCTGGTGACTCTTCAATCTGGAAAGGACAAAAACAATGTAGTATTAAAGAGAGAAAATTGATCGTTTCAGGAATGAAAACTTTATCAAAACCTACAACCTAAAATTGAATGACATTAAAAGCATGTCAGAAATTACATAAAGAAAATTATCCAAAGAAATCAAAATAATACTTTATTTGTATAAGACTGCTCTTCATTCCATAAGGCAGCTCAAAGCACTGTATGTAAAAATAAAAAAAACTTTTAAGACATGATAATCTGAAAACAATCAGATTCTTTCACCCAAACCCCACCCCTCCGTCCACCTAACCAGTTTCACCAACATTACCCTCAGCTCGTCAGATCCAGTGCAACGCGGACAGACAGTGATGACCTTTTTCACCTACATCTTTAAAACAGTGTTTTTCAACCAGCGTGCCGCGGCACACTAGTGTGCCATGTGAAATTGCCCTCATGAACTGATCTAAAAACATTTTCCATCTCCAGGATTTCAGCCCTGTGTTCATCCAAACATCCTGATAAAACACTGAGTAGTTAAGAATATAAAAGATCATAAAATACTTTCTTTGCGTTTATTTTATTATATTAAAGACATTTTGATAAGAATGACATTACCGCGATTTAGCCATAGCTTCAGCTGTTTTCGGAAAATTCCCGCCCCTTTAACTGTCTCCACCAATCATTCTAGAAGGCTTAATCACATGTCATCAGTCTGACCAATCAGAAGTGGTTAAAGTCGTCACTTCCTTGTCCCGATTTAGCTCGTAAAGTCGCTCAGTTCTAACAAAAATACCAGCTAAATCTCGTCTTTAGCTGTGTATTTTTTCACAAAATCCTGTGTCAGACCGTGGAACAAGTAAACAAAACAATGAAGCTCAGAGACGCTAGTCTTTCTGCATTCGGCGGATTTTTGCACTACGACTCCCATGATGCATTGGGTTAAAGTGACAACGTCTCACAACGGCACACAATGGGTGTCTTTTCTTAACGTCTTGAAACAACAACGAAACACATATCAACCAGTTTTTAAATCTTCTAACTTAACTCTTATTACATTTTTTAGAAAAAACAGCTGCAACTTTCAGCTTTTTCTGCCACACTGATCACAAAATGCTTGCGAGATTGTTGAGGGGCTGTAGATCAATACTAGAGGTAAGATCGGGCCTAAAAAATCACTTAATCAGGCATTAAAGCCGGCCCGAACCAGACCTGATCGGAAGAAAAATGTGTGAAAAAATAAAAAAGGCAGCTGGACTTATACTACGGTTGCGCCGATGGACGATACCATCGTCCATCGTGATGGGTGACTGACATCCTGATGGAGAGACCACCATCGTGACGCCACGGCCCTGCCACGTTGCGAGTCGACACCATAAGCCGCGGTTACATGTGCAAAATATCTTGATGGGATCAATGGTCGGATTAGAATCCAACCGTGTACATGGGCCCAGAAAAATGTTTTCAGAATATAAAAACGTTCACTAAGGTCACACTTTCGGTCAGAATAAATCATTCGCACATGCGCAGTAGGGTTTGACAAACCGGAAGAGGATATAAGTTCCGCCGAGCGGCTATTTTTTAAAAAAAACTTTATTGAATGTAACAATTCAATACAAATAATGTTAAACAGCGCCGAGCGTCCATATACATTGACATGTCAGCTCGGTATTACACGAGACGATCTTATAAACGTGCTTTTAATAATGTTACGGTTATTATGAAACACCTGTTCGCTCATCATTTGAATTTTAATCCGTGTGGTCAGTGCTTTTTCTGAAAGGAGCCGGAAAGAAGCCAGGATTAGCAGTATGCTAACACGGGCTAACAACATTAGCTTTGGGTGGCGCTGCAATCTGCATCCTGGCTGCACGTAAACATGTGGGAATAACATCAGCCTTTATTTAGTCGGGACACGACTGGAAATACAAATCCACGTGATTGTTTGAATGGTTTCTAAGGACTGAGCGACATTTCTGCTTTATAGCTCAAACCGCTGTGTCTGCTGACGATCCGAGCTGTGCTCAGACACACACTTTTAGACCCGGTTCTGAGTTCGGTAGCTCGTACCCCTAGAGCTGCGGGACGGATCGCAGTCTTAAATCTCCCACACATACCGCTCATGTAACAAAGCACCCCCCCCCCCCTTCCCCTCAAACACAAAGCGGTCCACTTCGCTAGTTAAATGCTGGAGCGGACTACACTTCTTTTCTATTTTGTTTGTTACTTTTTTTGTTAAAGTCACTTCCCTCAGTTTATACTGGATCATCGCGGATAATCCATTAGTTGGGAAATAAAATAAAGTAATAAAGTAAAAATAACGAATAGCACTTATACAAGAAGAATTGCTATAATCGATATATCTCGTCTCTAACAACTCACGATATATCAAACTTTAAGAAAGAAGAACATTAAAAACAGCTTTTTGGAAAATGTTTCCCCATTTATTTTTTATTTTTTAAACACCGTGATAATAAACAACTTGTGTCCTATTTGGTGTAATGAATACCAGACTTTTGTGTAACATTGCTGAAATCAGAAATACTCTGTCTTTGACAAACAATGACAATTTTCATTTGGAAATATCTGTAAAATTCAGTTTAAACAATAGTGAACATGAACAGCAGTGCTATTATTTGGTACAAAATTGCTGTAAAAAGGATAAAAAATGAATGAGTCAAGTAGCTGCCAGACACATTGGTATTAACTTCAGAAAAACAAAACCATAGCCATTCCTTAATTTAAAAAATAGTTGAAAATCAGATATTTATTCTGTGAACAAATTATAGTGTCTTTGTTAAAAAATAAATGACACCATTTAGTGCAAATGTGGTGTAAACAAAAATATAATTCTCACAGAAAAATAAAAATCAAGTATCAAGGACCTTTCCTTTAAGTTATTTAAGACATAAACTGCTTTCAAAATAAATAACCAGGGATAAAATACATAAAAAACTTGAAGTGCATCTAAAAGTAAACGTCTTTGTGAACAACACGTTTGGGTAAAGCTGCATGCAGATGTATGTTTATGTTCATGTTTTTCTGGAGAACCACAGGCTTTAGAATCAAGACGCCGCTCATCTACCGCTGCTTAGAGGAGAAGGGGGGTCTAAGAGCAGGGATGCCTCTTTCTTCCGTTTCCATCTCAGCCGTAGCTCTGGTCTGGCCGTACAGTACAGGGATCCTTTTTTCAGTATTTCTGAGAGAGAATGTCAAAACTCTAATGCATTCAATAAAAACCCAAATCCCTCGTTCTCCACCGCGCTGCAGGGACTGTTTTCCGTTTGTTATTGCCGCTGCTCTGTCTCTCAGAAGACGGCGGTAGCTTCGTCTGAAAAAAAGTATCCGCGTCGGGCTGTGTCGGCTTCAGGCAGCAGCAGCCACAGCTTTCTCACACAACTCCGGGTAATGCAGCTTCAATGCTGCCGGCGTGTCTTTTAACTTACTGCCGTCGCCTCTCATTGTTTTCCCGCTCCGCCATCTTTGTTTGAATGTGTGCTCTTCTTCGTCCGCCCGCAACAGCCAATCTCGCAACGAGCGCTCCATATCGACCCTCCAAGGAATTGTCTTACCAAAGGATGGTTAATATAACGTTTTACAGGGTTTTTAAACGTAAATAAAAGGTCAATACTTGATGAAGACGTATCGATAATCGATCGTGGGACTAAATATCGCGATATATCACCATATCGATATTTTGGCACACCCCTAATTGGAAGCCCGTGCAGGACCAGAGTACGCTTGACATCGGCATCTTGCTCTTGCTGCACAGAGACGCACACAAATTAATATGGCAAATATATTTGAAATGACTGCACCTCTTGGTCTACCTCAGTTCAGTTTTTCTATTTTTTATAATTTTCTTTAAGTTATACATTAATTAAAAAAGGAAAAAAAACTGCACATACTATGACACTACATTCATATTTACCAACGCATTGGGATCATTTTGATACTACTGATGGAAACATTTCATTCACTGAATTAGATACGCTTGGTCATCAACATGAACCGACCAAAGTCAGTCCTTTCTTTTAGCTATACTAATGCATAATGTTGATAATGCCATGCAGTTACACCTCACCTGTTCGTCATAGAGGTTCAGAAAATTCCGTAGAACCTCTGAACCCCTACCGGTTCGTGTCGCTTTTTGTCTAAACAAAATCAGCATCCTTGGTGTCCATCTGTTTAGTTCAGAATAGAACTGATTTCTTAGGTTAACATTAGTGATGCGATGGAACTCCGCACAGATCTACAAAAAAAAAATGTGTTAATCACCTCTTAAAAATCTATTAAAGAACCGAAAGAAAGGTTTTACCTGTGAATCAATGCGGAGCGCAGGCCATTTTTGCAAGAACTCTCCAATCATTGGGTCTTCTTTAATGATCTCTAGGCGGCGAAGTGCAAAGGTCATCTGCATGAGTTTGTCAATCAACAGGAGATTTCTTTGACTTCTCTCAACTTCTTGTATGATTTGGATTCTAACATTCTCAAGGCTGGTAGAATCATGTCCCTTAGGGAAGTCAGGCAGGTAGTTCACCTCAGCATGCTTGGCTTTTTTTATATTGTGATGCGGATGCTCTTTGTCAGGATTATTGTGGCTTCTTCTGCCAGAATTAACAGCGACTTCTAGGCATCCAGCTTTGGCTAGCTTACTACGAAAATTCCCCATTTTATACTGCAAGCTCCACTTCCATCCATACCATCCACTTGCACTAATTTTCTCTTTGAGACATGGATGAGCCGTCACAAGAGCTTCTGCTGCCATGGCTATATTTTTTTCAGTAGGATAGGGTTTATAATTCATCATTGCTGTGGCCATGCTTTCCAAGATGCTACTTTTTTGGGATCTGGTCAAAGTGACTGTTTTCCATGACTGTTCATAAGCTGCATTTTCTTTCTAGAAGAAGATGTTCCACTTCATAAGAGAAAGTAGGCACATTGAAGATGTCTGGCCAGGATTTCAGTCGGTCACAAATGGGCACATGAGGAAGCATTTCAGTGTTGGAACTTAATGACTCGTTTTCATCTTCAGATCTGACAACTTCAGATCTGACAACTTGGAGTGTCCCTTTTTCTGGTAAATCGTCAATGTCAACCAAGCAACAGAGTTGGCCATCAAAATCTGGATCTTCATAGTTGAGTGTAAACTCATGGTCAAGTCTTGGCCTACACTTTTCTTGCAGTGTTTGGATGAGATGCTCAACTGAATTGGGACGCTCAGTGAGGGTCAACTTCACAGCTATTTCTGGAGCTATGAAAATGCGTAGTATGAACTTTGGGAGTTCTGTCATTGTCTGAATAAAAAAAAAGAAAAACAAAAAAACAAAAAAAAAGAAAAACAAAAATAATATTACTTCACATTTTGATTAATTCACAGCAACATCACTTCCTAAGTGGAAGTATAAAGCGTTTTGGTGTCAACAAGAGTTTACCATTGACATTGTAGGCATAGACTGGCAAACTGTCATTAAGTTCCATTAGACTATGAACAGCAGTATTTCCAGGGAACAATTCAAATGATCTCAAATGTTCTGTGTAAAAGGACTTGTGATCATTGCAAAGAAAAGTTACATTGTTGTTGACAATGAGGATGTTTTCAACTTTGCTGAACTGCGGTAGTCCCCCTTCCTGACCAACTGAAACAAACATTCCAACATCATATGGAGTGCCATCAATAACAATCTTAGATGCTGCGTAAATGATGTCAGAGTCTGTTATGTGATGTATGTGTTGTTTTGCCACGTCTGGTAGTTGTGAAACGAGAACAGAAGAAACATTTGTTGATGTGGCTTAAAAAAAGCTTTGGCGCTAAGGTGGTATGCAACCATGTACTGATGTCTAGTTGCAAGTGTTTTAAGAACATTCTTGAAATTTTGTGCATCATGTACAATGCGTTTGAAAAAGCAATGTTTCCCCTCAAATCTCATTGTCCACAAATGGACAAGGGGCCCAAAGCACCGTATGAGATGGGGGTAGTGTTCAATAAAGTGGTGTTTAGGGAGGAATGTGAAATCAGGAAAAACGTCCTTTAACATCTGTCTGTGATCTAGTATCTTGCTTTGCAAATACTGAATAGACTCCTCATCAAATACTGGACACAAAATAAGCTCCACAATGTCTTTCAAATCCATCAATATTGTCCAAGCCCCGTCACCCTCAGGAACTGTGTCACCAATAATCAATGGGAGTAATCTCAATAATGTATTATTTTCATGCCCGTTGCCACCAATGCTTCTCTTGGGGGCAAAGGTTTTGGCAATGGGTCTTGGTTTATCAGTGGCATCAGAGCCCTTGTATGGAAAGGACTCGATTTTTTTTGTTCAAAGAATTAAGAGAAAAATATTTGAGGCTAATCATCCGATCAATACAGAGAGCCAATTCTAGTGGCACTATGCCCTCTAAAAGATCATGCAGGACATCAGGTGGGAAGCCAGTGACTGGATGAAAATGCTCAAGAGTGCTTTGCAAAATACAGTCGCCTTTAACACCACACAGACTGGAAAGATTACCCTCCAACACATCCTGTACATTTCTGTCATGGGTGGGTTTTGTGCTAGGATTAAAGTCACCCTGGAAAACATCAAGAGACTGAATCTGGTTGTGTGTTGCTTTGCAGAATCTACACACATAGCCAGCTCTGAAACAGTGCCATGAACAGTACAACCAAGGGGCTCAATATACAGACCATCTTTTTCAAGAGTGCATAAGTCTTTTAACAAGGGACCAAGGGTTTTTTGACAGCCATACTTCTGAACATCTGTCACTTTACAAAGTGCAGCTAGTTGAATTACATGAAGTGCTGATCGGTATTTGTGAGGAAGGTCTGCAAACACCCAATACACCAAGCAGAGTTTGTGGATTTTTCTAGACGTACCAAGAGGATTTGCAATTTCCAGGTCATCGATGTACAACATTAGTGGCAATGTCAACTCTGAAGAAGACAACAACTCATTTTCCTGGTAATACAAGCCATCTTTATGGCTCTTGTAATGCCCTTTTTGTGAGTTCTTAGTTTCGCTAATGAGGTCAATGACATCAGTGTGTTTAAAGATTTCTTGAATCATTTCAAGTATTGGCACATATACTGCAGTGTGCCCTGCCTCCAACACATATTGCACTGGCATGACAACAGGAAAATTCCTCTCAATGTATGTTTTTCTGCGTTTTGCAGATGACAAATCTTGACCCTTGGCTGTTTCAGTGACAAAAATGTTTGTGTTCACAACTGAAGTAACCAATTCATTTACAACAACTTCAGTAGCTGGAACAGAGTGCTTTTGCAATATTTCTTTGACAGCATCTTTTAAGAGAGGCTGAGATAAAAGAAACATCTCCCTCAGATCATCAACAATATCTTGACAAGCTCTCTCAGAGACATGAAGAATTGCCTGCATTTTAAGAAACAAAGAGGCCAAATTTTTATGCAACTGGGCTTCCAACAAACCAGTGTCACAAATCTCATCTTCAGAAGCAGGCAAATCTTCCTGTGGATCAAGACAATGCTCTTCATCAAAATCAGCAGTAGTTTGAGCTGCCATGTTTTCTGTAGACACAACATCATCACTGAAATCTGAATCGCTACCATGAGTCCTACTCTTATGGGCATTGAAAGATGAGCAAACATTTGTGGTATACCTACAGTTCTTAAATGGACATGGTACAGTCTCATGGTTTTTCAAGTGTCCTCTCAAATGACAAAACAAGCTTTCCTTTGATAAAGGCTGACTGAATGTACACAATGAACAGGTAAACAGTGATATACCTGAGTGTACCCCAGCATCACCTTTATGTTGGTGAGAACGTGACAAGTGAATTTTCAAGGCATTAAATGATGCAAATGTACAAATGCAGTTCTCAAAAATACATGGCAGTGGTGTTACTTTGGAATAATGCACGTGTTTTAAATTGTAGTGCTTCAATAGTTTTGTCTGCGTGTCTGAAGAGTGGACACATAGTTTACACTTCCAATTCATTTTACTTTAACTACTTGGTTTCGTAATGGTATTTTCACCTTTTTTTTGGCCACATAAACGCCTTTTGGCCCATTCACTCTTTTTACGGTATTGCTCGCTGTGATATCATTGTCTTGGTAGGTTGTTGTTCGCTTTCCAAAAAGGACCCAGAACCCAAGCCTGAACCTTCGGACAACTAGTTTGCAGCCGCCCTATCTGCGTACTCCACCTGCTCTGGTCGGGCTGGTAGGAGGCTTCTTACGGCCACCCACTTTTCTCTCCATAAGTTCCCTTGCTACTCAGTTACGCTGCCGTTCAAGCATCCATTTACACAATTCCCCTCCTATACTTTGGAAAACCCTCTGATGGACACCTTGGCCATTATAACTGACTATGAACTCTAGCGAGAGAACTGTTGTGTTGAGCCTTGAGGAACTGATTTTACTTTAACTTTATAAAAGGGGTCATTTACAAATGTGAATTGTCTTTTGTTGTTAATAATCATTGTGTGGCCATTCTATGTATGTAAATGTTTCTTTTTTTCCCCATATATGGTACCATCAAATGCATTTCGGTTTTAGTCTCTTTCTCCACTCCTAGAGTCGAACCAGAGGTCTTCTGATCTAGCTGGTGCCTCTGTGCCTACTACTAAATACTCACACTGTTTAAGGCATTGTTGTACATATAGGTTACATAATTTGCGTTGAGCTAGCCAGGAGTGGAGTAAGTAGAACTAAATGTTGTTGTTTACATTTGTGAAAGACATGGAAAACTTGGAGAAACGTGGTATTAAAATCCCTAACTCAATTTTAACACAAGACGCGACTAAAACAGAATCTACACATACATTTGTGAAGATGACAAGGTGACGTATGACATTTTAGATTTGTCTATGGTTTGTGCAGAAGAAATAGGCAAAACTGTTACGAAAAGACAGAGCACATAAGTCCAAAAACGCACTAGGATTCAGATCAAAGAGGCCTTTCCTTCTAATCATGGCCTTCCAGGTATCACCAATGTTGACCATGTGGGCATTAAAGTTCCCCAGGACACTGGAGTGCCCCGTTGTGGTGCTTTCCTTTATCCCTCCAAAAGACACCAAGAAGGCTGGGTACTCTTAACTGATTTTGCACCAGTAGACCAAAACCACAGTGAACAGCAAAATTTTAATGCAAAAGATTGTGAAACTGAGTTTTGCAGAATTTAAAGAAGGCAATTCTAAGCAGAAAATATTACAGTAAACCTGCAAAGGCTAAGAAAATAATACAGAAAATGATGTCTTACTCTTACTGCTGCTGAACTGGATTTATCTACATTTGACAAAAAATTGGTGAACTCCTCTCACAAACTCCTACTGATGAAGACTGATGAAGCCTCTCGGTTGAGCATCCAAATGTTTCAAGGCAGAAGAGTTTAAGTCCAGTTGCTGTGATTCAACTTCAAATTCCTTTCACCAACTTGAAACTAACTTTTCTATTGACAATGTTCAATCAAACATTAAAATATTGCAAACAAACAAACACCAATTCAAAGGGGAGATGCCAGAGGCAACTAAACCATACCTGTAAAAAGACATTTCAGACTGGAGACTCGCAGTCAGGCAGGGTACAATGCTGAGTTCAAGCGGAACGAGAAGGCTGTACAGAAAAGAACCAGGAGGAAGCAGCGGCAGCAGCAGCTGCAAGAGCCATCATCCTTCACCTGTACCAAGTGTGGCAGGGACTGCCATTCCAGAATTGGACTGCACAGCCACTCTCGGCGGTGCAGGTAGATTCAACAAGGAGCTACACCATCGTCTCTCGAGACGGACGGCTGCCGACGACCAACTTCCTGTCCCTGCAGGATCTGCACTGTCTTGAATTGATGCACTGTGTTCTGACTTCTGGCAAAAGTAGAAACGGACTCCTTGACTAACATATAGTGTTTTTCTGAAATGGTCACCATTTTTAAGCTTGTTCAATCAGTGGACGGCGACTATTTAGACTAAAACTCATAAGTTCAAGTACCTTCTCTCACATCTCCTCAGTTCTCCACGGGGCAGCAGCTTCTCTAACTGTCACTCACACTCTCTATTTTGTGGCTCCGGATCTGAGTGAAGGCGCAAAGACCGAAGTGGCAGCTGGCTCCTGATTAGACATTTCCACTCACCGGCCTTCATAAGGAGATCCTGGACCCAGACTCAGTGCCAATTCGTCGCTCCTCTATGGTGCATAGCATGGCCGCCACGTTCTTAGCCACAGTCCTTGTTTTGCTCTTCTCTAAGCCTTGCTCTCCGTTTGTCTCCAGGATTCATTCACCACGAGTGGTTGCAGCAGTCATCCTCCCCTCGGATCCAAGCCACAGAAAACCTCCTGTCTCACCACGAGCCTCTGCCTCCTTACGGTCGTTTCCACCAGTGATGCCACGGGCCGCCGGACCGAACCATCCCCGCCATCGGTTTCCCCAGGGAAGCCACAGCTCCGCCAGGACCCATCTACTAACCAAGAATCAATATTAAAACCTCAAGACAACAATATTTTTTAGCAAATTTATTTTCTAATATCTCTTACAGGAATTTATTAATGTTAATAAAAAATATAAAATAAATAAAAAACTATAGGTACTAGGGCACTTTTTGATAAGGAGCAAAAGGACTGGTGCTCAAACACCCTAGGGCCCTGTGTGTGCTCGTGCCTGCACCATACGTTTGTTCAGAATGATGAACAGTCAGTGACAGTGATGGTTAAATACTGATGAGGTCAGGATACATTTTAGCCACATGCCGATTGCTGGGATAATGAGTATGATAAAACAGACAGGCTCTGACTTGCCGCTTCGTATCTAGAAACACTTAGCAGCCCTGCTGTAGAATGTGTGGCAACAGTCATGGTTCTCTTTTTAATACACCCTGGCAATGGTCATTGTCAATTTGTCATAAATAATCTGGATTTTATGGTATTACTCTTACAGTTTAGTACTTACTGTTTTGCATGCTTTGCTGGATCAGTATTTGAAAAATTGTTGATCATTTGAATATATATCTTTTTGATAATGAATAATTTAAATCATACTCCAGTTTTGTGATCCAAAATTCCGGACTGTACCATATTGAATGTAAACTGGAATCAGGAAATAAATTGGATACCACATTGATGACGAATTACATTTTTGACAAGCAAAATGAGCAATGATTAATGTAAATGGAAAGTAAAAAATGAAAACGGTTTAATCTAAAACAGCAAACAAAAAGTAAACATATCATATTTGAGATAAATGAAACAGTTAAAGTAAAAGACATGTTCATAGAAAACTCAAAGTCTTGTAATCCTGTTTTTTGGTTTTTATTCTAAATTTGTAAAATTAATGAGATCATAGCAGAATGTAATGAAAACTACAGTCATAAAATGAATTTAATTTAAACAAAGTTTAATAATTTAAACAAAGTTGCAACGTCTTGAGTCTTTAGGATAGTTAATGTTAATGTCATGAAATGATCAATGAGCACAAAAATGTCCTTTTGACCTGCAGCAATCACTGACGGCAAGGACCAGATTATTTTTGCAGACAGAAAAGAATTCTCCACTTTTTGAGGAAAAATATAACCCCTGCTACATAGTAAATGGCAAATACATGTGTAGCACTTTTCTCCCTAAAAGTGCTTTACAGTCGCTGTCCCATTCACCCAAGAACACACTGATGGTGGCTCACATGCTCACATTTGCACACACTCGGCAAAAATACACTTTGGGCATAGTGCCCCCCCCCCCAGAAGACGTTGACATCATGGCAAGCGCGGGAAAAGATGAAAAGGTTGAAAATCATTTATGGAGCCAAGATGCATACTGTAACCCTTGTTCTATCCTAGGCACTTTAACATTGGGAGTGGGGTCATCTAGACCCACTAGACAGTGCTCTGAACCTTTTTTCTTCAATGATTCTTGATCTTCACTGGTGTCCATGGATTACATGAAATCTTTACACCTTTATCCACCTTTGTCATGTTGGGGAAAACATGTCAATGGAAGGGGGGGTCATAGGATAGCACAAGGGTTAAAGTACACTAATGAATCTGTCGGGATATCAAAGGAAGTTCAGAAATTATTTTGGGTGTGAGATTTTCACATTTTCCCTGAATATGGAAAAAAGGAAACTTTTGTCCAAGCGATCTTAATACCATCTTCTTTCACAAACATGCTGCCAGCTTGGGTCTACAACCACTGCAGAAGTTTTGTTGACCTTTGGCCTCAACAATAGGCCACCATCTTAAATAAAAAAAAATAAAATAAACTTTTATTACCAGCTACAAATTAATCTCGTCCTAGGTATTTTCCTTGATCATCTCCTGACTTCTGGAGCATTATTGGCAGGCAAATGGGGAAAAAACCATGGAATTATAAGTTGTAGATTTTGAACGGTGTGCGCGTGGCGTGGTTGCAAAATCTATATATATATATATATATATATATATATATATATATATATATATATATATATATATATATATATATATATATTGATAAATATTATCTGGATGTATATCTGACTGAAAGAGTCAGTGCCTCAGCAGCCACATTCCTCACTGCACGTCACTGGTCTGTAGAGACAAAGATTATCTATCTAATCTTTTATCTTTAATCCTATTTTGTTATTTATTAAATTTTTATTCATAGTGCATTTCTCTTAGTGGAAAAAATCTGGTAGTTTTCCAAATTAAACCCTCCTCACAATCTGAAAATAAACAAAATAGAAATAATGTAAGATACAGTATTTTTTTTTGTTTTGTCTGTTGCCCGGTGACAAATGCCCCACAGACCGGTAGTGGTCCACGGCCTGGGGATTGGCTTATACAGACATATTCACTCCTTCAAAATAATTAGTTCAATTTCTAATAACCTTTAACTTCAGATACTGAAACCTGGACTGGACCCATCAAAGCCCCGGCTGGGACTGCTGGCATCATGCTGCCTTTAAGAGCAATTCTTCAGCAGAAAGATTTCCAGTTTTGGTTGAAACGTGACAGAAACCTAATGTGCTGTGTTCCATCATGACTGCAGGGGAGGGCTTTTGTGGGACATGCTTAACTGCCCCACCATCCCTATCTATGTGCTGGGATAATCCTTCTACTTCTACTCCATGAAGATGTCTCTTTCCTCTGGCCCTTATCACACACACAGAAACATCTGAGGCTCAGTGTGTGTGTTTGAGGTAGCAATCTCATAGGAGCAGCTGTAGCCTACAGCCTATATGGAAATGGAGGAGACCAGTCACCCTGACCTCGTCCCCACGCACACACTTGCACGGCGCTTGTGGAACAGGAGGCTAAGGCTTGGGGAGGGCTTCAAACAGCTCCCTATGGAGGCTTGGAGAGCTTTATCTGATCTGGATGTCTGCAGAAACAGCTCGCTTCACCCCTGCGATGGACAGCTGAGGACAGAATAGGTAGCTGCTGAGCTTCACTACATTTTAGAGGATGAAGAGGAAATGATCACGGTAAAAATGGGATCCACACAAACTCTGGGTTATTTCCAGAGAGAAGTGTGGTTTGGGCAATCACTGCTGTCTGCTACTTCGTGCGTTGAAGACACTTTTGACAGTCCGACATCCGTTAACGGGAACTGCCATACGACTGTGGTTAGCGTAGAAAAACTAGAACTCAGCTGTGCGACAGGAACACCTTCAGCTTTTAGTTCCTAATAAGGTTCAACTTTCTGAGCGCAGAACTCCCCTTCTCAGTGCAAAATACACCTTTTATGTTTACTGCTTTCCATATGAGCATTTTAATCTGCTAATTAGCAGCTGTTATCACTTGCTTTAAAGGAAAGTCATGGTTTGTAACAAATAAATAATAAATGAAAAAGTGTTTGTCTGTTGAAATATTGACATGATGGCAGATTATTATTAACTTGGGGTTTGGTTCATTTTCAACACTCCCGAAACCGTTACCAAAATGTTTTTAGGCCAGTGAGGAAGAATTAAAGTTTCTGTTTCTAAACCTTTGCAAGGCTTTTTTCCCTGAAGGTCAGTACAAACTCTCCTCAAAAAACACATTTGTGAAATAGTTTACAGGAGGGTTCATTTTTCTGATTTAGACAAAGAAATCTGCAGACTGCAGGGATCAAAAAGCAGAGTGTGCTCTGCAGCAGCACTGCAGTAAATGGAATAAGGAGTAGATGGGTGGGTTTACAATAATAGAAATATGATTTTAGTTTGAACATTGTGGCTTTACTTTGAAAGTTTGATTGGAATCAGTATCTTGAGTTTTTAGGAACTTATTCGTCAATTGGTACATTTCATCAGTTAATGAGAAAAGATTTTTGTTAAACTTTGTGAAAAAGTGAAAGTGAATGGGTGAATGGGTTTTGATCCGAACGAATCCGATCGGGGCAAACTTTACCAAACGGCGTGTTTACATGACGCATTTTCTTTCAGATCAGGCGTTATTTCCGGTTACTTTTGCCCATGTAAACGCAGCTATTGATAATCAGGAGCAGACAAAAACATGCTCTCAGTTGTAATGTGCAAACAACAACTGGCGGGCCACAGGTTTCCAGCTCCGCTCCATTCTGATGCATCCCCTGCTGGTCTGTTTGGCCTAAATGGAACCCATCCCCTTGTGTTAATGTAGACAGGAGACGGGATGTTGGCAGCATGGGCTGACTGTCACAAACCGATGGTGTCGATGCTATCACAGCAGAGCTTTGGCTGCTGGTTGCTCATCTCTGCGGCAGGACACCCATTAATCACCTCACCACTCATCATCTCATTAGTGCCGCCAAATTACCTCAGGCGGCTGCATCTCGTGTGTGTGCCACTGTCTCAACATTCGCCTCCAACTACATGCCGTTCCTCACAGTGCCTCACAGTTCCTCCAGTGCTGGTTCAAGCTGATCTGCAACACACAGCTGTGCACGCACACACACACACAGCCAGTGATCTGCTGGAAACAGTCACACTCCTGAATACTTCAGGCTTAATGACGGTGTAATTGCAAACACAAACAGAAGTGAAAGTGAACTAGTGTGACACCCTGGTGCGCTAAGGCCTTGTATTTGCTGCCATCTACTGGTAGCAAAATTCAGTTTCAGTTTAGTTTATTTCAAACCCAAAACAAATGAGAAAGTCAACACACAGTGGTTTAAAAGACATAAAATAATACAGCATGTTTGAAAAGGAGTGGGTTGAAGAGAAAATCTTGTCTGCTCCCACCCCTTTTTACAAAACCTTATGATTAACCCGACATACAGCCCGACATTGTCTCCACACCTTTGTGTTTAAGACTGTTGTGTATATCAAGAGCCACCCCCCACCTTGCTTATTTTGCCTGTTCACATGGTTAAAATCGTAGCTCTCAAGCTGGAAGTGGAAGCCCTTTTCTGCCTTTAGCAGGTTTCTGAATTGCAATTATTTTGAAAGGTTTGTTAAATTGCTGTAAGTATTCTTCAATGGTTTGGTGATTTGCGTATAAGCTTCTGCTGTTGAAATGTATCATTGAGAGTTCGTGATTAGGATTTGTGTTTCTAGTGTATTCTTCCTCTGTGTAATAACTGCAGTGGTTATTTACAAAGTCAAAGAAATTGGTATCTGGGTTGATGTCTACGTCCATAGTTGTGTATTATTTTTTTTTATTATTCGTGTTAAAGAGGACTGTATTTTTGTCGTCTTCTTTTAAAATTTCTAAATGAAGTGAACAAATGAAGCATAATTGCAACTGGCTGAGTGAGAGGACAGTGCTGAGACTAAAGGTATGGAGAGATATTTACGCCACCACGTTGCACATAAAACTTTCTAATTTGCAAATGAAAATATTAAATATTTCCTTTCAGAAAAAAAATGTTTTGCTTTCAATTTCTTTTTGCGTTTGAAAACATATTTTTAAGTTTACAAAGCAAAAGTTTCTGCATGCGTTGTGTGTAATCTCTCTTTTTTCCTATCTTTGATTTGCTCACATAAGGCTGTGTCCGAATTACCGCCCTAACTACTAAAACCCTATATAGTGCTGCACTACATAGTTCTCTATATAGTTTTCTGAATTTTAATAGCAATTCGGACACCCGTGCTCACTACTTTTCTCTTTCGGGTGTTTTTCATAAGGCGCTCGGCACGAAAACAAAGTGGCGTATTACCGCCACCACCTGGTCTGGAGGCGAACTAGTTATACTTTGACAGATTAGGACGAAACCAATTTTCCAAAGTAAAAGCAAAAATATATATAAACATTTTACGAAGACTATTTATGAATCTGCTGTGTTCTGATGATGTAAAATTAGACTGATTTATAAATAATAAAATTACAAACACATTGGTGTGGATTTAATGTATTTGTTCAGAAATAAAGCGGCAAGTTTACAAGTCCACGGCAATGTTTATATTTATTTTCGCGCCGCTGAACCCTTTACTGTCTCGTGCGAAGTGGCATTTCTTTCTGTTCCACTTTCTGAAAATGGCGAATATCAATCTGGCCGTTTTCCTGTTGGCAATAATTCAATTGTTTTTTGTGAGATCAGTCCAAAAACAAGCTGATCTGCTACACAGGGCGGCAAGGAGGAGAACCAGGCGTCTCACAGCGGCAAGGAGAAGCAGACGTCTCATATTCACAAGATTTCCTCTGGCTGCCCTAGCCAGACATGAACAACTGGTGAGTTAAACTTTAGCATTTGGGGGTACGCCATCTACAGAGAAAGTTATGTGTTTTTTTTTTTTCGGAGTCAAACCATATCAGCCTTCAACACAAAGTATTCTATAGCAGTTTATTTAGAAAAAAGATTTACAGCACACTTGTTTTATACAAAACTGCTTTCACTTTTAAAAATTAATATGAAAACCCAAAAACCCATTTTTGGATTTTCCAGATTTTCCAGCAATCAAAAACACTTTATTAACATAATTTAAGACATCAGAATAAATAGAAACATTCCAAAACTGAGATTTAATTAAAAAAAATTAAATAATGTTCTATTTTACAGGGTCTTCCGTGTATCTACTGCCTTCCCAACATAAAGGTGCCCGTCCTGGCCAACTACGCTGATGGTCAGTCTGACACAAGACAGGATTTCCGGTTGACCCGCAGGACCATCAAGCATCTGGTGGAGCAGCTTCGGGTTCCTCACAATCAGGGGTGGGCACAGGAGACTGAGGTCCTGGTGTTCCTTTTTCGGCTGGGCTGTGGCACATCTTACGGTGTGGTAGCCAGGACCTTTGACATGCCACGGTCCACCGTGAGTGACATTGTCCACAGGACGGCAGACCGCATCCTCCAGCTGATTCGCAGGGTCATCCGGCTTCCCAGTAGGGCTGAACTGCCATTAGTCGCCTCCGGTTTTGAGCAGCTCGCTGGGTCAGCTGCCTTCCAAAAGGTCGTGGGGAGCATTGATGGCTACCACATACGAATCAAGGCTCCAAAAGAAGATCCAGCTTCTTATTTTAACAGGAAGCTTTTTTATTCAATTCAGATGCAGGCTGTTTGTGACTCGAATGCCAAATTTTTAGACATTTTTGTTGGTTATCCTGGATCAGACCATGATTTACGGGTTCTGCGCAACAGCCCAATTTACACCAATAAAACATACCCACCTGAAGGATACATCCTTTTAGGTGATGGTGGGTATCCCTGCATTGCGCAACCCATCACGCTGCTGACACCCTGCAGGGAACCCCTGAGAAATGCAGTTGAGGCCCGATACAACCGGCAACACGCCAAAGCACGCTCTGTGGTGGAGAGAGCCTTTGGCATGATGAAGACCAGGTGGAGAGCAATATTTCTGGGGGCGTTGGAAGTTAAAACAAAATTTGCAGTCAAAATTATTGCCTGCAGCGCCATCCTGCACAATATGTGCATCAGTGAAGGGGACTGCTTGGAGCCCACAGTTGAGCCACAGCAGGACAACGCCAGGAACCAGCAGGACGAGCAGAGTGGCATCCGTCTGCGAGGACAAATCTCTGGTTTCCTGTCAGCTCCAACTGGACCACAAATGGCTCTAGAAGACCATGATTATTGTTAAGATGTATAAAAAAAAGGGCTTAAATATAAGATGAAATTGTAAATAGTTACCTTTGATGTTTAGGAGATTATTAATGTTTTTGAGATTGTTAAAAATGGCTCAGGTTTAAATAATACTTGTTAATAATTCATTTCTGTTCATGAATTTATTAAACATATTGGAACAATACAAAACAACATTACATTTTTTCTACGATCTTTTCCAGAATAAGTAAGAGTCTTTCCTGTCTCTCTTCCTCTCTTCTGGCCCTGTCCTCCTCTCTTCTGGCCCTTTCCTCATCTCTTCTGGCTCTTTCCTCCTCTCTGCTCTCTGCCTTTTCTAAAATTTGGAAAAGGCTGCCCCGCCGTGGCCTCTTAGCTGGTGGCGGCCGCCGCTGCTGCTCCTCCTCCTCATCTTCCCCTGCCTGCCCCTGCTGTTGTTCGACTGAGGCAGAGGATGCTCCAGAGGATGTGGAAGGGTTCTCCCAGCATGAGGCAATGAGGCATGGAGGCCTAAATGATGCCCTGCTGCCTATTGCCTCATGCATCAAGGAGAACCACTTCCGTGATGCTGCTGAAGCTTCCCCTGCCGCAGTGCCACTGCCGGTGGGAGGCCTTATAAGTTCCTTGAAATACCAAAAGGACACTTGTGAAAAAATATCTTAATTAAACACAGGCATTTCTAGGCCTTTATTTCTTCACAAACCTTGTATGTTTTTTTTAAGTTCTCCCATTTTTTTGCTGCTTTGGCTCAACTGAGAAGTTCTGTCAGCCTCAATTCCCGTATCACTGCTCTAAATACAAGGTAACAACAAAAACCTTTACCCCAAGTGACAATGATTAACACTTTAATGGAAAATGAATAAAAATCTGAGCTGTATCTTACTCCCATCCGGCAGCTGAAGCAAATCTTTTGCCTGAAAACAGGCTGTCCTTCTCCATCCGCAGGCGGATCAATTTATCCACATCCTCGTCTGTCCCTACATATGTAAAAAAAAAAAAAATGACAAACGCGTTAATAACTAATAACTGTGGTTAGAACTCATCCTTTTTGGATGTACTACTAGCTCCTGTGTTTGTTTTTAGCCTTCGACGTTGGTTAGTGTTAGCTTTAGCATTACCGAAATCGATTAGCTTGAAAATAATGTCGATTGAGGAATATAACATATTAAACATGTCATATATACTATATATACACATATATTTGACTACGGATACTTGCTACTTCTTTAAATACTTACATTTATAAGTCATTTTCTTCGCGCCACCGTCCGCCATTTTCGGATCCATCAGCCGTAATGTATTGTGGGTCAGACGTAATGCATTCTGGTATGAACGCAGTGCATTCTGGACAATATTCGAGTGAGCATCGATCCACACTGGTTTTTCGCAGAGACTTCTGGGAAATTTCTAGTGCACAAGACTTTTGTAGATTCGGACAGCACTACCAAATGGCGACCGCACTATATAGTGCACTATATAGGGGTTAGGGCCGTAATTCGGACACAACCCAAGTTTCAGTTTGATGTGACCAAGCTGCCATCAAACAGCTTCTGATTGGTCCAGATTCTGGCCAATCAGGTGTCTCTGTCTCATATTGACGGTGCTTGGAGGCAGACATGGACTTTGTGTCGGTTCTGTTCTAACGGGGTTCTGCCGTTTTCAACCATTCTGGCTCGTTTATCTAGTAAAACCCAGAAGGAGCAACAAAGCAGCTGAAAGCAAACCAAGTTTTGTATTTATTTATGTCAGTGTATACCAACGAGTTTAAAATGTCTGCAGCAGAAAAAAAAAACGTCTTTTTGAGCTCCAACTCTGTCCAGCCGGAACTTACACGTTTTCACGATTAAGATTTGTATCTGAACTTCTGTTTTATTTTCATCAATAAATGTTGAAATACCAGGAGAAAAAGCATTTTTTTCACGAGTAATTTTTATTATACTTTGGATGACAGAACAAGAGTTCTTAAAAATAAGACACTCTGTGAAAATGAACATAAAAGTTAAAAAAGCTTCTTCTGTTAAATACATTGAGTCTACTTTGGTGAGCCATCGTTCTTTTGCTTATTACTGCTGTTAATCTATTCCAAAACACCTGTGCAGCATGAGATAATGTGTGTTTTGAATCTTTTTTTTGTTTTGTTTTAACAAACCGATCTTGAAGAAAATCTAACTTTATACCAATAATTTGCTCTGCAGGATTCACAGATCACACAGGCCTGTTGATTTAATGTCAGCAGACAAACTTTACAGTTTCAGGAGATCCTCAGCCATAAATTCACAAATTTGATTAAATAAAAAGTTAATCAAAAGTTAATCAACCTTATAAGAGAGGGGGGAAAAAGAAATAAAGAAAGTATAAATTATTTTCAAAATTATTAAAAATGAATTGTTCTTCAGCCAAAGAGGCTAGGTAGAGGGGAAAAAGAGCTGGTTTGGTAGCAGACACCATCTTAGGCGATTTGATTGGCTAGAATCTAGACCAATCAGCAGCTGTTTGATGGCACATATGTCATGCTAAAATGAAACTTATGAACGCAAAATCAAAGACAGAAAAAAGCTTGATGAGATGACACAATGCATGTAGAAAAATTTGCTTTGCAAATGCCAAAAGATTTTTTGGAAGCAAAAAAAAAATTTTTTTTTTAAAGATTTAAAAGCAAGTGAGCGACCTTTGGAGCATTTCGCGCAGTCAAATCATGCAGGCGGTTACTTAGGCCACTCCCCTAGGGCGGGTCAGTTAATCAACTCACCTGTTCAGTGTCCTATTTAAGTCCAGGTGTGTAAGTTGTTCATCTGTTTTTACTGCAGCACTGCGTTCTTCGCCGGTTCTCCATGATCGCTCCTCTCCTTCTCCATCATGATGTCCTCCCCCCGTTCTTTTCGGTTTGTTGGATCCCCCTTCTTATGGTATGGGGGCGTCCGTCTCCCCGCGTCTGCTCCTCCTTTTTCAGCTGACGGCTGTGTCGGCTCCCAGCGCGTCTTTAGACCTTTGCACCTTGATCTGGAGCTGCAACGACGACTGCACTCCACGTACCTACTCTGCACTGAAAGTGATGGGGCGGTAAACCTCCTTCGAGTTTCAATGAGTTTTCTTACTTGAATTAACCAATATGTTAGCATCAGAATGGCTACAAAATCTCAGATTAGATTTTAAAGATAAACTATTTTGCCAGGTGGAAGCCTCAAAATTAGGACGTTCTTAAGATGTAGCTCGAAATTTGAGGATACTTAAGCTCATATCATAATGTGCCGGATGGAAGCATCGAAATTATAGCGTTAAGCTCGTTTATAGTTCTTAGATGGAAGCTTTAAATTATGGATGTCACTTAAGTTTTTATCATATTATGCCAGTGGAAGCTTCGGATTTGTATGTAAAGTTGTGTCGTCTACAGGTTGGCGCTTGGCGCTGTACTTCAACGCGAACGGCCCAACGGTCAAAGGTGCCGGGTCACACATAGCAGTCATACTTGTAAGTCTGAATATGGAATGCCTCCGAAACACACTTCATCTTATTACTACACACTGATATATATTTAATTTCTATCCAACCTTGATGAAATTGGTGTTGGGGTAGTTATTACCCAAAAGCTCATGGAAATTTGTCTCCTGGAATTGCACAGAGTCTTATGCCAAACTAAAGGAATGTGAAATGCTAAACTTAAAGGAAAGTGAATGTCAAAGAACGTGAAAGCAAAACTAAAAGATGTGAAATAAATATTTTACTACATGAGTTGTCTGACTGAAATACTTAATATTTTCATTTGCAATTTAGAAAGTTTTGTGTGCAACGTGGTGACATAAATATCACTCCATATAAAATGGGCAGATCCATATTTTCTATTCTATTTCAGACAGTCGAATGGACGGACAGACAGAGTTAGGTCTACTTGTTTCGTTGCAGGAGGCCTTTTTCTCTAGAAAACAGCAGGATGGGGAGATCTTACAGGAGTTCTCCTTGGCACTGATGAGTTTGATGGAGAAGGTGAAACAGCAGTCACCATGCAGAATGACAAATGGAGAATCCCTTTTAAGGGATCGGTTCACTGAACATGTGCTGGACAGCTCATTGCGGCGTGAGTTAAAGAAATGAGTTCAGGGTCATGCGAATGCTACATTGTTGGAGGTTCGGAGAGAGGCCATGAGATGGGAATGGGAAGGCTTACAGGGTGGCACTAAAGGCCGCAGTAATTCTGCGCGTTCAATAGCGGGTATGCAGTATGGGATACAGGGTTGCTCCCAGCAAAAGGCTCATACTCCTCCCACATCTGAAATG
Source organism: Oryzias curvinotus (assembly GCA_023969325.1). Classification (NCBI taxonomy): domain Eukaryota; kingdom Metazoa; phylum Chordata; class Actinopteri; order Beloniformes; family Adrianichthyidae; genus Oryzias; species Oryzias curvinotus. The sequence continues at coordinate 183,671 of CM043716.1, read as the reverse complement.
GCCGAACTAAAACAACTAATTAAATGTCAGCAAGGGCAGTTGAACGAGCTTACAAAAAATGTTAATTTTTTGCAGAAATCATGCCAGCAGAGTCGTGTACAGCGCAACCGGCAAATAGTATGCTGGCGGTGTGAGCAACCTGGTCATTTTGAGTGAGATAGTGAGATAGAGTAAGAGTTTCCCATCAACCCTCCCCCCAGCCGAGGAGGGTTAAACCTTCGGCTTCGGAAAACTAGCGCCCACCAAACCGCAGAGCCACAGTTTGGTTGGGGCAGTGATGGGCTCACAGCAGATGTCGGGTGATGTGGGTGATGCTGGACGGCTGATTTCAGAGTGCCCCTACCTAAATGTAGATATGGGGGGTGTTCAGGTCAGGTGCTTGTTGGATACTGGCTCAATGGGGACTACAATCACTCAAAGTTTTTATCAAAACCATTTTGAGCCTTTAAGCAGAGAACACTTCCATCATTGTAACTGGTTGCAACTCAAAGCAGCAAATGGGTTGTCCATCCCCTATGTTGGGTATTTGGAATTGGACAATCAGTTTTGTGGCAAACTGATGCCAAATTGTGGTGTGTTGGTTGTTAAAGACCCACCCAGTACTACCATCTCTCAGGCACCCGGAGTTTCAGGAATGAATGTTTTCCGAAAGTGCTGCCACGAACTGTTTGGGGAGCACGGGATCGCCATGTTTGAATCATCTCTCATTTCGAGGGTTCCAGAAACTGTGGTGCAGGCATTGCAGCAGTGTCATCGTGTCATCACATAGGAGTCTGGTACGCCAACAGGGCGGGTAAAAGTCAGGGGGGCGGAGGTCTGCCGCATTCCAGGTGGGACCATGAAATTAGTGAGTGCTACCTGCTCCGAGCAGTACTCTGGAATACGAGGGTGGGATCCAGACGTCTCTAGCCCACCATAAAATTAGTTTATATGCTGATGATGTCTTATTGTTTCTACAAAATCCTCAATCATCATTACAAGAAGTTATACAATTAATTAATCAATTCTCAAAAATTGCAGATTACTCGGTTAACTGGAGCAAATCAGCTATCCTTCCGCTGAATAAAACTAAATGGGAAATTACAACCTTTACTTCAGCTATTCCAGTATGCATAAATCACATCACCTACTTAGGTATTAAAATTTCCCCAGTGGCCTCAGAGCTGATTAGCCTCAACCTTACACCTCTGTTGAAAACAGTAAGGGATGACCTGCAACGCTGGGTAAATATACCTATCTCCATCATGGGCAGAATAGCAGTAATTAAAATGACAATTCTTCCTAAAATAAATTATTTATTTTTAATGATTCCAGTGCCACCCCCTCGCAGCTGGTTCAAATCTTTAGACCCAATCATTACACAATTCTATTGGAAAAATAAAACACCACGAATAAAATTTGCCAACTTGCAAAAACCCAAATGTCAGGGAGGTTTAGACACTCCCAACATTTACTATTACTCACTAGCTAACGTTGTTTCACTTTCGGCTTTTCCCATCAGGGGTCGCCACAGCGAACGAGTCGCATGGTAAGCTTGGCAATGTTTTACGCTGGATGCCCTTCCTGACGCAACCTTTTCAAGGCAACCGGGCTTGGGACCGGCACAGAGGTGGAGAAGGAAACAGGGAGCAGCTCAGATTTGAACCTGGGTTTCACGGAGGGAAGGCGCCGCAAACCAGCACAAGCTAAACCGGCTCCCTACTAGGGGTGTGCCAAAATATCGATATGGTGATATATCGCGATATTTAGTCCCGCGATCGATTATCGATACGTCTTCATCAAGTATCGACCTTTTATTTACGTTTAAAAACCCTGTAAAACGTTATATTAACCATCCTTTGGTAAGACAATTCCTTGGAGGGTCGATAGGGGGCGCTCGTTCCGAGATTGGCTGTTGCGGGCGGACGAAGAAGAACACACATTCAAACAAAGATGGCGGAGCGGGAAAACAATGAGAGGCGACGGCAGTAAGTTGAAAGACGCGCCGGAAACATTGAAGCTGCATCAGCCGGAGTTGTGTGAGAAAGCCGCGGCTGCTGCTGCCTGAAGCCGACACAGCCCGACGCGGATACCTTTTTCCATACGTAGCTACCGCCGTCTTCTGAGGGACAGAGCAGCGATAATAACAAATGGAAAACGGTCCCTGCAGCGCGGTGGAGAACGAGGGATTTGGGTTTTTATTGAATGTATTAGAGTTTTGACATTCTCTCTCAGAAATACTGAAAAAGGATCCCTGTACTGTACGGCCAGACCAGAGCTATGGCTGAGATGGAAACGGAAGAAAAGGCATCCCTGCTCTGAGACCCCCCTTCTCCTCTAAGCAGCAGTAGATGAGCGGCGTCTTGATTCTAAAGCCTGTGGTTCTCCAGAAAAACATGAACATAAACATACATTGCATGCAGCTTTACCCAAACGTGTTGTTCACAAAGACGTTTACTTTTAGATGCACTTCAAGTTTTTTTATGTATTTTATCCCTGGTTATTTATTTTGAAAGCAGTTTATGTCTTAAATAACTTAAAGGAAAGTTCCTTGATACTTGATTTTTATTTTTCTGTGAGAATTATATTTTTGTTTACACCACATTTGCACTAAATGGTGTCATTTATTTTTTAACAAAGACACTATAATTTGTTCACAGAATAAATATCTGATTCTCAGCTATATTTTAAATGCGATGGCTATGGTTTTGTTTTTCTGAAGTTAATACCAATGTGTCTGGCAGCTACTTGACTCATTCATTTTTTATCCTTTTTACAGCAATTTTGTACTAAATAATGACACTGCTGTTCATGTTCACTATTGTTTAAACTGAATTTTACAGATATTTCCAAATGAAAATTGTCATTGTTTGTCAAAGACAGAGTATTACTGATTTCAGCAATGTTGCACAAAAGTCTGTTATTCATTACACTAAATAGGACACAAGTTGTTTATTATCATGGTGTTTAAAAAAAATAAAAAATAAATGGGAAATATTTTCCAAAAAGCTGTTTTTAAAAGTTCTTCTTTCTTAAAGTTTGATATATCGTGAGTTGTTTGAGACGAGATATATCGATTATCGCATTATCGCCATATCGTGATAGTATCGTTATCGTGAGCAAAGTATCGCGTATCGTATCGTATCGTGAGGTACCCAGTGATTCCCAGCCCTACTCCCTACTCACTAGCTAACCAGCTGCAATATATCTATAAGTGGATTCATCCGAGTCAGTCAGACACCATCTGGTTAGATAGTGAAAAAGAACTGTGCAAAGAACTCCAAATCTCAGACATCCCATTTCTAAGTCAATCTATCAAGAGTCATCCATGTTATAAAGTAATGGGGAGTAATGACAAGAGCCTCCACTCTCAATGCCTGGTGGAAACTCTATAAAATTACAAACTCAAGTCTATCTGTATCTTATTCTACACCTATTTGGAATAATCCAGATTTTTTAAGCAATAAAAAAACAATCACTCTACAATTCTGGGCTAGGGTATTACAAGGGTATTACACACCTCAAACATATTTTTAATTCCAGTAGTCTAGTACAATTTTCTTATCTTATCCAAGAATACGGCATCAGGAATAGTCAATTTTTAGAATACCTCCAAATTAAATCTTCCATAGAAGCTAAAATATCTGTAACTACAATAAATCTAGATCTGCAGTAACAGATTTAATAAAAATAACCTCAAGAAAGAAACTTCTCTCTAAGATATATAAAATGCAGATCATTAGGGAGAGTAGCAGCCCATATGCCTCTCCACTGGTGCTGGTAAGAAAAAAGGATGGCAGCCTTCGGATGTGTGTTGACTACCGTCCCTTGAATGCAAAGACCCGGAAAGATGCATTTCCTTTGCCCCGGATCAAAGAGACTTTGGACTCTCTGGCTGGTGCGCATTGGTTTTCCACCATGGATCTGGTCAGTGGTTACAACCAAGTGCCAGTAACTAAAGCTGACCGCCAGAAGACTGCCTTTTGCACCCCATTCGGCCTATTTGAGTGGAACCAGATGCCATTTGGGCTTTGTAATGCTCCCAGCACATTTCAACGTCTAATGCAGAGACTTTTTGGTGACCAACAGGGCCAGACTTTGCTACTATATCTTGACGATATAGTGGTTTTCTCGTCTACCATTCCCCAGCATTTAGAATGATTGGATGTTGTGCTGGGATGGCTGCAGCTAGAGGGTCTCAAGGTAAAACTGTCTTAGTGTTCTTTCCTCCACTGGGAGGTGAATTATGTGGGACATGTCATCTCAGACCAGGGTGTTTCCACTGACCCAGCGAAGTTGGAGGCCGTGTCTAGATGGCCGCGACCAACCACTGGTACAGAGCTACGTTCGTTTTTAGGGTTTGCCAGCTATTACAGGAGGTTTGTGGAGGGTTTTGCCAAGTTGGCAGCTGAGTAGGGTGTGAAGAAGTCCAGCAGGCGAAGTCCCCAGACTAGCACTGGCATGTGGACAGAAGAATGCCAACAGGCTTTTGACATGTTAAAGGTAAAGCTGACCACCGCTCCAATACTGGCATATGCAGATTTTTCTCTGCCCTTCATAATGGAGGTAGATGCCAGTTATGCAGGCCTTGGGGCTGTGCTCTACCAGGAGCAGGATGGGAAAGTGCAACCCATAGCATATGCTAGCAGGGGTCTGAGGCCCATGGAGCAAAACATGTCAAATTATAGCTCTATGAAACTCGAGTTTTTGGCCCTGAAATCGGCCATGACCAAGAAGTTCCGGGACTACCTGTTGGGCCAGAGGTGTGTTGTCTATACAGACAACAACCCTCTTAGTCATCCGTTTACAGCTAAGCTGGGTGCCACCGAACAGCGCTGGGCAGCTCAGCTGGCCGCCTTCGACTTTGACATAAAGTACCGGCCCGGTCGGAGCAACAGCAATGCAGACGCGCTGTCACGTCAACACTCCCTGAACTGTGTGGATGTTGATTCTGTTGTTCCAGGTACTTCTGTCCCACCAGCGCTACAGCAAGCATTGGGGCCGCTGTCAGTCGAGGCTAGGGATGGGTATCGTTAAGGTTTTAACGGAACTACTACTCTTATCGATACTGCTTATCGATCCGCTACTCTTATCGGTACTCTTATCGATACTTTTTGAGGACGAAAAAGAAATAAATAAATAACAAATTAAGAACATAAAGTGTTTTATTTCCTCATTGTGCAACAACACTGTTTTTTTTAACAAAACATTTTACTTTATACATGAGAATGTTCCACACAGGATATTCATTTAATTATTTAATCTAATTATTTTCATTCTTCATAAGTGTGATGTTTCCTTTGATCTTTTGTTAATTTTCCACAACCTTGAATAGACTTTTCTGTCTGTCAAACACCAGAGTTAGGATTGAGTGAGATGATGGAAACAAATTCACTTTGATGCAGACTCCTTTCTATTTATTTATTTTTTTTTAAATCGAGTAAACCCAATAAATTATATAAATGTTACAGATAACAACTATCATTAGTCATTGATTATTATTAAGTTTAAGGAAGCAGCTGATAGTTTGTTGCGGGTTTGGAATCATAAGCAGTGAATCTAAGCCCCGCCTCTCTACCTTTATGTTTTGTGTAGAACACGCCGCCCTAGCCTGTTCTACACAAACAGCGCAACATGCGGTCATCGTAGCAGCAAGGTGACAGGATGGTGGGGGCTCCTTGATGCAAACTTCATTAATTTTACACAGAAACGGGTGTTCTTAGTCTAGAGTCTCACGTGTCCCCTGAGATCGCCACTGACTGTGTGTGCCTTGTCTTGTGTCTCGTGTGTGTGCGCGCGCGGCGTGTGCTGTCTGAACAGCCCCACCCCCCGTGCACACAAATAGACAGACGGAGCTCTCCGCTTCAACGAGAATACAGAAATTATTATCATCATAAATTAATGGAAATTGACTGACTTGGTGAGTTAAATATGGCAGATAACGCTTGTGGGACACAAAAAAAAAAAAAAAAGAAAAAGTAACGTCTCCAGTACCGATAGCAGAACCGTTCAGGTCAGATCTTAACGATACTGCGGTCTTGAAGAATGTGGCCCCGGGGCTGGTTCAATACCGGGGCACAGTACCCAACCCTAGTTGAGGCTGCCCAGGCTCCGATTGCCGCTTTTGTCGAACTAACGCCTGTGGAGCTGGGTAAGTTCCAGCAAACGGACCACGTGATTAAGGTTGTTTTGGATTTTTGGAGACGCCAGAGACGTCCGGATGCAGCAGAGCGGAAACAAATGTCCCCCGCTGTGCTGACTCTGTTTAAACAGTGGAATCAGCTTACTGAAGTCAATGGTGTTTTATACTGCCAGGTGTTGCGCCCAGATGGGGCCGAACCAGTGATGCAGTTGGTTCTACGAAGCTCTCTGAAGAATGAGGTTTTAACTCAGGTTCATCAGGAGCACCGCCACCAGGGGATTGAGAGGACCTTGTCACTTTTAAGATCGCGCTGGTATTGGCCACGGACGGAGGTCACTCAGTGGTGCCAAGCATACGAAAGGTGACAATTGGGAAAAGATGCCCCCCAGCCAGCTCTTAGTCTAATGGGACACTTGATGGCATCACAGCCTAATTAAATTTTGGCCATTGATTATATCCTCCTGGAACCAGCAAGGAACGGTGTTGAAAATGTGTTGGTCATCACTGACGTTTTCAGCAAATACACCATAGTAATTCCAACTCGGGACCAGTGTGCCTCCATGGTGGCCCAAGTGCTGGAGCAGGAGTGGTTTACAAAGTTTGGTGTCCCAGCCCGTATCCACTCTGACCAGGGTCGCAGTTTTGAGAGTTCTCTCATTGCCTAGCTCTGCCATCTTTACGGGATACAAAAGTCCCGCACAACCCCGTATCATCCGGCAGGGAATGGCCAGGTGGAACGGTTTAACAGGACTCTGCACAACTTGCTGTGTACTCTGCCTGTTTCCAGGAAGAGGGATTGGCATGCATGTTTGCCTCAGGTATTATATTACTATAATACCACACCACATCAGTCAACAGGGGAGTCTCCTTTTTCATCATGTTTGGGCGGGAACCAAGGCTCCCTGTCGATTTTCTTCTGGGAAGGGTAAATGATCATGGTGGGAGTGGTATTCATGAGTGGATTCAAGAACACCAGGCCCGGTTGCAGGTGGCTTATCAGGGAGCCCAGGAGCACCTGGAAGCATCTGCATCCCGAAGGAAGCATAACCATGACCAAAATGCAAAGGACTCTCCACTGACTGAAGGTCAACAAGTACTGGTCAGAAACTTTAGTGCCAGGGGCCACCACAAAATTCAGGATTTGTGGATTTCTGTGGTGCACAAGGTCATTAAAGCACCACGTGAGAGTGGGTCAGTGTACACCATTGCTCCAGTTAGCAACCTGGTTTGAACGAGACAAGTCCACCGCTTATTATTGAAGGTGTGGTTAGGCGAGCCTTTGGTGGAGGATGCTGGCCTTGGCGAGCCTTTAACCTCAGCTTGCTCTAGTTTAGAGGAGGAACATGAGAATGACTTTGACCTGGCGATTCAGAGAGCATCTCAGCCGTCAGTCATTATAGAACGGCCAGTTGTCCCACCAGTGGCGGTCTCTGAGATTTCCCGCCAGCGGCAATTCTGTTACCCGACACGATTGAGGCCACAGCCATCCTACAGAGTGACGCTTGCGAGCAGGCGGTACCACCCGTAATATCACCGACCCGTCCTGCTTTACTGGAACATGTAGTTTGCAAGTCAAACCGGGCCACTGCTGGTCAGCATCAAAATCCCCATCACCTTCCAAGATCAGTAGCAGAGACTGTTAGAGGAAGTCAGCCATTTTTCAATACAGTTACTGCTTGGTTTAGACCTTGGGATTGAACTTGACATCGGGACGATGACAAAAGAAAGAGGGGTAGATTGTGGCAAGTAGGACACGCCCTCTAATTATGAGGCAGCAGTAACACACTTGTGTTAATTTGGTGGCGGTGCTTTAAAAGCTCTCCTCCTCTTCGTTCACACATGAACTTGTGCTGTGCAGTACATCCAAGGGATAGGGTAGTGGCACGGGGGTTGGCAGGCAGGTAAGCCGGGTTTTGAGTTCTCTGAACCGAACAGGGAGTGGGAGCTGACAAGCAGACTCGTTCACAGCTCCCTGCACATAAGAAATCGGCCAGACTTTGGCACATCTGCAGCGTAGTGGCAATAATCTGCAAGCGTGACGTGACTCTGTTCACCTAGATCCGCCCTCCTCTCAGTGACCGGTATGTTTAACTGGCTTCCACCTGCACATACAATTTAAGGCTCCTGCAAACTATTTTTCCTTTTCTTCAGGAAAGTGTTTTGGGCTGCACGCCCTTCTCTCCCCGCAAAAAGGGAATTGAGCTGCTGCTTTGCTTTTATTGTTTTTTACTGTGATTTCTGTCTGGGTCCCACCCCCGCCACGATGGAACCGGTTGGAGCGAACGCCCAGCTCAAGGAGACCTCTCGTTGCGGTGGCATCTCACCGGACTGTGGACGACCCCCACTAGCTGATTGGCGGTGGTTGGGCGGCTTACCAGCGCCCCTGAACACTAATCACCTTTTTATCTTTATTTTTAATTGTGTGTATTTTATTGATATTGTCGATTTTATTCTTGTTTCAGGAGGTAGAAGGCCGAGGTGGTGGACTGCTGTGTCTGGTGGCAGGTCCCAGTGTGCTGTGTGGTTTTCCATCACGTGTGCAGTGATTCACAAAGGGGTGTTTGCATTGTTTTTACGCTGTTTTCAGCCACCTTGGTAAGCTCCTCCTTCAGAACATTTCTAACTGACTTTTATCAAGGATTGTTTTATTAAAAGGTTTCTTAACATTGTTTTTAACTGAAATCTAATAAATTATATTTTAAAACAAATCCCAGAGCAGGACCTGCACCTGCCTTATTTTAAAATCTTTTCCTGGAGCTCAGCGCCCCAGGTGGCGTTGTCAACTTTTTTTCTTGTGCTGCCACATTTACAATTACCAGTACGAAGCCCATTGAGACGACTGTTGTTGTGAAGTAGGGCTATATAAATAAAATTGAATTGAATTCTCAAGCTTTTTAGTTTATAGATTTCATTTTTATTTCTTTAAATAATAGCATTTTATGTATATTAAAATAGTTTAAAAATGCCATTTTAATTTTTTGATGCTAATATTGAAAGTCATGCTGTTCAAAGACCCATTTATGGTGTTTTTAACATGTTCTTAAGTCGTATCTACTTTTCTCTCATCTTTCCTCAGAAAGAGTGTTTTGTCTTATAATTTTAGTCAAACTCCAGTCTTGTTGTTTTTTTTTCCTTTGTGTCAGCAGCGACGTCTTCCTGGGTCTCCTATGGTTGCATCTCATTTTATCCAGATGTGCAGATCAGCGTTCTTCTTGCACCATTCCAACTCCTCTTCAAAGTTAGCCACAGAGCTGTGGGCTGTAAACCTCTTGATGATGCTTCTCAGTTTATGTAATTTTTTAGATTTATGTGGGATTTGTCATGTTGGACTTTTCTTCTCTGTTCATTTGTGTTGTTTCAGTGGAAACAACAATATACCTGTGAAGACCAAAACATTGGAACAATTTTCTGAGAGAGGGGCTGCATAGTGGAAGGAATAACAAAGAGTGCAGATTTATTCGGCCATGACTGTTAGTGTTTAGGACAGTGTTTAAAATACCAAACCATTCTGCTGATGTTAATAATAATAATAATAATAATATTGGATTGGATTTATCTGCGCTTTTCCAGATGCTCAAAGCGCTTACAATGTGTCCATTATTCATTCACTCCTCATTCATACTTGGTAAACTGGTAAGATGGTAAGCTACTGATGTAGCCTCAGCTGCCCTGGGGCAGATTGACAAAGGCGTGGCTAAAAGTTCACGGCTACAGTCCCTCTGACCATCACCGGGTCATTCATACACATTCACACACCAGTGGAGCTGCACTGGAGGCAGGGAGGGAGTGTCTTGCCCAAGGACACAACGACAGTTGGTTGGATGGAGCAGAGATCGAACCGCTGACCCAGGGAGGTATTCCAGAAAGCATGTATAAACTTCCACTGACTTTAACCCTGAACTCTTGTGTAAGTCAGCCTAAACTTGCTTACTGTGCGTATGTCTGTTTCAAAACCCTGGTTACGAGTTTGTTTAATTAACCTACTCTCGGTAACCCTGGGTTAATGTGTGTGCACACATTAACAACAAGGCATTTTCAACAGATTGCAGGTTTCCAGAGCCACCATGGAAACACGTGGAGAAAAAAAGAGCTTTATACTTCGGTGAGACGGAGTCTAAAATTTTAATGACAGCAAATAAAGAGTATAAGCCCATCATAACTTTAAAAAAAAATATTCGGCTGCATCATCAGCAAAATGCAAAAAGAGTTTCTGCTTGGAGAAAAATAACGGACAAAGTAAAAGCACAAATTTCTAATCTTATTTCCAGATTAGAAACTGGAATTTTGAAGTTTTAGAACACCAAATTATTTGGCGAACACGCGGCTCGCGAGCCGCATGCGGCACTTGGCCAATGAGCGTGCGGCTCTTTGCGTCTCATCATATTTTCTATATACTGTGCCTCATTTCATATTTTTTTTCCCTCTTAAACCACACTCAAACCATCAGTGGGTGTTAAAAATAAATAATGAATAATAATAAAAGTGATTTGGCAGTGTGTGTGTGTGTGTGTGTGTGTGTGTTCGATGCTGCTCCTGACACATACGTGACCGCCAATCATCTGCACGGGTTACGCCCCATGTCGGAACACATAGATATAGATTTGATGTGCGTGCAGACTGTTACCCTCATGGTCAAAATGGTGAAATTCAGAGTATAAATATAAACACAGGACGTTTCTGGAAGAACGGGAAGATTTTTCCTTTTTACTGAACAGAATGGAAAGTCACGATATTTATTATTATGAGCTATTGGAAGCAGTAACATTGGTCATGGCAGAAAAGAACAAAACGTATCCCGGAGAAAATTAAAAACTTCCTGATCATCTGGCACAAATTGTCTCCTTTATTAACAAGTTGAAGCTTTTCCGAAGATTTCGGGCTCAAGACGAGCAACGAGAAAACCGGGTCGACATTCTGGAGAAAAGACTGGACGATGTGGAACAGCAAGTAAGGATGAATAATGTCATTCTCACTGGAGTACCAATCAAGCCTGGAGCGAAGCTAACAGCAGGATCGAGCACTGCTAATGCTAATGCTAGCGCTAGCGTAGCTAGCAGTGCTAACACGGAGCGCGGTGCAGAGTCTCTGGAGCAGCAAATACATTCATTTCTCACATCAAAAGGGATTTCCCTGGATCTCAATACCATCGAGACCTGCCACCCACTCCCCAGGAGAAAGGAGACGGATAAACCAGCGATCCTCATCAGGTTTGTGAATCACAAACACAAGCTAGCTCTGATGAATCAACGTAAAAACCTCAAAGGATCTAATGTTTATCTGAACGACCATCTGACCAGGAGGAATGCTGAAATCTCCAAACATGCACGGCTTCTCAGGAAGCAGAAGAAGATTGAGAACACTTGGGTTAAAGGCTGCAGGATTTACGTCAAACCACTCGGTCCACCGGACCGGTCCAAGGTTCTGGTTGTGAACACCATGAGCGACTTTGAGAAGTGTTTGATCACGGTCGTCTAAATCAGCATGGAGTAATAAACCAAAGAGTCAAATAATTTCAAGAAATATGACACGTGGATTCATCACTTTCTCCATACGTCTGACGTCACCTGAATCAACAGCAGAGAGTTCTGACCTGCAGACTACTTGACCTCAACTTTCACCGAGCTGATATCAGCTGAAGAAGGATATGGACCTGAATCTAATGTCTGCAGACATAACATGGAAGAGACTAGAAACTGTTTTGAACCCAGAAGATCAGCTGTTTTTTCAGCAGAAGATATGCCAACCTTGGATAATTGACAGAATATGGACCCTTTTATTTTTGTTTTTGTTTGTTTTTTTCTCTCCCTTACAGCATTACCTTATTAAATATAAAAAAAAAAGGAAAAAAAAAATGATTAATAATAATAAGTTAATGATATTACTTCACTTGCTCCAAAAATTGATAAATTGATTCAAAAATCTTTCCTAATGTAACATAATTTTGCACATGTTTTTAACTTTTGATACTTGATGAAAGTTTACTATGAAAATCTCTGAAACAGTGTTGTCTATTTTACTGATATAGTATTATGTTCTAATCATATGAATGACTTTTATGAGTAACATATATTTTAGATAACTGATCTGCATTTGCCATGTTGATTTCTAAAATAGTTATTTTTAACATAATAATTAAGTAATTCATCTTTGTCATGTGCTTTATTGATACCTTATGATTTTTAATTCTGTCTGATAAAAACTGGGAACCGGATATTGATTAAATTATGTATTAAAATGGTTATAGTATAACGGGGTGGAATTATATAAGTTCGCTTCCTTCCACTCCCTTTCAAGCAATATTTATTAATATGTCTAATTATCCTAAGTTTGATTAGTTACTGTATGAATGTAAAACTGCAGATTGTATTGCTTTTGTGTATTGTTCCTACTTGATTGCTTGAAATAAACCATTTCAAATCAAATCAAATCAAAATCAAGTGCACATTCAATCATCCCACGTTCCTTCTTTGCGCAGCTCACAGCAGAAGCTGCAATCCAAATGAATGAAGCACAGAACGTGACGCTGCTTGCGCAACTGAACGGAAACGACCGCAGATCACTTTTCTTATGGATTTAAGGCAGAGACTGACTGATGAGATCCCCGCTGGTCACTGATGAGGCAGCGAGAGAACCAGAGATAAATGAGCAGAAATCTCTCTGAAAGAAGGCCCTGTTATAATTTGGAGAACAGACATCGGTCCGCTCTGACCGACACCCATGTAAAGGAGCTGATCAGTGTTGCCAGATAGTGACACAGTTTTCCAGCCCAAAAGTCATGAGAAAACCGCTAGACCCAGCGAAAAACCGCCCAATCCGCCCACCCCGCACACATATGTATAGTGTGGGGATCTGGGGGTTAGCCCCGCCTTCAGCCTAAGAGTCATGGGAAGTGGGGAATTTTCAGTGTAAAACCGTGAGCCAGGTAGCTGTTAGCTGAATTGACCTGCATGCCGTTTGGCTGAATGAGTTTGAAATGAGGTTACCGGGTTCCCAAAAATGAGCAGGAAGGAGGGGACGTGAATAATGCAGCCAGTTAAATTTAAACTCAGCACTTGTTGGATTACTACTCCTAAGTATGAACTGACTCATTGCAATGTATTAATATTAAATAGATTATTTGCCTTTGATGTAAATGTCAGTCATTCAATTTTAAATTAAAAAAACATATTAAAGCAAGATATTCTAATGATGGTCAAAATTAATTTAAGTTGCACACAATTTAACACAATTTAATGTGTTTATTGAGAATATGAATGACTCAGACACCAGAAGGATGCTCTGTCCAGATGTTTTTGTCTTTGTTGGTGTAAGGGTCATTGAAAGAGGAATGTTGAGATACAAAGAATTACCAGTTAAATGCTGATGAATAAATGGTGAAATATCATCATAAATCTGACTTCAGAGGAGTCTCTCCAGCATCAACCTCACTGCCCGTCACTGTGTGGTTGTGTGTGTCAGAGAGAGACAGACAAAAGAGTGCGATAAAGAGAGAGAGTGTGTGTGTGTGGAGGGGGTCTCTGACCTCCAGGGTAGTCTCTGTGCTAACTCTGGTTTAGCTGCATTGATGTGTGTATTGAGGGTGGACACTTTCCTTGAAATAAACACAAGTACAATACTTGCTGTTCTGTTGTAGGGAGAGGAGTGTTTTATGGAAAGTAATACGGCTTTCATTGCGTGTTTGTGTGTGTACGTTTTGGCAGGTCAGTGTGTGGTGTGGCTCTTTGACTCTCACAGGGAAAAAATTCAGCTCTTGGTGTCAAACTTGTTTGCCACCCCTGCCATAGACATTCGATGGGAGGTTAAGGGGTTTTACATAAACACTCTGCGGCTTCCGCAGCCAAGACTTGGTGGGCCAAAAGACAACCTTTCACCCGTGAGCCCTACTTTAGGCACCCATGCTCTAGGCTGAATATCAATAAATGCTGACTGGTTTTGCTCTGATTTACTAAAATGCCGAAGACACAGGCGTCCTAGCAGGCAAATGGCAAAACACCGACCAACGACCCTAACCCCCCCTCCACGACCCACGCCACTGCAGCCAACACCCAACACAGCCCCTGGCCACCGATTCCAGCCGGCAGCCGCTGCCTGCCCTGTGCCCTGAGGGAATCGACCCAGGTACCCCTGTGTCAATGCTAGTCAACTGTGCAGTCCATCCACTCACCCCAGCCAGGACCAGGCCCAGCCATAAGCATCCTACCCCTACTCTGTGATCTGACTAATCAGCTGGGACCATGGGGAGAGACTGAAGCAGACAAATTATGTGTGGAAGAAGCAGATATTATCTCTAAACTAATTTTACCTTACAGGAGATTTTTATTGATTAATGCTAAGATTATTTTTTGATTTCCAGTTCAGAATTGTTGGTTAGTGTCATGATTCGGAGGCGAGGCAGACCCAGATGCTGAAACCCGGAAGGAGGACACAGGTAAGGAGTAAGGTAAGCAATTAGGTTTATTTAGATCCGACGTGGTTGGGAATCTTGGCATGGCGGGAGGTACTGGCAAAGTTTTTATTTTGTTTATTTATTTTTTTTACTTGTCCTGTCCAACAGCTGGCAAACAGATGAGAGCTGAAGGCCTCTTGTGTTGGACATATTTTACTTTAACAACAGGGGTTATTAATCTTCAGACAAACCAGAGGTATGTCTGAGTAAACCCCTTTTGTAATCCAGGACAAACTTTATTCATTTTAATCATATTTGAAAATCTTTTGTGTTGGACCGGACGGAAAAGGAAAGGAGGGAAGAAGAGAGAGGGATGTTAGAGAGGGGGGGATAGGAGAGTGATTATAGAAGGGGGGGGGGGGGGGTAAAACCATGAAGCAGCATAAAGCAACAAGTTTTTGGATGGTTATACTCATTACGGTAAGGTTCAGATGCAATACAAATCTCACAGGGGCGGGGCATGTCCACACACACACTCAAATGTTATAAACACACTTATTAGCTGCAAAAATGTCTACATGTCAACATGAACACAATGCAAATATTGTTCACACACGCATACTTATGCTTTCAAACCAACTAGTGTGAAATATTTCATTCAATCACGCAAACTATTAGTGCAAAGGTGAGCTAACACCTGTGCTCAAGTGAGTGTTCATGTTCTTCTAATGCAGGGGTCGGCAACCCAAAATGTTGAAAGAGCCAAATTGGACGAAAAAAAACAATGTCTGGAGCAAAATATTAAAAGCCCTATTTAAGCCTTATAATGAGGGCAACATATGCAACATGTTATTATATTAGCTATATTATATTAGCTATATTAGCCTACTATCAAAATGACTAAGTTGCTACAAATACATAATGAGCATTAACGATTAAATGTTTATTTGCCCTGCACTGCATTCTGCGGAAAAAGACACGTCACGTGACTGCTCTGTTGTGCAAGTTTAACTTTATTACAATATCAATAAATTATTTTCATATCTTTGATAAAATTAAAGAAATGTAATAAAGAAATCCGATTTTTGATGTCATTTTTATTTTGAGGATTAGAACAAAAAACAATAAAATGGAATGTGCGTGCCCCATGACAGTCAGCTGCGCTAGAATGACAGAACAGCTTCAAGCATTTGCGGCGCCTGCAGACTTTCATTCAGCTCGTTCAGGTGTCTTGTCACAGTCATATCCACCAAAAAGTGCAGTTTTTCCAGCCACTTAGCATCTTCCAGTTGTGGGTAGTTCAACAAAGGTCTTTGCTTTTCAGGAATGTTTTCACGTGTTCATAACAGACGACAAAGTAACGCATAACGTCACCCCTAAACAGACATCGGACTTTGTTGTGTGCAGGAGATCAGAATATTAGCTTTCAACTTCATCAAGCAATGCACGGAACTGATGGTGGTTCCATTTACATCAGCCACCTGTTTAGCAGTCCGCTAAAAATAAAAAATAAAAAGCCCTGCTGGTAGAAATGTGTGTCGTAAGCTACAATATTGAAGTGGCGGTCATGTGCATTTTAGGTCTGTTAGCAGCAAGGGATTGTGGGACGCAGTCCCCTGATCTAATTAGGGCTCAGCATGAGCGTTTCTGTTTGCCCACGTTTCTTTTTATGTGGCAGTTTTGTTGTTCCACCTTAGTTTATTCTTCCTGTCATGTTTGTTTCTTTTTGTTGCACCATAAGTGTGGAAGGGGGAGAGGTTGATGAGTGCTGTGTGTTCAAATGAAACGGGGCTTGAAATGTCGGAAAGGAGATTATGCTCTCAGCTTCCCTTTCTACCCCCTCCTCTCTGAGACTGTGTGGATTCATGTAAAGTCAGAGACACAGATTGCTCTCCAGCGCAGCCAGTTGATTGACAGCTCAACTTATAGGTAGCTCAGCTCCCGTTGACCAGCTGCAAGTGACGTACCTGCTGGGAGTTACAATTTTAATTCTACATGCTTTTACAGCATTGGAAAACGTATATTTGTGAAGAATATTTGTGTCTTGTTTTTCCTTCTATAGAAGCCATATTAAAACAAAAAATATATTTCTCTCTCCCATCTTTTTACATTTTCAAACATTTTTGAAAATGCTCCAGGGAGCCACTAGGGCAGCGCTAAAGAGACAAAATGGCGGACAGAGAAACAGCAGTGGTGAGTCCAGACAAGAATTCAAGACTAAAACCAAATGCAACCAATGATCTGGACTCACAATCACTGAGTATAGCTGCTGGAAGGATCACTGACCTTAGACCTTAATATTATATTTGATGTTATTAGGGCAGCGCTAAAGAGCCGCTGCTCCGCATGCGGCCACGGGTTGACCGACCCCAGTTCTAATGGAATGTGAAAAGAAGGAGGGGGGTGACCAGCCATGCCCACACCAAGACCTCGCCGCAGCAGCCGCCACAGCCAGAACCCCCCAACGCCACACGGCAGCAGGCAGAGAACAACCGCCCCCCGGGCGATCACATCCGCCAACCAGGCCAGGGCCAGCAGGACCGCCGCGGAGCCCCCAGAGAGCAGGGAGGCCTGGGGGGACAGAGAGCACAGCTCCAGCCCAACCAGGAGCGCAGCCCCCTCGCCGCGCTGGGAGGGCCCAATGAGAAGGGTGCCTACAGCCCCAGACGAGCACCTCATCACCACCAAGGAGTTCTGGGCATCCCCCCGCCCCAACCCCAGGTTCGAGCCAGGACCCCCCCAAGGGAGACCCGCTCCGTGCTCCAGGCAGCCACCCACCCGGCCCACAGTTGCTCCAGGAAGGAGCAAGGCAGGGGCCAGCCATCCCCGTCCAGGAGGAAGGCACCCAGGAGATAAGGGGGGTGATGTGATCCCCGGCTTTTGGCCTTGCCAGAAAGCTCAAGGATCCCTCTCCCCGTGTGGAGAGAGCACCGCCGGGCCCAGGAAACCGGTACCCAGGGGACACGGCCGCCGTTGCCAAGGGCCCAATACCCCCTACCAGGGATGGGGTAGGGGACAGCTGGTCCAAGGTCCCACCTTCCTTGCGAAATGCGTGTGTGTGTTTGTGAGGGTGTGCGTGTGCATATGTGTGTGTTTATGTTGGAATGTATATTTTGAGGAGTAAAGGGTGTGTCTACTAAGGGGGTGCAGTTAAAATTGGTGGGTAGGGCACTGAAGGGAGGTCTCCTGATTACTCACAGTGATGTCCCATCACCCTCCCCACCAAGGGGCCCTAAATGTCTAAGGTTAAAATTGGCAAGTAGGGTGCTAAGAGGACATCTGCTGCTTGCTGGCAGTGATGCCCAAGCACCCCCCCCCCCCCCACCAAGGGCCCTACATGTCTAAGGTGCACATAAAACCGAGAAAGGGGGCCCATTCCATACTGCAACCATGTGAGGGGGACCACTGCCAAGCAACTCCTCTCCCCAAGGTGCATCACAGGCTAAACCCCCCACCCCCTCACCCTAAAATGAGATTATATGAGGAAGGGGGTAAATTGAGGACAGCTGGTAGACTGTCCCCCGGTGGTCAAACAGCCGTTCCCCCAGCATAGGGCCCAGGTCCCCTCAGTGCAGGGGTCCCATCCCCCGAGGCGCCGACACCCCAGGCCACACACCACCCAGCTCACACAGAGAGAGAGGAGCCAGAAAGCAGAGGTCGTGAGTACCCGAGGGAGGCCTCGAAAGGAGACACCCCAGTGGCGGAGGACGGATAAGAATAGTGGGCATACTCAATCCACACCAGGTATTTGGACCAGTCCGTGGTGATTTGAGCTGCCAGACAATAGAGAGCTGCCTCCAACTCCTGATTAGCCCGTTCCGCTTACCCATTGGACTGTGGGTGATAACCAGAAGACAGACTGACTGTGGCTCCCATGGCTGAACAGAAGGCTTTCCAGACCTGGGAGATGAACTGTGAACCGTGGTCAGGCACAATATCAGCCGGAATCCCATGGTGACGGAATACATGGTGGACCAAGATGTCGGCAGTTTCTGTGGCAGTAGGTAGCTGAGGAAGGGGGATGAAATGAGCAGCTTTGGAGAAACAGTCAATGACTGTGAAAATAACAGTGCTGCCTTGGGATGGGGGTAAACCAATGACGAAATCCACAGCAATATGAGACCAGGGGCGGTTAGGTGTGGGTAGAGGATGCAGAAAACCAGAAGGAGGGGAGTTGGATGACTTGGAGCAAGCACAAGTGGTGCAAGCGGCAATGTACTCTCCATAGATGGCCAAAGAAAAACGTTTCCGGATGAGGTTGAGGGTCCTGTGAACGCCACCATGGCATGCAATACGGGAGGTGTGTCCCCAAGTGAGCATGTCTGACTTGAGGGAGGATGGCACAAACAGAGTACCATCAGGACAGGGAGCGTGATCAGGTTCCTCACCTTGAGCATTCTGGACACGAGTTTTAATGTCCCAATTGAGACTCCCCACGATGCAGGTGGATGGAAGAATGGTAGCAGTTGATGAAGATTTGGAGGAGCAATATTTTCGAGAGAGGGCGTCAGGTTTAATGTTGCAGCTTCCGGGTCTGTAAGTAATGGTGAAATTAAACCCAGAATAAATTAAAATGTCATCCAAATAGACGAACACAACACGACTTATGAAGTCTCGGAGGACATCATTGACTAGGCGCTGGTAGACTGCGGGAGCATTGGTCAAGCCAAATGGCATTACAAGATACTCGTAATGACCAAGGGGAGTGTTAAAAGCAGTCTTCCATTCATCACTCGTCACTCAATTCATCATTCTTTTTATGTGCACAAGGTGATAGGCATTGCGGAGATCTAATTTCGAAAATATATGAGCCTCTTGGACAGAATCAAACACGGACCTGATGAGAGGAAGAGAGTATTTGTCTTTGACAGTTAATTGGTTAAGTTCACGGTAATCAATACAGGGACGCAAGGACTTATCCTTCTTTTCAACAAAGAAGAACCCTGCACCAACTGGAGAAGATGAAGGACGGATGTGTCCCGGGGAAAGTGCCTCATGGATGTACTTCTCCATGGCTACTTTCTCAGGACTGGATAAATTAAACAATTTACCCTTAGGTAGAGTAGCGCCCTGGAGTAATTCAATGGCACAGTCATAGGGTCTATGAAGAGGTAGTGAGCTGGCTTTGGCTTTGCTAAAAACGGCCTTTAAGTTATGGTAACAGGTAGGAACTTTAAAGAGATCAATATTTTCCGAAATAATATAACAGAGAGAAGCGACGGAGGGAATGGCTGACTGGAGGCAGTTAGCCAAACAGAACGCGTTCCAATTAATAACGCATTAATGAACCCATTCAAACTGGGGGTTGTGTAGTTTGAGCCAGGAGAAACCTAAGACTACGGGGTTTTGAGGAGAATGGGTGACGAAAAACTGATCAAACTCTCTGTGGTTACCAGATGTAATGAGTAGTACAGGCTTAGTGTGATGGGTGATGAGCGAGGGGTGTTGACCCCCTAAACCAGAGGCTTTAATAGGAGAGTCCAGAGGTTCTATGGGCAAGGTAAGTTGCTTGACAAGGCTGTGATTGATTAAACTTTGCTCTGCGCCGGAATCAATGAGAGCTTGGGAGTCAGAGACTTCTGACTTGTAACAAATCTCGACAGGGATATACAAAAAATCTTATCCAGTGGAAACCACCAAATGGCCCGCTGCCTTTCTTATAGCGGGGAGTTCTGGAGTTTAAACGCAACGGGCATTGCGAAACTTGGCGGCCCTGGCTACCACAGTAGAAGCACAAACCCTCCTCTCTGCGCCTTTGACGCTCTTCAGGGGATAACATTGAATATCCGATCTGCATTGGGTCTTCCGGAGGTTTGCGAGGTATTTCCGATGTAGAAAACGAATTAGCAGCGGTAGAATGCTGAGGGATGCTAGGAGGTTGCTTACGGGTCTGATGACTGCGTTCACTCTGGCGTTCTCTGAGGCGGGTGTCAGAACGTAGGGCTTCAGAAACCAGTTCTTTGAAAGAGGGAGCTTCAGGTTGTGTGCACAGATGGTCTTTTATAGTGTCATTAAGAGATTGATTAAAAATACGTCTTAAAACTGGATCGGAACAACCTGCCTCCACAGCTAGAATTCAGAAGTTGATCAAGTGATCGCTGACCGATCGATTGCATTGCTTGAGGCTCAACAATTGTCGGGTGGCTTCTTCCTGCTTTTTGGGTTGATCGAAGACTAGACGAAATTCTCAGATGAAGCAATCGAAGGGAAGATGCGTGATGGGATTGGCCGCTAAGAAACCTTGAGCCCATTGCAAAGCCTTGTTTCTGAGAGAGTTGACTATTTGTGTAATTTTACTGTGATTGGTGTGATAGTACCTGGGAACTTGTTGGAACAAAAGTTGACATTGCAATAGAAATCCTCCACAGGCTTCGACGTCACCAAAAAAGGGTTCAGGCTGGAGACTGAAGTTTTCCGGTGTGGTGACGGAAGCGGAAGTTGGGATGTTGCCGGAAGATGGGAGCGGAGCTGTAACTGTGGAGGTAGAAAATTGTCCAGTTAATTCCAAAAGTGTTTGTGTCATACCATCCAGACATCTGAATAGATCTTGTTGAGCAGAAGCCATTTGGGTTTACATATCAGCTTGCCGTCCCAACATGATGCCTTGCTGGTTGACTGCTAGGCGGAGGCCCTCTTGGTCAGCTGGGTCGGGAATATGGCCAGTTCGTTCTGTCATGATTCAGAGGCGAGGCAGACCCAGATGCTGATATCCGGAAGGAGGACACAGGGAAGGAGTAAGGTAAGTAATTAGGTTTATTTAGATTCGACGTGGTTGGGAATCTTGGCGTGGCGGGAGGTTCTGGCGATGGCTAGTTCTCTCAGGAGATTCTGGAATGTAGCGGCTGCTCGTTGAAGCGTTTGACTCAGGTGACTCTCGTGGCATGAAGTCCTGAGGGAGAGAAAACAAAGATTAACGAGGGAGCAAGACATGAGTCTAAGGTTAGACTAAGCACCATCAGGGGCAACGAACTGGCGAGGAATGCTGGAGCTGGGTCTCCTTAAGTAGAGCAGAGTCTTGATGAGGTGAGTAGTCACAGCTTCTGGAGTCAAGTGCAGAGCAGAGGGGGGAGGGGAAGGATAGCTGACAGAGGCACCATGACAGTTAGCTATACATAAACCGGTGAGAACCATGTGTGCCTTGTTGGTTTCCATGTTAATGTTATTTAGGTCACTTAGTAAACAGAGTTTGGGACATGCAGGGACTTTATATCGAAACCTTATTAATAAATCCTCACAGACCTAACGGCAGAATGTTTAGACAGGTGAACAGAACCACAGGGCGTGCTTATAGTCGTCTATGTTGTTGCCTGTGTACTGTGTGCAAATAACAGACTGATTGAGACCCATCTTAAATAACCTTTGTCCTGCGTAGTGAGTTCTGTGGAGAATCTTGTGCTGAATTAGTTGCAGATTAGGTGTTCAAGAATCCACGAAAAAAGTTGTGGGGTTCCCCAAGGGTTGATTTTAGGTCCTACACTTTTTAACTTGAATAAGTTGCCTCTTGGGGATGTCATCAGGAGACACAGATTGTCTCACTTCACTTCCCACTTTGTTTTGAGAAGTGATAAAGACTCATCTGAGAGTACGATTGTTTCATTTATTTTAGAAAGAAGTTCCTGTCTTGAGGTTATTTTCATTAAATCTGTTACTGCTGGTGGAAGATCTAGATGTATTGTAATTGCAGAAATTTTAGCTCTGATTGAATATTTAAGTTTTAGACATTATAAAATTTGACATAACACCCATTTTAAAAAAGCTGCATTGGCTTCCTTTGCATTTCAGCATTGATTTTAAAATTATTTTAATGGTTTATAAATGTTTTAATGGTCTTGGGCCTTCTTATTTAAATCATCTCCTTTCAAGTATGGACCCTTGTGGACCCTGAGGTTGTCCAGGGCTGGACTTTTAGTTTGTAACAATCCACCCTCCACTCAGCGATGGGAACATCACAACGCTGTTCTATGACTGGGGCTTCAAATATCAAGTCAATCTACCCGCTAATATTAACAATAAACACTCATGCAGCTGTGTATTCTGTGTGTGTAACAAATGATAAACTTTACATGGATAAACACCACGCCCAACACTCAAAATACAAGCATCCCGATTTCCCAAAGTCCACAAAACCCACAGTGGAAACCCAAGTCCCGCAGTCTTGCTAACAAACAAAGGAAATGGTCTGGAGGAATATGAGTGTTTGGTGGGAGGCCGCTTCGCCTCAGTTGCTGGAACGCGTCCCACATGTCAATGAAGCTGCTGCTGATCATCGCATTGGACGATCTGAGCTCTTTGGGAAAAATAAACACAGACAAAAATTATAAGGAAAATAATCCGAGTAAAAGATAAATGTGAAAAGACAAATACAACACATGACCACAAAAGTACCTTGAAATAAATCCTGTTAACAAAATACACATGTTTTCAAATTTCAGGTCATGGTCAGAAAATAAAATGAGCTTCATTCAGCCTTTGCTCTGACAGACGAAAAGACAAAATCTGAATTTATACAGGAAAGAAGCGAGGTCTATAACTAAAGCAGATGAGGTATTAATATACAAAGAATACAATGATTTTGATCAACACTGAAGCGATAAGTATTATATGCAGGCTGGCACTAACTAAGCTAGAAAACCTCAACACTGTCTGATCACATATTTTATTTACCAAGGCAAAAATCAATTAAACCACGACCATAAGGCGCACTCAAAGTCTTAGATTTTCACCAAACTGTAAGGGGCGCCCTATGAGTTGTTATGAGGCGTAGAAGAAGACGGCATGAGAACAAGGGAGGGAATAGTGGGCGTAAACAAGACTATTAACAACATGACTAAAGCACCGTTTAAACTGCAGCTATCAGCTACGCAGAGGAACATGCGATCAGCTGCAGAGAATTCAGGAAGAAGGAATCCATGGTTCACAAGTGGAGGAAGCTGTAAAACCAACTCTAACAGTCAAGAAGACGCAGCTGAGTTTCCACAGAAAAAAAAGGTGAGTGATGGATTAACGATCAGCGATCAGCTTGGAGAAGCTTCTTTGCAGTCACCATTTGATAGATATGGTGCTTCCAGCGGATTACAATGAAAAGCTGTTCATCTTCCGCTCACACTGCAGTAAAAAGATCTCTGACAAACACCTCCAGCCACATCACCAACATGGACAAGGCGCCGCTGACTTTTGACATCCCCGTGAGTCGCTGCGCCCATTCTCGAGAAGAACGGGAGCAGCGCAGTAGGATACGCACAACGGGGCAGGAAAAGTCGGCTTTTACTGTTGTGGGAGGCAGCACCAGGCGAGATACCCCACAATTTGTTAATAGATTGTAGAAGCTTGTGTTGGAAAAAAGTATATAACTTATCACATATTTGCTTTTACGAATTACCTAGCTATATAGGTAATATAATCATGTTTGAAGAAGTGTTTGTGTCCAAGTTCTGTTTCACAGGGAGGTGAAGGTGAAACTCTTGGGAGGAAACCGACTGTCCTAGCGTCTTCCCAAGATCAGCATGTTATCTGCTTCCAGACCTAAATCAAAGGACGCTCTGTGTTAGTTATCCGTGAGAAAAGGCTTTGCAGGGCCAGAGATGATGTGGGAAGACTGAGAAAGGATGGACATGTTGCAATTAATGTTTTGTGATAGCGCTGCAGCTGTATTCTTATCTGTTTCCACTCCTTAGAGCTCAGCGAATATGTAAATTAGGAAGTAACGAACAAACATAATAAAAGAGGAGGTGACAGAATATGCGCCAGAGTGGAGAGAGGTTGTAACTGGGTATTATCTCTGTTTGTTATCCTCCTAAAAGGTACCTTGGTCTGTTGTCTTTCTTTCCTTATGACATTATTCTGATGTTGCAGGTTGTTTGAACCCAACAGCTTGGGCTAACCTGTTTGCTTGCACTGCTTTCGAAGTGCATTATTAATGAGGAGCCACACGGCAACAAGACAAACTCAGATGTAACATGCAACAAATAGTCCACTTTTTGAGAAAAAAGCGATCCAAAAATGAAAATGTAACAAGAAAAAAATAAAGTATATGTATATAAAAATAAGTAAGTAAATAAATCGCAACCAACTCAGTTTTGCTCCCGCTGCCTTTTTGTAAACATACACTGAGTGTGTGTGTCTGTGTGTGTGTGTTGAAACCGGTGTGTCTGCGCTCACATGTGTGCAGGACGGAGGGGGGCAGAGCACACACATGGGTGTGTGTGTGAGCGTGCATTCTGTTTGTGTTACTCAGTTTTTATTTATTTATTTTATTTAACCTTTAATTAACCAGGAAAGTCCTATTAAGATTAAAAACCTCTTTTCCAAGGGAGTCCTGGCCAAGAGGCAACACATTTCGATACAAAATATATATATAAACAAACATTAGTAAAACCACTTACATTATAAAAAGCAGTTGCACATCATTGTTTCAGTCTCTAATGCTTTGAGCTTGTTCTTAAAAATGTGTAAAGATACCAGTTCAGTTAATTTCCAGTCTTTCTGCAGTATATTTCAAGCAAAAGGACCAGAGTGGACAAAGGCTTTTTCCCCCAGCTATGTGCGGGCAAATGGAACAGAAAGCAACAACTGGTCTTTAGATCTTAAGGAGTGAGATTCCACACTTCTCCTTGTGATTAAAGAACATATGTAGGGAGGCAGTTATGCAGAACAATAATAAAAAAGATTTCCTCTAAAAGAAGAGAGACTGGTTCTTTCTTTAACCCGCTCTGGGGGCTCTGAGGGTCCGGACAGGTGAACCCCGAAGGAAGGTCCGCCTTCGGCCCTGGAGAGGATCTCCCCTGCAGTCAGAAGGGTCATCGAAGGAAAGTCACAGTAGTAGGTTCGTAGACATATCACAGGAACACTGCACATTTTAACGTGCCCGCGCCCTAACACCCGGTGCACCTTTTGTATGTGTCAAATACGGAAAAATCACCCATAACTGAGACTGCGTCCAGTGCGCCCCATGGTCATTAAAATACGGTACCTGTATCCTTCTTGCATCTGTAAAGTCAAAGTGAGAGAGAAGGATGGAGGAACGGTGGGGGGGTCCAAAATAAAAAAGCTAGACTTGCAGCAGAAACTACATCCCGCAGAAAAGGAAAGGGAGCCGCTCATCTTCAGACGCCGAACTAAACACAGAAATGGGAGATGAGAGTCTGTGCTGCTTTGTCTGCATTACAGAGGAGGTCACATGACACACAGCAGGAGCAGGATGAGGATGGACGAAATCAGTTTGGGTGTCAGACTGATGATTGCAGACCGGCTTTGTGCCCAGGGCTGTCTTCAAAGAAGTATCTATCATAATAAGTTCTGCAGACTCACAGAGGGCACTAGGTGAAAAGAGGCCATCAAACCTACAACACAAGACGTGGTTAAATAACATTCCAAATGTTCTGCTCCAGTTTGCTGATGGATGAGGGACACCTGTGTGGGAGGGCGTGGTTACACACGGAGCAGGGTGTTTTTTTTCTTCTATATATGTCTGAATTCATTCCCTAATCCCTAACTACTAAAGGTGTAGATAGCGCGGCATGATGCCCTGAATTTTAAAAGCAATTCGGACACCATCACTCTTTTTTTTAATGGCGAATATGATGTTATCGATTCCACAAAATCTAATTATTCTGAGTGTTTTGTAACAATTATTTATGAGTCCACTGTGTTCTGGAGATGATGATTGATGGTTTATTAAAAAAGTACATATAAATACATTTTTTAGGTAAAAATTGTACCGACGCAATGCATTGTGGTTTATCTTCACCGATCTAGTGAGCATTGATGCAGACTGATTTTTCACAGAGACCTCTGGGAAATTTTGAAATTGTAGATTCAGACAGCCCTTTAAAATGCGGAACACACTATACACTATGTAGTGAATGGGAAAGGAATTCAGACGCAACCTAGGAAAGCAGTGCGCGAGGGGATAGGGCGGTCGGACTCAGAGGTGTGTGGTCCCTGACACTTGGGCATAGCCTGTGAGGTGGAGGCAGGAGCAGAGCTTGGAGCCGGAGGCAAACAATTCCTGATGCTTGGAGATGGCAGAGCGTGAGCCGCAGCGAGTCCGCATACTAGAAAAACGCTCACTTGGAGGGAGATCAGCTGAGCAAGAGGGAGCTGGCATATCCCTATAGGAAGACGTACACTGCCATTTGGGGATGCAGAGGGATGAACAGGCTTCACCCCTCCCAAAATTGTGTGCCAGCTACACCCCAAGATTTTTATTAGTAGCCTGTAGCTCAGAGGTTTTATTCAGGTTTTGTAGAAATGTACTTTCCCCATTTTACATTACTGTGTGTGTTCTTTTAACCCTTGTGCTATCCTAGGCACTTTAACATTGGCAGTTGGGTCATCTAGATTCACTAGACAGAGCTCTGAACCTTTTTTTTTCAACGATTTGTGATCTTCACTGATTCAATGGATTACATGAAATTTGTCCACCTTTATCCACCTTTGTTATGGTAGGGAGAACACGTCAAAGTAAAGGTGGGGTCATCCAAGACAGCACAAGGGTTAAATCTAATTGTGGATTTGTTTGTTTGTTTGTTTGTTTGTTTGTCTTTATTGCATGGCTACTGGTGGCTTGGAGTGCAGGACTGCGTGCTGCGGCATGTTTGTTGTAAAATGACTCTATCTAGTGGTGAAAACCAAAACATACTGTTCTGCGATATACAAAATGACTGGTGATGAACGGCGCCAGAGGGTTCTGGAAAGAATGTGATGAGGGGTGGTCCAAAAATAAAACCCGTACTTGGTTGCAGTCCGCTGTCCTGTTCTTTGCGAAGTAATACAGACATAACATGTGCTCATTTGAGGGCCTGTCGGCTGGGAGCACAGCGCAGCATGGACAATCATCCATTCATCTTTTTTGATTGCTTTTTTTTATCTTGTTTTATGTTGTCATTGTTTTTTACATGATTTTCATTACAACATCAGAAAGGGAAGTCTATGGAGCGACGGGTAAAATCTTCAGCAGGTTCTTACATTTTTGTAGTTCGGCGACCCCCCCCTCACCCCTCTGACATCTGCTCTTAACTCACCTGCATTGTGTTTTATTAGATGAGTTCACCTGACTGGGGCCTTAAAGTCCCCCTCTAATTATCTTCTGATCTATTGTCAAAACATTATCAGTTATGATTATGCCGTTGTTTGCCAAAATCCTAAAACCGGTGTCTTTTTCAAGAACATGTTTCTGCAGAGCAGCGGGAGTTCATTAGATTCATGTCATGACCACTTGGGTGGGTGGGACTGTTAGCGTGGAAGTAAGCCTCCACCGATATCCCATCCTTCCTTTGTTTACACTCTCTTCCCTTAGCTTACCGCCTCTCACAACTTTCAGCTAACATTAGCAGTACAAAAAAAATGGCGAGCAAATTGGAGCAGCATAGATGGCGGTCATTGTTAACCTGGGTCTCGAACAATCCGGTAAAGATATCATAGGTCTGATTCACATATTTTGTTTGGCAAATATTTTATTTTGTATTCCCTTCCTGACACAACCCTCTTTATCTTGGGACCCCTCGTAGCTACATTACAAAGGGTGGCAGAAAAGTCAGGGGTGGGGACTCCTTAGTTTTTTCCCCCTGGAAGTCAGGGGGAAAAAATATTTTTTTTAAATGAGCTAAATGACCACTCTCAACTCATTTTTTAATGCCACGAGTAGCCAGGATAGGCTCCAGCAGCCCTGTGACCCCGAAAGAGAGTTCACTTAAGAGAGATCACTTAATTAAAAGGACAGTTCAAATCTGAGGACATGTTATAAGGAGGGATTTCTCTCTTCCAAGAGTCACTTAATAAACCTTTTATTGCAGCTACACACATCATAAAATTATAACTCAGGTGGGATAGGCTACCTGGGTTACACACAACAATCATATACAAAAAGAATAATTTTATTGTCTGAATACCTGTTTTCCATAAAGAAATAAAGAAATAAGCCCATCTCTTGCATCCATGATTAGTGCAGTCAAACATCTTGGTTGGTTGTCATCTTTCTGTGTCGTAGATGTCCAGGATGCTTCCAAAGATGGACCCCTCTTTGGACTGCTGCAGTCTCTTTTATAGATGTTCTGATGCCCAGAACCCACACCTGCGGGACATAAAAGCCTCTGTATGGTTGATGATTTCTGTTCTGGGGCATTTTCCAGACCCCAAAACAAATGTTTTTTGTGGTTAACAAACAAATGTTGACCTAAAGACCAAGGTTTCATTAGCTTTATAACAAACACAGTAAAACATCCAACTGTATAAGGAACACAATACATGAAAGAAAACCTGTTTTTAAACACAATGATGTGGAAGATTTGACTGAACTTAGTGACTATTCAAGGACAAGTTTAGTAAAACGTATTTAAGATGACTGACTTTTATGTTTGTAGCACTGTAGAAAAATGACAATCCTAAAAGCAAGCTTTCACATAGCCTTTTAACACGGGAGATGTTGCCAGTGACACATGAATAACCCACTCTCTGACCGTTTATGCCCTCAACATGAATCAGCAGATTCTGACAGTGAAAAGCTGCTTTTCATCTCGGCTTTGTGCCAGTGCAATAGGAAGAGAATCAGCTGATTTACGTTGATTGCATAATCACTTCACTAGGGTAAAGTGTTGCAAATCAGCACAAGCGGTTTTTCTTTGGAAACATCATATCTGCTAGAATCAAGGTTAGAGCATAAACAGTTGAAGAGTTATGATAGCCGAAAAATGTCAACATGAGCTAAAACTATGGGGTTAAATAAAAAATTTTGATCTGTTTGTCAAAAGTTAACAAACACAAGAACTCAAAAGCAGAATAAAGACATTTTCAACAAAAATTCTGACATGGGGCTTTGAAATCTATGACTATAATTGTGGCTCCTTTGACTACTCCATTGTTCTTTGAGAGTTTGAGTGTGCGGATGCAGTAGTGTATGTGAATGATGAACTTAGTGCCAGTAGATATTTGGGCAGGTTTTGATCTGTTTTTTTGCATGTAGAACAGAGAAGAAGTGAGATCAAAGAAGTGGTGAACATGACAGAAGAAAGGTTTTTAGGATGCACCTATAACTTTCATAGGGGGAAGAGTGAAGAAGAAAGGAGAAGAGGGGAACTAAGAGCTGAGTCACTGAGCCGATTCCTTTTTTCCAATTCCACCCTTTTATTTAGAGATTTCAGAAATTCAGAATTCTGCTTTCTGAACCACTGAACTTGTAGTGGTGAATAACATTGTGTTAAAATGGTTCAGGGTTGTGAAGCATTTGACACACTGAAACTAGTGACATCTATTGGTCAGACTAGAAAATGGCTTCAGAATGGAACATAAAAGACCAGCATGTCATGAAAGAGTCATTATGTGTGTTCAGTTACAAGACAGAAACAGGAAATATCACCCATGACCAGAAAATAAATAACACATTTAAAGAATTCAGTAGGAATTTATCCTCATCACAAATCGACCCATCAGAATAGAGTATTAAATCATTTCTTGACAATGTTAACTTACCAAAACTAAACAAAGACAAATTTAAACTTCATGAGTCTCTGCTGCAGATGCCCAATAATAAAGCCCCGGGGCCGGACGGTAGAGCCCTGCGCGGGACTATTTTCTTCATCCCGCTCCCGCCCGCGCCCGCCGAATTTCTGACCAATCCCGCCCGCTCCCGCAACGTATGCGTTACACTCCCGCCCGCATCCCGCAATATGTATGTCCACTCCCCCCCGCACCCGCAAAACTCGGAGAATTTATTCCCGCACTGTAATAGAGATGCATTGATTTTGTATCGTCTCCCGTCCCGCAGAAAAAAAAACATGTGTTTGTATTGATATTATTAAAGAGATTCATGTCCCTCCTCCAGCCTCATTTTTCCATGCATTCCTCTTTTGTGTAATCTGCAACTTAATTATTAAATATATTTTCACTAATCCTGTTCGGTTAAAAGTGTGCGTGTGTGCGCGCGCAGACAGACGGCCTGAAGGAGTATGCAGGCTGCAGCCAGGGGTAGTTGGCCTGAAGCGCTGAACCAGCTGATAAAGCTGAAGGTCGAAGTCATTTGAATTTATGGAGGAGAAAAAACATTGTAATGGTTCAACAGAGCTGAAAATCTATGAATTTTTTCCTAACAGAAAAATACTTTTTTTTTTAGCTTCAGCCTTTTCCAGTTTTTGCTGTTTTGCGCCTCAGTGGGGCTTCAGCACGCAGATCTGAACACCATGTGTGTCTCACGATGAACCTCGTTTGTGGTTCTTCTCTGCTTCATCCATTAACATCATGTATCTGCCTGGAAACCTGCTCCTTCCTATCCAGCGCAGTGTTGCCAGATAGAGTAACAGCTCTTTCATCCTGTGCTGCGCTATAGAGCGCCCTGACTATCGTGTCAACATATGACCGTATTTTGCGCTCTGTGTTGCACACTTTAAATGAGCAGCAGACCACTGAACATTTGGGCGTTTATTTACGGGTTCTTTCCAGTACAGCAGCGTACGTAGGCTCATAGAGGTGGGTGTTTTCTAGGAAAACCGAACTCTCACCGCTCATCCGATCTCTCTTCTCTTCCCTCTCTTTCATGCTGCTCTGCGCGCTCCCGTATGACGTCAGTCTTGCTCGACAGCGCTCGTTCCACCTGCTGGCCATTTACAGTACTACACGATTTGTAATGAACCCACAACACTTCAAACAGTTTTAAAATTAACAAGGGGGTGGTTTATTTTCACTCTCCCTACATCTGTGTAGAATACACTGGGAGCGAAAAACAACTCTCAGCTGCAGAGGATGTGAACAGGTGAACAGGTGGAGAGGAAAAGCAGGTAGAGAGGCGGGGGAGGGGCTTTGGCTTTAAACTGTCAGATGGAAACACGGGCGTCAGATTCAGACGCAGCTTTCACTGCGGGAGTTAAAGCAGAGACTGTCTCTGGGATAATATTATGAACTCAAACATGGAAACATGATTACCAAGTAGAACTCTTCAAAATAATAAACCGGATCTCTCCACATTCTTCGTGTCTAGCATGCATTGATGCACGCATCGCTCCATGCAGGGATCAGACCATAACTTTAGCTCGTAGCTCCGCCCACACGCGACCGCGGTATCAGGCTTTAAAGAGCATAATTTCTAAGAGGCGGGGTGGAGCGTTGCACACCCCCAACAACAGGTTAGATGACAGTGGCCATTAGGCGTCTCTACCTGGTGAGTTCACGGACCTTACATAAGAATCCAACAGCCAAACAAGCCTAACATGGTCTGCGCTAATAAATATTCATGAGATATTCATGGCCACACTGATCCCGCAGGGTTTTTTTTGCCGTCCGCTCCCGCCCGCAGCACAATTCAAACCGCCCAATCCCAAAAGATTTGGGTTGGGTCCCGCGGGACCCGGCGGGACCCAATCCCAATGCAGCCCTCTACCGGACGGCTTTACTGTAGAGTTCTACAAAGAATTCTGGAACCGTCTAGCACCAGCTTTTTATAGAATGGTTATGTTTATTAAGAAACGCAACTCCTTACCAGCTAATATGAACTCAGCTGATATTATTATTTTCTTAGAAACCAGAGAAAGACCTCCCCCCCTTGCCATCCAGCTGCTGTCCCATCTCTCTGATCAATGCTGATCTAAGAATAATATAAAACACTTGCTAGAAGACTAGAAATGATCACTCCTCTCATAAACCACTCTGATCAAACTGGACTAATTAAAAGAAGGCATTCACATGAAAATGGTTTAGTTTTTCAATTTCATTAAATGCTGAAAAAGCATTTGACAGGGTAAATTGGGAGTTTCTTTTTGCTGTTTTGCATAAATTTGGGTTTGGATAAAAATTCTGTAATACAGTCCAAGTGCATCTGTTAGAACAAATGAGGAGACATCTGACAAGGGGTGTCCACTGTTAGGTGTAGGTTGGATTTAGAGCCGGTTCTTGATGAATTGTTTTCTTGAATACTCTATATCAGGGGTGTCCACACTTTTTTGGCATGTGAGATACTTTTGAGACAACAATGTCTTAAAGATCTACATATATATAAAAAAAAGCCCCTCTCACCCTCCGTGGGTGGTTTCTCCTCCATGCTCAGGTCCTCTACCAGTGGCCTAGGACCTTGACGGTCCTGCAGTATCTTAGCTGTTCCTAGCAATGCACTTTTCTGGACTGAGAGGTCTGAGGTCTTTCCAGGTATCTGTTGTAGCCTCTCCTCCAGCTTGGGGGTTACTGCCCCAAATGCTCCAATTACCACAGGCACCACTGTCACCTTCACTTTCCAGGCTTTCTCCAGTTCTTCTCTGAGTCCCTGGTATTTCTCCAGTCTCTCAAGTTCCTTCTTCCTGATGTTTCCATCGCTTGGCACTGCCACATCCACCACAACGGCTTTCCTCTGTTCTTCATCCACCACTACAATGTCTGGTTGGTTCGCCATTACCATCCTATCAGTCTAGATCTGGAAGTCCCACAGGACCTTTGCCCTCTCATTCTCTACTACCTTCGGAGGTGTTTCCCATTTTGACCTTGGGGTTTCCAGTCCATATTCTGCACACGTGTTCCTTTGTATCATTCCAGCCACTTGATTGTGGCGCTCCATGTATGCTTTCCCTGCCAACATCTTACACCCTGCAGTTATGTGCTGGATTGTTTCAGGCGCCTCTTTGCACAGCCTACACCTTGGGTCTTGTCTGGTGTGGTAGATCTGAGCCTCTTTTGCTCTGGTGCTCAGGGCTTGTTCCTTAGCTGCCAGGATGAGTGCTTCAGTGCTGTCCTGTAGGCCAGTCCTGTCTAGCCATTGACAGGACTTCTTGATATCAGCCACTTCAGTTATGGTCCGGTGGTACAGCCCATGCAGGGGTTTGTCCTCCCGTGAGGATCTGTCCTCCAGCACTGTATCCCCTGAGACATTCACTGAGCACACTGTCAGTTGGGGCCTTGAGCTTGATGTACTCATGCATCTTGGATGTTTCATCCTGGATAGTGGCTTCTACGCTCACTAGTCCTCTGCCTCCTTCCTTGCGGCTAGCATACAGTCTCAGGGTGCTGGATTAGGGATGGAACCCTCCATGCATGGTGAGGAGCTTTTCTGTTTTAACATCCGTGGTCTGTATCTCTTCCTTTGGCCATCTTATTATTCCTGCAGGGTATCTGATAACTGGCAGTGCGTAGCTGTTTATTGCCCGAGTCTTATTTTTGCCATTGAGCTGGCTTCTCAGGACTTTCCTTACTCGTTGGAGGTATTTAGCTGTTGCAGCTTTTCTTGTTGCCTGCTCCAGGTTGTCATTTGCCTGCAGAATTCCAAGGTACTTGTAACTGTCCTCGATGTCTGCTATTGTTCCTTCTGGGAGTGAGATCCCTCCTGTGTGGACTACCTTGCCTCTCTTTGTCACCATTCGGCTGCATTTCTCGAGCCCGAATGACATCCCAATTTTCAGTACTGTAGATCCTGGTGGTGTGGATCAGGGAGTCAATGTCACACTCGCTCTTAGCATATAGCTTGATGTCATCCATGTAGAGGAGGTGACTGATGTTGGCCCCATTTCTGAGTCGGTATCCATAGCCAGTCTTGTTGATTATTTCACTGAGGGGGTTCAGACCTATGCAGAACAGCAGTGGGGACAGAGCATCACCTTGGTATATCCCATATTTGATGGATACTTGTGCAAGTGGCTTCTCATTGGCTTCAAGCGTGGTTTTCCACAGCCTCATTGAGTTTCCTATGAAGGCTCTTAGAGTCCTGTTGATGTTGTACAGCTCCAAGCATTCAGTGATCCATGTGTGTGGCATTGAGTCATAGGCTGTGCACATAGGCTGTGCACAGGTTGGTGTGTCGTGACTTGCAGTCTTGAGTAACTGTTCTGTCGACCAGGAGTTGGTGTTTGGCTCCTCTGGAGTCTCTACCAATGCCCTTCTGTGTGTTACTCATGAATTTATCCATGTGCCTATTTATCTTGGTTGCAATGATGCCTGACATGAGCTTCCATGTTGTGGAAAGACAGGTTATTGGCCGGTAGTTGGATGGGACTGCACCCTTTTAGGGATCCTTCTGGATCAGGATCGTTCGCCCTTCTTGTAATCAATCCAGGCTGTGCACAGGTTGGTGTGTCGTGACTTGCAGTCTTGAGTAACTGTTCTGTCGACCAGGAGTTGGTGTTTGGCTCCTCTGGAGTCTCTACCAATGCCCTTCTGTGTGTTACTCATGAATTTATCCATGTGCTTATTTATCTTGGTTGCAATGATGCCTGACATGAGCTTCCATGTTGTGGAAAGACAGGTTATTGGCCGGTAGTTGGATGGGACTGCACCCTTTTAGGGATCCTTCTGGATCAGGATCGTTCCCCCTTCCGTTAGCCATTCGGGGTGAGTCCCATCTCTTAGCAGCTGGTTTATTTGTACCCCCAGGCGCTCGTGGAGTGCGCTGAGCTTCTTTAGCCAGTAGGCATGTATCATGTCAGGGCCCGGTGCTGTCCAGTTCTTCATACCTGAGACTCTTTCTTGGATGTCTGCCACTGTGATGGTTACTGGATTCTGTTCAGGGAGGTTGTTATGTTCTTTTCTCAGAGAGACCAGCCACTGGGCATTGCTGTTATGTGCTGTCTCTTACACTTTCGCAGGTTGAGTTGCGAACAACCTGTTTATTCATCTGGCTTCACTGTCTCTTGTGTACCTCTTTAGGTGGCTGCTCAAGGCTAGGAGCCTTTGTTTGTCAGTTTCCAGTGCTTCAGGTATGAGCATCTGGCTGCATCTCTTAGATACTTGCTTTCTCATTGTACCTCTGTGAGCCTCTGTCAGCTTACTCACATCCTTCCGAGTTGCCTTGATTTTGGCCTCTTACCGTTGCTTCCATGGTGGGTATTGTTTTCTCTTATGGTTACTCTTATAGCCAAGCATCTCAAGGATCACTGCGGCTGAAGTGTAAACCAGTTCATTGATTTCTGTGATGTTTGTGGTAGGAATTGCCCTCAATTCTTCATTCACAGTTTCCAGTAAACTTTCAGGCGGTACATCACTTACCGTTGTAGCTGGTGTCTGGGTTGCCTAGGGTTCATTCTAGACATGGTCTTGTCTTTCAGGTCAGTTGCTGCCTCGCTCAGTGTAATTGTGGTTGTTGGGGCTGTCTCCCCAATCTCAGGGTGGGAGTGTGGTATAACCTCCTCTCTGACCTGTTGTTCTGGCTCTCCCATGGTATTGCATGGTATTGTAGCACTTCAATCTCAAGTAGTAATAGAAGTTGCCGCTTGTGGATGTTCAAGCATTTGGCTACGAGTTGTTTGGCAGTTAGCTTTGATTGGGGGTTTGGAAGCATCCATTCATTCTCTCACATTCTCTGCATGTAACCCCACTGGTTGGGATTACTTAAGTTACCTACTTAAGTAGTAATGTTCTAGCATGTTCTAGCATGTACCTCATGTTGTGAGGTTGGCAGTAGCGTAAAGGGTCTTGCCCAAGGACCCTCACTGGGTGATGTTAATTGCTCACCATTGTTATGGTAATTGCCCCATTTCCATTGGTATGGTAATTACCCCCATTTTCCATTGCCGTTGATTTTCCCGCTCTTCGGAGAGACGCCACAGAGATCCCGTAGGAGGATGGACACATCATGGCATGCAGCAACCCGGTTCGGGCCCCGGGGATCACCGCTAAAGCCCCATCATCAGGATCAGACGAGCGTCTGCGGCTGGATCTCCCCGCGTCCTTGCAGGCTCCAGCAGCTTCCTCCCACCGTCGGATCCTACAGAAGGTCCACTTCTTTAACGCGGTAACTCACTGTTTTCCAGGAGCCACAGTTCTGGATATTCTGGAGAAACTCCCAGACCTGCTGAGATCTTTCCCTTCCACAGTCAGGAGGCTGATTTTACATGTGGGTTTTAATGAGACATCTTATTGGGAGTCTGAAACGACTAAAAACGCGTTCATCAGACTTTTTAATTTTTGACTATTGACTGTTTTTATCTCGGGACCCCTCCCCTCCCTCTCCCGCAGCCAGGGCCGCTTCAGCAGGCTGCTGAGTTTGAGCTCCTGGCTCCAGTCTGCATCCAGCCTGAACAGATTTGTTTTTATTGAAAATTTTAATCTTTTCTGGAACAGAACCTCATTTTATAAAACTGATGGGATTCACCCCAGTCCAGTGGGCAGCAATGTTTTAGCTGCAAACATCAGACACTCTGTCCAGACATCACCGGCCCCCATCATGCCAACACCAGTGCAAACCTCCTCCTTATCCGTGCAGACATCGCTCTCTGGAAGTGACTGACTGTGTGTGATATAACACCCCCCCCTCCCACATACCCCAAGAAACTGCTTCAACCATCAACAGTGCTTTCTTGCCATGACCTGCTGCCCCCCCAGTCTATCCCATTAAGACCATTATTACAATCAGGTCTTCTATGAGGGGACGTGCTGAGAGTAAAGCAAACATTAACTGGCTTTGTCTGCTAAAGGAAGCACCAAAGCCTGAGGAAGTAGCTTCCACAACCTCTCCACCCCCCTCTTTTAACATGGCACTTTTGAATATTTGGTCGTTGTCTAACAAAACTTATTATAAATGATTTTATCCAAGATTATAA
Source organism: Oryzias curvinotus (assembly GCA_023969325.1). Classification (NCBI taxonomy): domain Eukaryota; kingdom Metazoa; phylum Chordata; class Actinopteri; order Beloniformes; family Adrianichthyidae; genus Oryzias; species Oryzias curvinotus. Next base: position 146,665 of record CM043716.1, on the reverse strand, counting down.
AATTGATGGTCTCTTTTTAACAGAAACATGCCTAAGCACTGATGCATCTACTGGTCTCACAGAGGCCTCTCCACCCAATTTTAGCTTTGCTTTTTCAACCAGGGAGAGTAAAAAGGGTGGGGGTACTGCATCTATATTTTCCAACTCCTTTGCATTAAAGCAGATTTCATTAGATGAGTACCCCAGCTTTGAACATCACGGTATTGTCTTTAACAGCCCTCTAGTTTTAGGCATCACAGTATACAGACCACCCAAACCAAGTTCTGTGCTTATTGAGGAGTTTTCTGCATCTGTCCACACTTCCTTTAACATGATTTTAATAACAGGTGATTTTAACCTGCATATAGACAGGAAGTCAGACTATTACATGACCCAGTTCTTGGACTTGCTCTCCTCTCTTGATTTTAAACAACACGTCATGCAGCCGACTCACAACAGGGGGCGCACTCTTGACCTCGTCATCAGTAATGTTTACCTACCAGTGTGTCCAGTGTTGTGGACCTGGCTGTATCTGATCATTACTGTGTGCTTTTTAACATCACTGGTTTTATAAAGCAAGAGACCTCTGTGAGAACGGTGACGAAACGCTACTTGACTCCTGAAGTGGTTAAAAAGTTTATTACATCTGTTTGCTCCAACTCTCCACCTGTCTTACCGGCCTCCTGTGATCTACTTGTTGAAAGTTTTAACAGTAAATTAAAATCCAGTCTCAACTCAGTTGCTCCACTAAAATCTAAAAAGATAAAAATTAAACCTACACCCCCCTTGGAGAACTGAGGAAATTTGAGAGTGAGATTTTAAATATCATGAACTCCTCTCTACAGACAGGTAATTTTCCTGCAGTGGTGAAACTGTTACTAAAGAAAACCAATTTAGATCCTTCAGTTGTTTTTTTTTTTTAACTTTTATTTTTCAATTTTTGTCAATAACCACATACACACTCAACAAGACAACACATAAAATGGAAATATTCAAAAGCAAACAAGCAAAGAGGGGAGCCAGCCCCTATATCTCAGCAATATGGAAAAAAAGAAGTAAATAAGTAAAAAATATAATAATAATAAATAAAAATTAAAAAATAAATAAAAGAAAAACCAGTTCCAAACAAGATGTGTTGGGTACATCAAAGGTTTTCTATCATAATCCATTAACAATGCAGGGGGAGTCTTAAGCTGGATATACAATAAAGTGAATGAATAAAGTACAGCAGATGAAAAGAAAGTACACTTCTACACAAATGCTCTTATTATAATGGCAGAAATGTTCACATTAATATAGTCAAGGAATGGCCTCCAAGTTTTCTCAAAGATATCAGTTTTGGAGTGTGAGAGACAAGTCAGGCGATCCAAAGGAATGTATTCCATTAACGTCCTCTGCCATCCAGAAATTGAGGGGGTTTTGTCTTTAATTCAGTTGTGAAGGATGTTTTTCCTTGCACAGAATGCCAATATGTTATAAAGCCTTTTATTATATATATTAATAATCCAGCAGCTGGGAGGGCCAAGAACCAGAGAAATTGGGTCAGACCTAAGATCCTCTTTCAGAATTTTTCGCATTTCAAATAAGACATCTCTCCAGTAATTCTGTATCTTAATACAAGACCAGAAATAATGAGTGAGATCGCCGATCTCCGTCTTACACTTAAGGCAAAATGGAGAGACATCCTTTCTGTATCTAGAAAGGCGGTATGGGGCAATATGTGCTTGATGCAGAATCATTAGTTGTATTGCTTTTTCCGGTTACACACTGTTATTTTTTTGCATTATCCCAAATGTCTTCCCACATCTCTTCTGTTATTGTGACACCGAGCTCCTTTTCCCAGGTCTTTTCGACTGGTATCCGAGAACTAGCATTAGAGCAATTCTTCAAGGCAGCGTAAAAGGCTCTCATGGAGACCTCCCCCTGATGAAGAAGTACCAGTTTTTTGGTACCATAAATGTTTGGATTTCTTTCTATGCATGCTTTACTTGGGTTGATGCCGACATCTGGTGAAAATTTCATGCCAATAGCTCGATTAGAAATATGTTTTTTGAGAGAAATGTTGACGTGTTCAATACTTATTTTCCCCGCTGTATATATGCACGCACACACGCACATACACAGACATACAAAAATAAAAACCAACCCACTATTATGGTAACCACCCTTAAAAGTATCATAAAATGAAGAAAAAAGAAAAACCTCAATCTGGGGAAAGGGAATTAAACCATGTTCAGTAATAATGTGGCATTAATTAAATGTTTCATGCGCTTCACTAAATTGAGGCCACTCTGAGCAGCAGTGGAACAAAGTCAAACCAAACAGACTTCTGTAGAGCATATAGCCATCTGAACGATTGTAACAAACTGAGCTGTGCTCCGCAAGAGAGAGAGAGACAGGAACTATCCCGAAACACCTGTGACTCACGTGCAGATTATTTTAGAGTGACAGCAAATGCCATGGCCTTCTCAGGTGAAAAGAAGCTCCTGGCCTCTCCATGATGTAGGATTTTCAAGGTAGCAGGGTACAGTATCATGTATTTGGCACCGATGTCCCGCAGGTGTTTTTTAACCTCATCAAATCCTTTCCGCTTACGCATGACTGCAGCTGACAGATCCTGGAAAAACATGATGTTCGATTCCTGAAATTTCACAGACCCGTTGCGTCTTGCGGCGTCCAGGACCCTCTGTTTGTCAACAAAGTTGTGAAACCTGATCAGGATGGGGCGAGGTCGCTGATTCGGGCCTGGCTTATGAGCGAGGGTGTGATGCGCCCTTTCAATTTTAACGCAGCCGTTTTTGGCCTCTATCCCGAGCAGGCTGGGGATCCAGGTTTCGAAAAACCTTGTTGGGTTACCTCCCTTCTGGTAAGCCGATAATTCAAATATTCTTTCTCCTGCCTCTGTTCTCCAGATCATCCACATGCTCTGTTATAGCCTGTATTTGGCTTTCCAGCGCCTTGATCCATTTTTCGGCCGCGTCGGTAGTGTGTTCCGTCGCCGAGATCCAATCCTTTATTTCAGTAGTTCGTTCCTCAATTTCCTTCAGCTGTTGAGAATGGGTCTCCAGCAACCTTGAAAGTGGACACAGCTTCTCCTCTATCACCATAGTTATGTTTGCAGTTATTACTTGTATGGTTTGACGAAAAGCCGGGTCCAAAGCACTCTCTGCGTCATTTAGTGCCTGTTGCTCCTCTGCTATCGGAGGCTGGCCGGGCAAGCTAGCAGTGGCTTCGGGCTTGCTCGTCTTAGCTGATTTTCTACGCTCTTTCGGTGGCATCTTGTCCTGGCACTTCAAAAAATACTCATCAATGCTCATAATAAAAAGCCAGTTTTTCTGTCTTTTTCCTTAAAAAGGATGTAGATGACAGATTTGGTGGGGTTATGCTGAAAAAAGCAGTGAAGTGGTGCGGAGCTAAGAGAAAATCAACCCTTCCACGCCGCCATCTTGAGTCCCCCGATCCATCAGTTTTTAATAATTACAGACCAACTTGCCATTTTTAAGTAAGGTTTTAGAAGAACTTGTTTTTATTCAGCTGAATGAGTTTCTCTTAAAAAACCAACATTTTTGAGATAAACCAGTCTGGCTTTAGAACGAGCCACAGTACTGAGACAGCCTTGTTAATTCAGGTCAGATCTCAGTTCTAGTTCTGTTAGATCTAAGTGCAGCTTTTGATACTGTTGATCACCTGATTCTTGTTAACAGACTTAAAAGTCTTGGCCTTCAGGGACTGTTCTCAAGTGGTTCAAATCGTATCTCATGGAGAGAAACTTTATGGTTAGCATGGACAGACACTTTTCTGGGGTCCATGAAATTAATTGTGGTGTGCCTCAAGGTTCCATCCTTGGCCCCTTGCTTTTTAACATTTACATGCTTCCACTGGGGAATGTCATCAGAAGCCACAACATCAGCTTTCATAGCTATGCTGATGATACCCATCTGTACATAGCTATGTCTCCTGATGACACAAGACCAATAGAAGCACTTTTTAACTGTATTTTAGATGTGAAATCATGGATGGCAAATAATTTTCTGCAGCTCAACCAGGAAAAAACTGAAATTGTAGTTATTGGTCTTGAAGCCAAGAGAGAGAAACAGTTTTTGAAGCTACAGTAACTTTCATTAAATCATTCAGAAACAGTCAGAAATCTGGGCGTTATCTTCGACTCTAAGCTAACTTTTATCCCCCATATAAAACAGGTGGTTAAAACTGGTTTTTATAATCTTAGAAATCTGGCTAGAGTCCACCCACTGCTCTCTCTTGCTAATATGGAGATGCTAATGCATGCTTTCATCATGAGTAAAATTGTTTACTGTAACGCCCTGCTTGCTGGTCTTCCAAAACCCAACATTAGGAACCTTCAGCTTCTCCAGAACTCTGCTGCACGAGTTCTCACCAAGACCAGGAGGCGGGCTCACATTGCCCCAATTTTAAAATCCCTGCATTGGCTCCCCATAAAAGGCTCAAGACCCATCTTTTTAACCTGGCTTTTAGCTAATTTTTTACTACTTTTATTTATATATTCAGTTATTTATTTATATGTATTTATTTATTTATTTTTATTTATCCATTTATCTTGTTTTATGAACTTGAACTAGATTTTTAACACGTTATTTTAATTTACCTTTTTTCAATGTTTTATTGTTTTTATCAATATGTTAACTTTTTCATTCTCATTTTTAGTTCCATTTTTTTTTTCCGGCGCTTCCTCAGTTGGACCTCTCCCTCTGGGTCGGCTGCTGTTCAGCCACTGCGGCTCTGGATGGGAAACTGCATCACCACTTAGCTGTGGTGGAGCGGTCCCCGCCTGTGATGTTGCATTTGGCTGTCTATGCGGCTGTTCACGGAGAGGGAGGTTCCAATTATCAGCGTTTCTAACATCTTTTTTTTCGTGCTCAGCCTGTTTCTCATTGTCTTTCCCCATCAGTTAGTGTGGGGAGTGGGGGGCTAGGTACGGAGAGGGGGGCCCTATTTATTTCTTTTTTTTTATTTATTTATTTTTCTTGTGCTTGTTTTTTTTAATCGTCATGCTTGTTTTTATATTTTGTTGTGTTTTAATGTAAAGCACTTTGTGTTATATTTTTATATGAAAAGTGCTTTATAAATAAAGTTTGGTTTGATTTGATTTATGTATTTTCCTTTGTGGGCTTTAAGAAGGTTGGAGCCCAGGACTAATAGCTACTGGCATGTGCAGAAGCAAATAAGCAAAGAAACTGTCCTTCAGATTACACCGTCTGCACAAGATGTAGTCTATCTTTGTGCTTCTACCTCCACTCTTATAGGTTACCTTATGTTCCTCCCTCTTCTCAAAGAACATTTTCACTCAACGCAGTCTCATCCTAAAATGTGTAGTAGCTACGTTTGTCCACATGGAAAAACGTAGCAGTTTCGCAAAAACGCCCCTTAAATTGTGCGATGAATACGTTTCATTTTCCTATTTGATTTCACTGTAGCCATTTCCAGCTTTTTTGCTGAATCAACCACTATCTGTCCTTCTACATTTCTCTCCTGGACACCAAACCTACCCATCACTTCCTCATCACCTGTTTCCTTCACCAACACGCCCATTGAAATTTGCGCCACTGACAACTCTCTCACTTCTAGAGACACTCCTCATCACTTTACCAAGGTTCATCAAGAATCTCTCCTTCTTTTCCAGTTCACATCCTACCTGTGGTGCATACCCACTAATAGCATTAAACATCACACCTTCCATTTCTATTCAAAGATTTTTTAATGACTTGCACATTACTACAGCCAACAACACACTTACACACAGTTTTGGCCTTGAATTGAATAAATTAGTCTTTTACAAAGACCTTTTGTGTTAAAACAGTAAATTAAAAAGCATTTTGAAATAATGATGCTTTTCTTGAGTAGATTCACAGACACTCATTAACTCAAGCTGAACTGATTTTTTTTTATTTCTGCATCAGGGTGCACAAATATGATCAGCAGCATTTATCAACGACTCTGAACAGAAAACTGGTGAAGCCAGGCGTGCTTTGATAATTTGCAGTTTGATGGGTGGGGCAGGGGGGGATTGGTGACTCATGAGGACTGTTTATTTTGCTTTTGTGATTTTTTTTGGGGGGGGGACATATGGTGGTGGGCTGACTTCCTCAGCTGGATGTATTTCACTAGCAGCTCTCCTCCTGAGAGTTCTCCCAGGGTGAGTGTCTGTATGTAGTTTGTGTGCTCATGCAAAATGCCCCCATCTGTGACCAGCACTTCTGATGGAGGGGCAAATAAAGGTTACACAGGACCGGTCCTGCAACTGACTGAAGCGCTCTCTCTCCATCGTTCACTTCTGCTCACGCTGCCAGACCTTCAGAAGTAGTCTTGGGGCTGTAGCTGACAAAGTACGGAGCAGAGAGATTCTGTTTACAGGAGTTTTGCATTGTTGTGTTGTCATGAAATATTTGTGGCACACAGAAATCTGCAGGCCAGATGGTTGAGCAGGGCTCTCCTCTACTGTGTGCCTTTCTGCATGTCTGTTACCAGTGGATGTGGGTGGAGGGTGAATGTCTGCACGCTCATGTGTAATTGTGCCTACATCTAAAAGGTTTGTGCTGTATAGATTCAATTCTATATGAGTTTTCCCACCTCACTTGACCAACTGAATCATTTGATGCTGAGAAAAATAATTCAATCAATAAATAATATTGAATGTAATATTGAACGGCAGCACAGTGCCGTTGACATTCTAATCTGGTAATTGTTCTCTGATGCTACTTTTTATAGAATAAACGGGAGATCCTGATTACATGAGTGAAGAAAGCAGTTGCGGAAAACATGGAGAAGTTTTTAAAACGAAATAATGAAGTACAAAGTTATGCCAGTCCCTCTTCAAAGGCGAAATTTATACGAAAATACAACCCCGATTTTATGAAGTTCGGCTTTGTGAATGGAGGCAGTGAGGCAGAGCCTAGAGCCCAGTGTGTTGAGTGTGGGCTAACATTATCCAATGAAGCTCTAAAACCGTCAAAATTAAAGCGCCATCTGGAAACCAAACATCCGAAGCTTATTGGAAAGCCAGTGGATTATTTCAAAAGAAAGGATGATGTGCTTCAGATGCAGAGGAGGTCTATCGTGTCACTGACTGGCGACGCTAAGTGTGCGTTAAAGGCCAGCTACCTCGTCGCCAGACGTGTGGCGCAGAGTAAGAAAGCGTTCACCATAGCAGAGGAACTGGTTCTGCCTGCCGCTGTGGACATGTGCCATGAGATGATTGGTGAGGCTGCAGCAAAGAAGCTCAAGACCATCCCGCTGTCGAATGACATTGTGAGTCACCGTATTGCTGACATGGCCTCAGACATTGAGCAGCAGCTTCTGGGGAGAATAAGAAAGAGCCCCTTTTTCTCTTTGCAGCTGGACGAGTCGACTGACGTCACAAATGCTGCGCTGCTGTTGGTTTTTGTTCGCTACCGGTGGGATAACTCTTTGCAAGAAGACATTCTGTTTTGTGGATAACTTCCAACTCGTGCTACAGCTGAGGAATGTTTCCGCTGCATGGATAACTACTTCACTGAGAATGGCCTTGACTGGCAGAACTGTGTTGGAGTGTGCAGTGATGGCGCAGCATCAATGACTGGCAGACATCGCGGTGTCATCAAGCAGATACTTGATCTTGCGCCAGAAGCTAAATGGACCCATTGTTTTCTCCACCGTGAAAACCTTGCAGGTACCTTGAGTTCCATGAGGTGATGGATGTCACTGTGAAAACCATCAACTTCATTAAAAGTAATGCTGTGAACTCCAGATGTTTTGCTCAACTTTGTGAGGGCATGGAAGCAGATCATGTCCAGCTGCTCTACCATAGTGAGGTGAGATGGCTCTCAAGAGGGCTTGTTCTCACACGGATCTTTGAGCTTAGGAAGGAAGTTTTCTCCTTTCTCACTGATAAGAAATCTCCTCTTGCACATCATTACACCAACGCAACATTCATAGCTAAACTTGCCTACTTCTCTGACATTTTTTCACTTCTGAACCAGCTGAACATCTCACTTCAAGGGAGAAATAGCAACATATTTTTTGTTGCAGACAAAGTTCAAGCTTTTCAGAGAAAACTTTCTTTGTGGAGTAAGAGGGCCCATGAAGAGAGACTGGACATGTTTCCACTTTTGTCTGACATTTTGGAAAGCTCACCTCAGGTGAAGATCAGTCATTCAGTCTCTCAGCATCTCTCACAACTGGCAGAGAAATTTGCTGAATACTTTCCTGAGGATCCCAGGGAGGGACACATGTGGGTTGTGGACCCATTTTCAGTTGATCCCACTGAAAATGATGTTGCTTTGCCCTCACATCTGGAATCACAGCTTCTGGAAGTTTCCACTGACAGCACTTTGAAAGGGCAGTGGGGCTAACTGGACCTAGGTTCCTTCTGGATTGTGGTCTCAAAGGAGTACCCACTTCTAGCACTGAGAGCTGTTAAAGTCCTTCTTCCTTTCACAACCACATACCTGTGTGAATCAGGATTCTCAACTGTGGCCACAACTAAGACCAAGGCTCGCAGCAGACTCGGAGCATCACTGGAGGCTACCCTTAGAGTGAGCCTTTCCCCCATTCCACCCAGACTGGATTTGATCATGTCTAAGAGACAGGCCCAAGTCTCGCATTAAGAGGTTAACATGAAATGTGATTTGTAGCATGTTAAAAAACAGACTGTGGTGGCTGTTGTTAGTTTGTCACAGATTTTGAGAGTAACAGATACAAAAGTTAAGACTACTAATTTGTCAAGTTCATCAGCATTTTGTAAGGTGATATTTTAATTAGCACTTTATTTAAGTGTCATTTACAGTTTATTTCATTTCAAAATTATTTTTAAGTGTGCTTGCTTTATTACCACACAATTTTATTTATCAAAATGCCTTATAAATGTTTTTGGAATTCTAATTTGTGCTAAGCATGACAACTGTGGTTTACCTATTCAGTGTGAAAATAAATGTCTTTGATATGATCATATTGTAGCATTTTTTCCCACAAGATTTTACTTTAATAAACCATAAAATGACTTGATTTAATTATTAAACACAAATCGAACAAGATGTAGATCAATTTACATTAACATGTTATTTGAATGGGCCTTGAATCACGTTGTACGGGGAAAATTGGGCCCCAGTGTCAAAAAGGTTAAGCAACTCTGGTCTAGTGGGTCTAGATGGCCTAACTGTTACAGCTTTGGCCGTATTTGGTTTTGTTTTGTTTATTTATTCTGTGTTTTGTGTATTATTTCTGTATCAGAGTGGGACTTCTGTGTTTCTGTGCATCTTTGTATCTGTTAGTTTGTGATTATTTGCAGATGTGGTGCATGAAGGTGTGGCCTCCAAATGGACCAGAGCTGGTGGAGGCAGCCTTAAAGGCACCACATGGACCTCCAGACAATGAGAAGGGAGCCTTGCAGCAACAGTCTCCACTGCAGCTTGGCCCTCTTCTCCATTTTGTTTTTGACTTCCCCACTTGTGTAGTTTGTGTTGCACTTTGTAGTTCGTTGTAGTTTTTGCGGTTTTGTGCCCACTCTGTTTAGTCGTTTGGTTTGTAGTTCTGTTAAGTGAAGCTGTAAGGGTGATCTGCCATTTTCTTTAGAACCTGTTTTCTCCTGTTTTGGTTAGTGTTTGTCTTTGTTTTCCCTTTTCCTTTGTACAGGTAAGAAAACAAGAATTTCAGTTAGGTGGGGGCTTTTTTTATAATTTTTGTCGTGGTTCACCCTGAAGCCTTTTTGCTTCACTTTTAGTTCTTGTTGGTTATTTATTTGCAAATACATTTTTTATACTTTTGTATGGAGACATTCATTTGGTCTTTGTGTTACAGTCAGTTTGGTAGCCAAAACCTTTACTTTTTTATGTATGCCTCCAATTACCCCTAGACATAAGAAGGGGGCGTAATACCAACTCCCAATGTTAAAGGGCCCAGGATAGCACAAGGGATAAGAAAAGGCTCAGTCTCATCTTTTTAACCTTGCTTTTAGCTAATATTTAATACTTTTATTTATTAATTAATTTAATTTTTTATCTATTTTATATTGTTTTATGAATTTATGCTAGATTTTTAATGCTTTATTTTAATTTAGCTTATTTCAATGTTTTATTGTTTATTGCTTTTATCATTATGTTTACTTTTTTATTTTCACTTTTATCTCCGGTGCTTCCTCAGCTGGAACCTCTCATTCTGGGTCGGCTGCAGTTCAGCCGCTGCAGCTCTAGATGGGGACCTGCCGCTTAGCTGTAGTGAAGCGGTCCCCGCCTGTGATGCTGCATCTGGCAGGCTATGCATCTATTCAAGGAGAGGGAGGTCCATATTATTAGCCTTTTCAACATTTTGTTTTCGTGCTCAGCCTATTGCCTATTTTCTATTTCTCATTGTCTTTCTCCATCAGTATAGAGGGTAGGATGTGTAAAAGGAGTGGGGGATTGTGTGCAAGTATGGGGAGGGGGGGGGGCTATTTTTTTTATTTTTGTGCTTGTTTATTTTAAATTTTTATGCTTGTTTTTATATTATTTAATTTGTTTTGTTTTAATGTAAAGCCCTTTGTGTCATACTTTTATAAGAAAAGTTCTTTATAAATAAAGTTTGATTGATTTGATAGTGTCAAAGGCTAAGGTCTAACAGGACCAGAATAGAGAGTATTCCCTTTTCTGAGACCAGTATAAGTCATTAGAGACTCTAACTAGTGCAGTTTTAACACTGATCCAATCACTCCATGTTGAAACAGAGGTTACAACAGAACACTTTGTCAAAAAAAAAAAGAAAACTTCCTGGTAGGACCAGACTTTGAAAAAGGTGACAAGAGGCAGAGCTGGATGTAGCAGAGACAAAGATTTTGAGGTTCTCTTTAAGGGTTAACCAGGGTAGATCAGGAATGAATCCATCAGAGGAACAGATCATGATAGATATTCTGGATATAAATGCAGAAAAATAGATGGAGATGGTTTGGACATGTTGAGAGGAGGAAAAGCGATGATGCTGGTAAATGGATGCTGAGGTTGGAGCTACAGGAAGGAGGCCTGAGAAAATTCAAAGAGAAGGTTTATGTAGAGAAGGAGGACATTAGTGGGGGTTAGTGAAGAGAAGGTTAGATGGAGGTGGATAATTACCTTGTTCCTCCCTAAAAATAAAATGAATATGAAAAAGATATAATACTAAAAGCATTTAAAATGCCCAGATACACATTTACAGATGGATTTTATGGGTTAGATTTTTCTGCACTTTTGCAGACACTCAAAGCGCTTACAATGTGTCCATTATTCATTCACATTTGGTGATGGTTATCTACTGTTGTAGCCACAGCTGCCCTGGGGCAGACTGACATGGGTGTGGCTGCCAGTGTGAGCAGACGGCAAACTAACAGAGGCAGAGGTAACTTTCTGGCACTGATCAGCAGAGCAGGGCCTGCTCTAAAGGCAGCAACAACGTGAGATAAGTCAACCACATTTCCCGCCAAGGCTGCCTGCTGACCGAGTAACGGGGCATGTCCTGTGGGACATGAACTAACGTTATAGTTATCAAGGTTAGATCACAAAAACAAATGTCAAACTTTGTGTTGAAGATACAGAGACAGGTAAACTTTCCACATCTTTAGAAGCCAGGTAAAGCTAGCAATACGCACTGTCTGTACAACGGTTATACGGCCTGTACTTAAGAGTGGGAAAGAGGACAAGTAAAAAACATTTCCTCTGCCTGGGAAAAATAGAATTAATTCCGCAAGCGGCGTTGTATGCCCCGCAGGCGCAACCAGCCTTCCACGCCCACCTCTACGCACCACAGCCGTGCCATCGCTGCCTACATCTACGCAGCACAGCTGTAACCTATAAGGTTACAGCTGAGGTTACAGCTGAGGTTACAGATAAAAGGTGGCCTAACCGGCCACCTTTTATCAAGGTTTGTCAAAGCTGCATCTACTAATTATGCTAACAATGCAGGTTAAGCTAATGTTGCTAAAAAATGCTAGCATAACGATCAGCATCATCAAATCTCACAGAAAAACACATTACTTAAAATGCTAATTATGCTAAAAATGCAGGTTAAGCTAATGTTGCTAAAAGTGCTAGCATTACGATCAGCATCATCAAATCTCTCAGAAAAACACATTCCTTAAAATGCTAATTATGCTAACTATGCTAGCTATGCTAATGTGGCAAAAAGTGCAAGTATTGCGATCAGCATCATCAACTCTGTCAGAAAAACATAATGCTTGAAATGCTAATTATGCTAACTATGCTAATGTGGCCAAAAGTGCTAGCTTAGCAATCAGCATCATCTACTGACTCAGAAATGCACATTTCTCCATTGGTCAAAGCTATATGTCATAAGATGATTAAAAAAAAACACTTTTTTCAAAATGGCGGCTTCTCTGTTGATTTTATATCCACAGCAACAATTTTATGTTTTGGTTGCCTCGGGATGAGGAACAGATTGACGTCAGTTTTAGACGAATGGGGAAAAAGTCAACTTTTTGTTGTCCTTAGCAACTGTTTTTTTTTTTCTAACCACGCCAACATTCCTTATATGTCCATATCTAGTGTTTTTCATTCTGTTCAGTTCCAGCCTCGATCCATGCATTCAAATTTACAGTATTCCATTGAAAAACATAAGTTATAACAGTGCGTCACTTTCGCCACGCGCACGCCATTCAAAATCTACAACTTCTAATTCCAACATTTTGTCCACATCACCTTGCTATGGATGCCTGAGAAGTTACGAGACAATCGCAAAAAAATCAAGAGGACGAGTTTTTGTTTGTATCTGGCACTAAAGGGGCTTTTTGAAAATATGCAAGATGGCGGCCTTTTCCCAAGGTCAAAGGTCAGCGACAGTTCTGTGATGTTTGTAGACTAGAGCTGGCAGCAAGTGTGTGCAATTTCGTGAAAATTGCTCAACCAAAAGTGTCGTTTTCCCATATCGTGGGAAAACACAAAAATTGCAAATTCTCAGAGTTCGCCACAAAATGGCCACCAAGCTGTAGGTCGTGTGGCCATCCCATAATGATTTCAAAACTTCTTTGGGATATCCCCAGCACGTGTGTTTTGGTTTCGTAATTGTAATTTCAAGTAAAAAAATGTTGGGCCCCATACGCGATTTTCGGCCCATTCATTGTTTTGACGGGATCACTGGCCGTGATGTCATCGTCTTCGGGGGCTGACGTTGACTTTGTGGAAAATTCATTTTCAATTTATCCCAGGTGTGTGCACTTTTTGGTGACTTTGCGAGCATGAGGCAGGGGTCACATTTTCGCTGAAAGGCGCCGAAATCGTTCCAACTGCGAAAACAATCTGGTCCTTGCAGTCAGTGACTGCTGCTGCGGGCCATAACAAGCTGAAAGGAGAGAGTTATGAGCTACAGAAAGTCATGTAAGGCATTAAACAAACAGCGTGATGTACGTCATGTACAGCAGAGGGACCTTTATAAAATGAATTTGGATTTACTGAGAATTGGGATATAGAATCGGTTTGAAAAAACTAGGGGATAATCAGGGCTGATTCAATTCCATTTTTAAAACAGTTATGAAGATTACAAAGCACAAGGTAAGGCACTTATAAAAGCAATGCAGGCTCATCTTGATTTGATCCACTCAGTCAGGTTGAACAGGGTTTCTTTTAAAAGATATAATACAAGGAAAAATGTCTTCTATAGATCAATAAACAGAAGAGATTTAGTATTTATGAAAATGTTTATTTTAAGCAAGAAAATCCATTGAACCATCAAGTGCAATAAAAAAGTACAATTAACACTTGATATACTGCTTAGTTATATTAGTCCCACACTTATCAGCATAAAACCTAATATAACTCATTATTGACACATTATAACAATCACAGTTTAATGTCCTCAAAATGTCTGCTTTCTGGCTTTTTTGTTTGCATTCATCAAGCTAAGTCTGCTTTATTTTTTCGAGAGTTCTTTAAAATAGTGATGATGAAAGCTTCTGCTATCTTCATTTTGAAAAAGTAAAATCAGAACTAATATGAAGTGTCTGCCCACTAGATCAGTTCTGAAGATATCGGAGTGAACTGATGACCATTCAGCTGGATCTTCCCATTTAGCAAAACAGGCTGATGCCCATGTAAATGTGCTAAGATGCTTTCACATCAGAGAAAGGTCCTGAGGTTCCTGGTCAGGATGCTGGGGAGATTCCTCTGGCTCAATGTCTGGAACTCTAGAATATTATAGAATTGCTCCTGCAAAGACAAAGCTTATTATATCATTGCAAAAAAAAAGATCATAAGTACATATTTCTGTGTTATTATTACAGTGATGTTGCAGTAATACAGGACAAACAGGATTCATTTGTTTATATTAATTGTATTATGTATTATATTTATATCAATTGTGCAATATATATTGCAATATATTGTTGCTATGAAAATACTAAAAATATCTGTTAGATAAAGTTCGAAAAAGATTCACAGATTTGGACTTCCTGCTTCAATAACTTTCCCGCCAAGAGTTCCGCCCACAACTCAAAGGTGAATTTCTGCAGAAACTATGTCCTAGAAAACGACAAGGGTTTTTAAAAACATCATCATCATCATTAAAAGACGACTGGGAGCCATTTTGACAATAGATCAGAAGGTTTGAATGGCATTTGTTAGCATGTTTTGTTGTTTTGTTTAATTTTTTGCATAAAAAGCTTTTTCTAAATTGAATTTTAAATATTCACAGTGAGGTCCTTCCCTCAATTTTTTGCCTCCATCATTTCTCTGCAGGTTGCTAAAGGCTGCCAGTCTGTGCACATGCTTGAACACAGTCACTTTGCCAGGAAGCTTTGGACATCAGTCTGTCCCGCTGTGGAACCGATCTGGTCAGCAAGGTGGGGGGGGTGTGTGTCTGTCTATATTCCATCATGCTGAGCGTTCATCTGAAGGATGAAACCATGGTTATCTGCTATGGCAGCCCTCACACCATCACTTCCTAAAGTGAAAGGTGTGCAGGTAAAACGTAAGAGCCAGTGACATTTGTATGCAAAAGATTTAGTTAATCAATTTACTACTAAGTCTCCTTGAAGCAATTGAGTGTATAAATATATATATATAAAAAATCCTGTGACCCCCCCTTCCATTGACGTGTTCTCCCTACCATGACAAAGGTGGATAAAGGTGGAGAGGATTTCATGTAATCCATGGACACCAGTGAAGATCACAAATCATTGAAGAAAAAAGGTTCAGAGCTCTGTCTAGTGGGTCTAGATGACCCCACTCCTAATGTTAAAGTGCTTAGGATAGCACAGGGGTTATACAGAGTGCCAAAATAAAACACTATGGTGGCCTAGAGAAGGGTCACAACACAACATTTTAGGTTTTGCAACACCACACATAATAACACACTACAATTCGTCACAACACAGAAAAAATTAACTCACAAAACGAAACAATAACTCACAACACAATACTTTATCTCACAACACAATTACTCACTATACAACACTTTAACTCACAACACAACATTTAACTCACAACACAATACTTTAACTTACAACACAACATTTAACTCATAACACTTTAACTAACAACACAACACTAACTCAAAACGGAAGTATATCTGCATATTGCTGGCCTAAAACATCGGTTATCACGTCTCCATTCATGCTTCATAAGATCCTTCAAAGATTCTCCCGCAGCTTCTCTCCTGCTCTGTCTGAGAGCTGTCTGTCTGTCAGCCGCTTCCTTCTGTGTGTCTATGTGACCCACTTTGAAGGCTCACTGTCCATCAAAAAGCAGAGAGGGGAAAATAAACACAAAAATAAAAATAGGAGATCTTTTTTATAATTACTATTATTGCTATGAAAATAATAAAAAATATCTGTTAGGTAAAGTTTGAAAAAGATTCACAGATTTGGACTTCCTGCTTCAATAACTCTTCTGATAAACGTTCAAAAGTGACAGCAAGTATCTCAATCATTTTGTATTAACTCAGAGAGTGAACTACAAATGCATTTCTATAGAAAAAAGAGTTTTTATCTGCATCTGGGATTGCTTGAGTAGTACCATTCTAACAGAACCTTGTTCTCACATCTAGTCAATTTTCGTCTTCTTCCAGTAGCCCACTTTCCATCAGGATGCTCTGGTCCCCTAGCACCTGACGCAAACTTTGTTTGGCCGGACGACATCTGAAACATGTGTCTCATAGTCTCTCATATTATGAGGTAGGCAGTAGCGTTAAGAGTCTTACCCAAGGACCCTCAATGGGTGATGTTAATTGCTCACCATTGATATAGTTGCCCCATTATCATTGCTTGCCATTACTTGTTCATTCCCCCCTGGGAATCTCTCTCTCTATATATATATCTATACCTGTACCTATATATCTATACATATATATGTATATATATCTCTATCTATGAAACTATGAAAATATCTATCTATCTATCTATCTAAATTGGCAACATGGTGGCAGCACATGCACACGCAGCGGCTTGGCACTTGTCATCTTTTCGTGGATTTTGATCGTGTTTGTCCAGTTGTTTGTCTTTTTGTTTTGTGTTATTACTGTGGATGTTCACATTGAGCACAGTCGAGATGAACTACTCTGCTTAGGGAACACGTATTGGACGTGCAAAGACTCGCTGCTTGCTTTGCCGGATGATATTCCACTAGAGATCAAGTTCCCAGGGGGCTCCTCGGCAACCTTCCCTCTTGCCCCCTGATCCGCCGCAGGCGGCGCAGACAACGACAGCAGAAATGAGGCAAGAGAGGCGGCCTGCGGGCTAGGCTAAGAGCTAAACCACATTGACCAGCGCTCCCCAGTCTTTTCCTGTCCAACTGCCAGTCACTCGTCAATAAGATTGACGAAATAAGACTGAGGATATTCTCCGACAAGACCTGCAGGTGTGTGTCGGTTCTCCCGGAGACTTGGCTGGACAACAACGTCCCCGATGAGGCTATCGGCATTGCTTACCGAGCCGACAGGATCTCCCAGACAGACCCCAGCCTGCTAGCAGGATGCAGCCTGAGGGGGAGCCAACACTCAAGCTTGAGGTGCACCAGGTGAGATCAACACTGCAAAAGCAGCTGGACGGATGGGGTGACAGGCCGCCTATTGAAGTCCTGGGCTGACCAGCTGGATGGCGTGTTCACTAACATTTTCAGCCTCTCCTTACAGCTGTCCACAGTCCCCACCTGCCTCAAATCCGCAACCATTTTTCCTGTGCCCAAAAAAACTGCTGTCACAACACTCGATAAGCCACTCACCCCGGTGATCATGAAATTTTTTGAGAGGATTGTCTTAGAACATATCAAAGATAACATCCCCGCAAACTTCGACAAACATCAGTTTGCTTACCGGGCAATTAGATTTGCAGAGGACCGCATTTCCACCACACTCCACACAGCCCCTGACCTACCTGGAGCAGCCAAACACCTATGTCAGGATGCTCTTTGTGGACTTCAGCAGCAGATTCAATTCAATTCAATTCAATTTTATTTGTATAGCCCAAAATCACAACAACAGTCGTCTCGATGGGCTTTGAAGTAAAACATGAACTCAAAAGGATCACGAATACAAAGAGTCAATAGGAAAATACTAAAATAAACTAACAAACTGACTAAGCTATACTGGCATCCCTGCCCTTAGACCCCCCTTCGCGGTAAGGAAAAAGTCCTAAAAAACCGGATTCCGGAAAAAATGAAGAAACCTTAGGGGTGCCCACATGAAGGGGGGATCCTCCCCCAGGACGGACAGGCGATTTCCCAGAACTCATAGAGAAGAATTAACTTATCTAACTCTACATCTACATATTTAAAGTCCAGCAGACGAGCTTCATCCAGCCGGGGTTGGGGACAGTCAGGGGCGCGAGTCGAGCCGGAGACAGGAACCACAGCCAGGTGTAGGAGCGGGAGCAGAGACGAGATACACAGTCAGGAACAGGAGCGCGGATGGGCCAACTGGAGTCTGGAAGCACTCCAACTCCCCAACTCTGACAATAAGACTGTCTAAAGAGGAAAGTTTTAAGTCTAACTTTGAATGTAGAAACCGAATCTGCCTCTCTTACATGAGCTGGGAGCTTATTCCATAAGACAGGGGCTTGGTGGCTAAACGCTCTACCTCCGACTGTACCGGGCCATTCCATGTAAGGCCTTATAGGTTAACAGGAGGATCTTGAACTTGATTCTAGAATCAACTGGATCAGCTGGAGATTACTTCAGGAACTCTTAGGACACGCTGCTAACAAAGAGTTACACTAATCCAGTCTAGACGTAACAAATGCATGGATGAGTATTTCAGCATCACTCTTAGAAAGTATATTTCTGATGTTAGCAATGTTCCGCAGGTGAAAAAATGCAGTTCTACACGCCTGAGATATGTGAGCCTTAAATGATAAATCCTGGTCAAATAAAACCCCAAGGTTTCTAACTGTGGAATTGGGGGCTGTACTTACACCATCCAGGGAGACTATCTGAGCAGACAGAGCATCTCTCAGGTTTTAGGACCTAGTATAATAACCTCAGTTTTTTCTGGGTTCAAGAGGAGGTAATTAATTGTCATCCAGGTCTTGATGTCTCTGATGCAGGCATTCAGTTTCTCTATATTTTCATTTTGGTCAGGTTTCATGGATAAATACAACTGAGTATCGTCGGCATAACAATGAAAATTAATGCTGTGTTTCCTGATTATGTTCCCTAGGGGTAGCATATAAAGCGTAAACAGGATGGGTCCTAAGACTGAGCCCTGTGGGACTCCGTAGTTAACTCGAGTGCACTGAGAGGAATGTCCATTTACATTAACAAACTGATACCTATCTGACAGATAGGATTTAAACCACTGGAGAGCAGATCCTCTGATCCCTATGTCATGCTCTAATCTATGGAGTAAAATACTGTGGTCGATAGTGTCAAAAGCTGTACTGAGGTCTAACAGGACAAGAATAGAAAGTAGTCCCTTTTCTGAAGCCAATAACAAGTCATTAGAGACTCTAACTAGTGCAGTTTCCGTACTGTGGTGGGGTCTAAACCCCGACTGAAAGTCTTCAAAGTGGCTGTTGTCCTGTAGGTGGCAGTAAAGCTGCTTAACTACAACTCTTTCTAGGATTTTAGAAATAAAGGGCAGGTTTGATATCGGTCTATAGTTGGCCAAGATGTTAGGATCCAAGCTGGGCTTTTTCAGAAGAGGCTTAACAACTGCATATTTAAAAGACTGTGGCACGTAACCCGTTTCCAGAGAGGTATTTATCATTGTTAATATGGAATCATTAATTAGGGGAAAAGTTTCTTTAAAAAGTCTAGTGGGAATTGGGTCTAACAGACAAGTTGAGGATTTGGAGGACGTAATAAATTGATGCAATTTCTACTTGATCCACAATAGTGAAGCAGTCTAATGTTACAGAGGTTTCTATGAATGCCTCCACTTCTACCGCTTCAGCCTGCTCTGGGCTGATAGTAGGAATAACTTTATTTAACTTATGTCTAGACGCTGTCTATAAAGAGCGTCTACAGAGAAGACCACGGGCTCCCACAAGAAGACCAGCCCGTGGTCTTCTCTGTAGACGCTCTTTATAGACAGCGTCCAGGTCTGGGAGCTCAGCTCCCACAATCCTCTGCGCTGTCTTCACCGCCTTGGGACAGGTCTCTCCTCTCCTCTGCTGTGCAGCTGCTGTACCATATTGTAAAGCCCTGGCAGAGGATGCTCTCCACTGTGCTCCTGTAGAACTTTCTGAGAAGTCCCGGAGCCAGACCCGCCTTCCTCAGCTTCCTCAGGAAGAGCAACCTCTGATGGGCCCTTTTCGCAAGTTTGGAGGTGTTCAGTGTCTATGTCAGGTTCTTGGAGATGTGGATGCCAAGAAACCTGACAGAGTCGGTATGTTCCACCTCTTCACCTCTGATGTGGAGTTGGGGTTGAGTTGTTCTCCTGGTCCTCCTGAAGTCTATAATGACCTCCTTGGTTTTGGTGGGATTGAGGACCAGGTGTTGGCTGAACACCACTCCCCCAAGTGTTGGATCTCCTGTCTGTATCAGATCTAGTTATTGCCTGTAATGAGGCCCACCACTGTAGTGTCATCCGCAAATTTCCCTTTAGTGTTGGAAGAGTGGATGGGAGAACAGTCCTGAGTGAAGAGTGTAAAGAGGGCTGGACTGAGCACACAACCCTGTGGTGTGCCTGTGCTCAGGATTATGGTGTCAGAAGTCAGGCTCCTCATCCTCACATTCTGAGGCCTGTGGGTCAGGAAGTCCAAAATCCATGAACAGAGCGTGGATGAGAGTCTGAGATTGGAGAGTTTGTGGACCAGTTTATGTGGGATCACAGTGTTGAATGGCTCAGTAGAACCACATGTTCCTGTTTCTCTCAGCTCTGATGATTTTCTTACATTTTTCTATAGTAAAATCTCAAATATTAGACATAAGTTAAATAAAGTTATTCCTACTATCAGCCCAGAGCAGGCTGAAGCGGTAGAAGTGGAGGCATTCATAGAAACCTCTGTAACATTAGACTGCTTCACTATTGTGGATCAAGTAGAAATTGCATCAATTTATTACGTCCTCCAAATCCTCAACTTGTCTGTTAGACCCAATTCCCACTAGACTTTTTAAAGAAACTTTTCCCCTAATTAATGACTCCATATTAACGATGATAAATACCTCTCTGGAAACGGGTTACGTGCCACAGTCTTTTAAATATGCAGTTGTTAAGCCTCTTCTGAAAAAGCCCAGCTTGGATCCTAACATCTTGGCCAACTATAGACCGATATCAAACCTGCCCTTTATTTCTAAAATCCTAGAAAGAGTTGTAGTTAAGCAGCTTTACTGCCACCTACAGGACAACAGCCACTTTGAAGACTTTCAGTCGGGGTTTAGACCCCACCACAGTACGGAAACTGCACTAGTTAGAGTCTCTAATGACTTGTTATTGGCTTCAGAAAAGGGACTACTTTCTATTCTTGTCCTGTTAGACCTCAGTACAGCTTTTGACACTATCGACCACAGTATTTTACTCCATAGATTAGAGCATGACATAGGGATCAGAGGATCTGCTCTCCAGTGGTTTAAATCCTATCTGTCAGATAGGTATCAGTTTGTTAATGTAAATGGACATTCCTCTCAGTGCACTCGAGTTAACTACGGAGTCCCACAGGGCTCAGTCTTAGGACCCATCCTGTTTACGCTTTATATGCTACCCCTAGGGAACATAATCAGGAAACACAGCATTAATTTTCATTGTTATGCCGACGATACTCAGTTGTATTTATCCATGAAACCTGACCAAAATGAAAATATAGAGAAACTGAATGCCTGCATCAGAGACATCAAGACCTGGATGACAATTAATTACCTCCTCTTGAACCCAGAAAAAACTGAGGTTATTATACTAGGTCCTAAAACCTGAGAGATGCTCTGTCTGCTCAGATAGTCTCCCTGGATGGTGTAAGTACAGCCCCCAATTCCACAGTTAGAAACCTTGGGGTTTTATTTGACCAGGATTTATCATTTAAGGCTCACATATCTCAGGCGTGTAGAACTGCATTTTTTCACCTGCGGAACATTGCTAACATCAGAAATATACTTTCTAAGAGTGATGCTGAAATACTCATCCATGCATTTGTTACGTCTAGACTGGATTAGTGTAACTCTTTGTTAGCAGCGTGTCCTAAGAGTTCCTGAAGTAATCTCCAGCTGATCCAGTTGATTCTAGAATCAAGTTCAAGATCCTCCTGTTAACCTATAAGGCCTTACATGGAATGGCCCGGTACAGTCGGAGGTAGAGCGTTTAGCCACCAAGCCCCTGTCTTATGGAATAAGCTCCCAGCTCATGTAAGAGAGGCAGATTCGGTTTCTACATTCAAAGTTAGACTTAAAACTTTCCTCTTTAGACAGTCTTATTGTCAGACTAGTTAGTATTCAGAGATTATTTAACTTAATGTTAATTGTTTAAATTAAACTTAATAACAACAACTATTTGTTTTAAAAGGCTGCTAGAAGTTGAATCTGGGGTAACTATGGTGCACTGGGGCTCTGTCCTCTTTTCTGTCCTCTTTTCTTTTCTCATCTACCTCTACACTTCCTCTCTTCTCTATTTTTGATCATCATTTATCGTTTAGTTCTCCATGCCTCTGTTTGGTGCAGTACGATTCATGTATTGTCCCTTTTTCCCTCTTCCCTCCTGGGGAGTTGGAGTGCTTCCAGACTCCAGTTGGCCCATCCGCGCTCCTGTTCCTGACTGTGTATCTCGTCTCTGCTCCCGCTCCTACACCTGGCTGTGGTTCCTGTCTCCGGCTCGACTCGCGCCCCTGACTGTCCCCAACCCCGGCTGGATGAAGCTCGTCTGCTGGACTTTAAATATGTAGATGTAGAGTTAGATAAGTTAATTCTTCTCTATGAGTTCTGGGAAATCGCCTGTCCGTCCTGGGGGAGGATCCCCCCTTCATGTGGGCACCCCTAAGGTTTCTTCATTTTATTTTAGTATTTTCCTATTGACTCTTTGTATTCGTGATCCTTTTGAGTTCATGTTTTACTTCAAAGCCCATCGAGATGACTGTTGTTGTGATTTTGGGCTATACAAATAAAATTGAATTGAATTGAATTGAATCTGCTGCTGAAGTCCACAAAGAGCATCCTGACATAGGTGTTTGGCTGCTCCAGGTAGGTCAGGGGCTGTGTGGAGTGTGGTGGAAATGCGGTCCTCTGCAAATCTAATTGCCCGGTAAGCAAACTGATGTTTGTCGAAGTTTGCGGGGATGTTATCTTTGATATGTTCTAAGACAATCCTCTCAAAACATTTCATGATCACCGGGGTGAGTGGCTTATCGAGTGTTGTGACAGCAGGTTTTTTGGGCACAGGAACAATGGTTGTGGATTTGAGGCAGGTGGGGACTGTGGACAGCTGTAAGGAGAGGCTGAAAATGTTAGTGAACATGCCAGCCAGCTGGTCAGCGCAGGACTTCAATAGGCGGCCTGTCACCCCATCCGTCCAGCTGCTTTTGCAGTGTTGATCTTTTTCAGGGTGGATCTCACCTGGTGCACCTCAAGCTTGAGTATTGGCTCCCCCTCAGGCTGCATCCTGCTAACAGGCTGGGGTCTGTCTGGGAGATCTCTTTCCTGACAGCTTGCTGTTCACAAGGCCGTGCAGCTCCTCTAGCGCTAGCGTAGCATTAGCCTGTAATGGGATGTAAACAGCAATGATCTGGACGATTGAAAACTGCCTCGGCAAGTAAAGTGGTCTACATTTCACTGGCAGATATTCCTGGTCTGGTGAGCAGTATGTCCCGTTTATATCCGCAGCTGGGCACCAGTTATTGTTTATTTACACAAACGCCTCCGCCTTTCTTCTTACCGAGCATGCCGTCCTGTCGGCTCGGTAAGCAGTGCAGCCCGCAATAGCCCGATAGCCTCATCAAGGACGTTGTTGTCCAGCCAAGTCTCGGTGAGAACCGACACACACCTGCAGGTCTTTTCGGAGAATATCCTCAGTCTTATTTCGTCAATCTTATTGACGAGTGACTGGCAGTTGGACAGGAAAAGACTGGGGAGCGCTGGTCAATGTGGTTTAGCTCTTAGCCTAGCCCGCAGGCCGCCTCTCTTGCCTCATTTCTGCTGTCATTGTCTGCGCCGCCTGCGGCGGATCAGGGGGGGAGAGGGAAGGTTGCCGAGGAGCCCCCTGGGAACTTGATCTCTAGTGGAATATCATTCGGCAAATCAAGCAGCGAGTCTTTGCACGTCCAATACGTGTTCCCTAAGCAGAGTAGTTCATCTCGACTGTACTCAATGTGAACATCCACAGTAATAACACAAAACAAAAAGACAAACAACTGGACAAACACGATCAAAATCCACGAAAAGATGACAAGTGCCAAGCGGCTGCGTGTGCATGTGCCGCCACCATGTTGCCAATTTAGATAGCTAGCTAGCTAGCTAGCTAGATAGATAGATAGATAGATAGATAGGCCAAACAAGGTTTGCGTCAGGTGCTAGGGGGACTAGAGCATCCTGATGGAAAGTGGGCTACTGGAAGAAGACGAAAATGGTCTAGATGTGAGAACAAGGTTCTGTTAGAATGCTACTACTCAAGCAATCCCAGATGCAGATAAAAACTCTTTTTTCTTTAAAAATGCATTTGTAGTTTACTCTCTGAGTTAATACAAAATGATTGAGATACTTGCTGTGACTTTTGAACGTTTATCAGAAGAGTTATTGAAGCAGGAAGTCCAAATATGTGAATCTTTTTCAAACTTTACCTAACAGATATTTTTATTATTTTCATAGCAACAATAGTAATTATAAAAAAGATCTCCTATTTTTATTTTTGTGTTTATTTTCCCCTCTCTGCTTTTTGATGGACAGTGAGCCTTCAAAGTGGGTCACATAGACACATGGAAGGAAGCGGCTGACAGACAGACAGCTCTCAGACAGAGCAGGAGAGAAGCTGCGGGAGAATCTTTGAAGGATCTTATGAAGCATGAATGGAGACGTGATAACCGATGTTTTAGGCCAGCAATATGCAGATATACTTCCATTTTGAGTTAAAGTGTTGTGTTGTTAGTTAAAGTGTTATGAGTGGGGATGGGTATCGTTAAGGTTTTAACGGTACTACTACTCTTATCGATACTGCTTATCAATCTGGTACTCTTATCGGTACTTTTATCGATACTTTTTGAGGACGAAAAATAAATAAATAAATAACAAATTAAGAACATAAAGTGTTTTATTTCCTCATTGTGCAACAACACTGGTTTTTTTTTAACAAAACATTTTACTTTATACATGAGAATGTTCCAGACAGGATATTCAATTTAATTATTTAATCTAATTATTTTCATTCTTCATAAGTGTGATGTTTCCTTTGATCTTTTGTCAATTTTCCACAACCTTGAATAGACTTTTCTGTCTGTCAAACACCAGAGTTAGGATTGAGTGAGATGATGGAAACAAATTCACTTTGATGCAGACTCCTTTCTATTTATTTATTTTTGTTTAAATCCAGTAAACCCAATAAATTATATAAATGTTACGGATAACAACTATCATTAGTCATTGATTATTATTAAGTTTTAGGAAGCAGCTGATAGTTTCTTGCGGGTCTGGAATTATAAGCGGTGAATCTAAGCCCCGCCTCTCTACCTTTATGTTTTGTGCAGAACACGCCGCCCCAGCCTGTTCTACACAAACAGCGCAACATGCGGTCATCGTAGCAGCAAGGTGACAGGATGGTGGGGGCTCCTTGATGCAAACTTCATTAATTTTACACAGAAACGGGTGTTCTTAGTCTAGAGTCTCACGTGTCCCCTACGAGATCGCCACTGACTGTGTGTGTGCTGCCTTGTCTTGTGTCTTGTGTGTGTGCGCGTGCGGCGTGTGCTGTCTGAACAGCCCCGAACCCCCGTGCACACAAATAGACAGACGGAGCTCTCCGCTTCAACGAGAATACCGACATTAATATCATCATAAATAACGGAAATTGACTGACTTGGTGAGTTAAATATGGCAGATAACGCTTGTGGGACACACAAAAAAAAAAAAGAAAAAGTAACTTCTCCAGTACCGATAGCAGAACCGTTCAGGTCAGATCTTAACGATACTGCGGTCTTGAAGAATGTGGCCCCTGGGCTGGTTCAATACCGGGGCACGGTACCCAACCCTAGTTATGAGTTAAATATTGTGTTGTAAGTTAAAGTATTGTGTTGTGAGTTAAATGTTGTGTTGTGAGTTAAAGTATTGTGTTGTTTGTTAAATGTTGTGTTGTGGGTTAAAGTGTTGTATAGTGAGTAATTGTGTTGTGAGATAAAGTATTGTGTTGTGAGTTATTGTTTCGTGTTGTGAGTTAATTTTTTCTGTGTTGTGACGAATTGTAGTGTGTTATGTGTGGTGTTGCAAAACCTAAAATGTTGTGTTGTGACCCCATTCTAGGCCACCATAGAGTTTTATTCTGTCTAGTGGGTCATCTAGACCCACTAGACAGAGCTCTGAACCTCTTTTCTTCAATGATTTGTGATCTTCATTGGTGTCCATGGATTACATGAAATCCTCTCCACCTTTATCCACCTTTGACATGGTAGGGAGAACACGTCAATGGGGGGGGGGGTCATAGGATAGCACAAGGCCTAACTGAGTTTCTACCTTTGACAGAAATTTAAGCTTCAGAATGGCTTATAATCAGCCTTTGGCAGTGCTGAAGCTCATTTCCTTTTTCTAAAGCAAACTGTTGCCATGGCCACACATAGGTACGTGTGCATGTGTTGATGCACAAGTGGGGTTGAATTCAGGGGACTTTTAACAGCAGGTCAGAAAAGCCACATGACTGTTGTCTAACTACAGATTTTTTTTAGTTAAGGCCCCACAACAAAATGGCTCATATTTTGTTTATAGGATTTTATTATATATTTTAAAACATTACAAATAAAAAGAGAGCAATAAATAAAATTCATTTACCATGAGAGGACAGGTGCAGAAAGGCTGTAGCATCTCCTTAGTTACCCAAATCACTCACACTCAGAACAACCAAGTGATAAAAAATACTGCACGGCTTTTTCACAGTGCGAACAAAGAAAAGATTGGTCTGTGATTCAGCAGCAATTTACACAAGACCTGAGATGGCCAAAGAACTGGAAAGCCCGTTCATCAACAATCTACTTCTCCTTTTCCTATTACTGTTGCTGCGATGGAACCATTGATTTCACAGCTGGAAGCTGGCAGAATGACCTGGGAAATGTCAAGCTGTTTCAAAACTGGATACATTTGTGACAGCACTCTGTAAAGGAAAAAGGACTTTTCAAGTCATCAACTTTGCGAGTCTTGTAAATTTGTGGACTATCCTGAATGTTTTTGTTCAACCTGTTCAAAGTTTATGCTGGCCCTGGTTAAAACTTTTGTTAAAACTTTCACTTTGAAAGTTTCCTTTAGAAATTTTAGAAAGTTATTCACCAAAAAAAGTTAGACCAAATATCACCTTGTTTTTGTTGTTGTTTCTTAATTGAGTACAGTGCACTTCCATACATTACTGCAGCTTCCTCCATACCAACAGAAACGGTCGTTTTAATGGCAGGGCAGACAGTCTTGGATGTATCAATATGTGTCTTGGTTTGGTTTAGCGACTATGTAGTCTGACTCAAATGTGTTTATTTTTGGTTTTGGAAATTCTGAAAGGTTCTGTAAAAGTTTTGGAAAACCATTGCTAAAAAAGTGTACAGACCCGGATCCCTGCACTGACATTAGGCAGAAGTTATTGAGCTGAAAGATGATGAAAGGAAAGACGACTTATTTGACATTTTCCCACTGATAAATGCGAATGTTCTCAGTAGTTTTGCCTGGTCACAAAAGTTCCTTTAATTCTTTTTAAGTGTGCTGTTTTGTGTTTTTCCACTTTAGTGTGGTTGATATTTACCAGAATGATGTTACATGAACCCCCCCTGACAGAACACCAACTCCTTATTTTGGGGGAGTAAATCAAAAGATTTACTCCAAAGACATGGACAGAATGGTAGGAGTTAACTCTATGGCAGCCAATCAAATGTTAATATCTGTCTGTAAGGAGCTCTCACAACCCCTCATTTCCTCCCCCTGCAGCCCTTTGAATTAAACCATTCTTTCCTTTCACTCCTGGGGTGTGGCCTTTGAGTCTCTTTGTCCACTAATTTTAAGACTGTGCATTGCAGTCAATGAAGATGCCACAGTCTTCTTTTGGCATGTTTCAGCTTGACATGTGTGCCACATTGCCATCTCAAATGATTTCAAGTTTCCTCATAGACTCAAAGGTATTTTTGCATCTTAAGTGACCTTAATATGTGACCTCTTATCTGTTAGATTTTGGTCAGTGATCACGTAATCTTTTAGTTTTATCTGAATGAAGCCCACGTTGTCTGATACGGGCTTGGTGTATTAGTAAATGGTAAATGGTAAATGGCGTATACTTAAATAGCGCTTTCTACCCTCTTACGAAGGCCCAAAGCGCTTTACAGTCACAGTCCCATTCACCCATGCACACACACATTCACACACTGATGGCGGCTCCGCTGCCGAACACTGGCGCCAACCTCCCACCAGAGGCAAGGTGGGGTTCAGTGTCTTGCCCAAGGACACTTCGACACATGGGCGTGCAAGGCGGGAATCGAACCTGCAATCTTACGATCATGAATCGACCGCCCTACCACTGCACCACAGACCTTTACAAAGATAAATAGTTCTTTAGAAAATCTGAGCTCATTGAAAGAGTTTTTTCATGAAAGATGTACCAGAAACTACCAGTTCACACTTTAGATTTATTTTGTTAATGACAGATATATATTATTTACTACATCAAATCTTTGAATCATCTGTACACAGTATAAAGACATAGCATTTCTAATTGTGAAAAAAATCCTTCTCATCAAGAATTACATCAAGCATTAATGCTCTATGTTTTGCCTTTGTCGTCAGTTTCTCATGTAAAAAACAGGAATGAAGGAAGAAGTGAACAGATGAATGAATGGGGTGACAGCTTGTCTTGCTAAGACATGTCTAGCACTCCCTGGAGTGCAGTGTGGACTAAATTGACTACACAGCAGATGAGAATCAACACTGTGATAATGATATGATAATTGGAAGTAGTTGAACAGTTGAAAGAGAGCATGGGGCTGGTCACCCAGCAGTCTCGAGCTGTTTGATCTGCTTTATGCTTAGCCTTGTGAAGCATGCTCATTTGAAAGCAATTTACATTTGACAGGGTTTCCCCCATTTTCCAGGCAAAGCTCCATCCCCACAAAAGCAATTTCCTACTCTCTTTTTGAGAACCACAGCAGAGTTGAGGTGTTGGGACCAAGTGGGCTCATAAAAGTGAAAACAATGACTTCTCATATCCTAGAGACAAAAGGAAAAGCTAGTATGGAAAAAAAACTCTCAGGGAAGTTCATTTTATAAATATCTCAATATGCTATGGAAGCGTTTTGCATTTAATTGTAGAATTCAATTCGCTCTATTCTTTTTTTTGTAAAAAAAAAAAAAAAGAAACAATCTTCATTCAGATTTTTTCTATGTTTTTGGTTCCACATTTTTCAAGAGCTACAAAAGCAAATAACTACAAACAGACTGGGATCTAGCCTTATCAATATGCAAACTAAGATGAGCTTCTTGTGTTGCCTGTCTAAGGCACACCTGTGCAATAATCATGCTGTCTAATCAGCATCTTGATATGGCACACCTGTGAGGTGGGATGGGTTGTCTTGGCAAAGGAGAAGTGCTCACTATCACAGATTTAGACAGATTTGTGAACAATATTTCAGAGAACTGGTTATTTTGTGTATGTGGAAAATGTTTCACATCTTTGAGTTCATCCCATAAAAAATGGGAGCAATAACAAAAGTGTTGCGTTTATATTTTTGGTCAGTGTATCTAGTCTTTTTTGTTCATCCTGCTTACTTAATCCACAAACATTAAAGAGCAAATTGTAACAGAAGTAGCATTACCTGCGATAATGCAAGTGTTAAGCTAAATGAGCTAAATGTGGCCACTGAAGATGCTAGAGCTGATAGCTGAAGTATTGGCTAAATGCCCAATTAACCTAAAAAAACTGGAAGACTGTCTATATTAGCCAAAACTACAACTGAGTTTTAGGGCCACCTAAAAAAAAAAGTAAAATTGAAAGATTTTAAGTCATAAATTCACGAGAAAAAAACTTGTACATTTCCAAGATTAAAGTGGAGGTGAGCACACAGAGCAGCAAGTGAACGCCACGCAGCAGCGGAGCAGACCGAGCAGAGCAGAGCTGAACGTTTATTGACAACGATCTAAATGTTGGGAAGCTCATTTGTTTGATGTACAATTTATTAAAGTTTTATGTGTTGATGGGTGGTTTGCAGGATCTCTGCAGCCCAATTAAAGACAAATTCTACGTTTGTGTGACGCTTCCGTCTGAGGAGGAGAACTTTCTGGCATTTTCAACGTTCTAATGCTAATATAACAGACTATTTTCATTGAAGCGAGACGTTTCATCTGGAGGAGGGGGTGTATGGAACACTGTTTACTTCTGCATTGGTGTTCGGATGACAGGTTCATGACGTAAGGTGACAGATGAACTTCAGGGTGTATGAATGGAAAGGAGAATAAAGGCTGCAGCGGTCCTCTACACCCAAACGTGTCTCCGAGTTCCTTATTTTACAGAGGAAACGGCTTGGCTTGGGGGGGTGGCCTCTTTGCCCATGCTGGGGGGGTTGGCGGGGGGTCCTGCTCGGGGGAGGTAGGTCCAGCGGCGCTGGATGGGCTGCCTATCTACACCTGGGGCTGGGATCAACCCTTCCCTGGCTCTGGGACGGGGCGGGGCAACCCTCTTGGGGCCCCCGGTCACTCTGGGTGTCTGGGGGGGGGGGGCTTGTCGGCCCCGTCTTGGGGGGGGGGCTTTCGCCGGTTGGCTGCCTTGGTCCCGTCGAGGCCTGATCAGAGCTCTCTCAGGGCCAGCGCCTGGGGGGTGGGGGCCTGGGGTTGCTCCGGGGGCGCTTTCTGGCTCCTCTCTCTCTGTGTGGGGTGGGTCGTGCTGGGCCTGGGGTGTCGGTGCCTCTGGGGATGGGGCCCCTCTTTTTGACACTGAGCAGAATTTTATTCCTCACATCAGAAACGTTGTGAAAACAGGATTTTACCATCTCAAAAACATTGCCAGAGTCCGCCCGTTCCTCTCTCTTGCCAGCACAGAAGTGCTAATCCATGCTTTTATTTTTAGTCGTTTAGATTATTGTAATGCCCTGCTCTCTGGTTTACCAAAAAAGTTGATCTCAAATCTGCAACTATTGCAGAACTTTGCGGCACGAGTTCTGACGAGGACTAGAGGGCAGGAACACATTACACCGGTTTTAAAATCGCTGCATTGGCTCCCTGTGCGTTTCAGGATTGATTTTAAAGTTCTTTTAATGGTTCATAAATGTTTTAATGGTCTTGGGCCTTCCTATTTAAATTATATTATTTTAAAATAGGCTCCCTCGCGGACCCTGAGGTCCTCTGGTACTGGCCTCTTGGTTGGCCCTCGCCTGTGGAACAGCCTGCCGGAGAACCGCAGGGCCGCAGAGACTGTAGACGTTTCTAAGAAGAGGCTCAAGACCCAACTTTTAAGTCTGGTGTTTAGATGACTTTGATAATTCCTTATGTCTTTTATTATTTATCTATTTATTAATTAATGAATTTATTTACATATTTATTTATCCGTAAGGACTAATATTATCTCTGTTTCTAATATGCTACTATTTTTATTGTTATTTTACCAATGATACTTAGGTTATGTTTTAATCACTTACGTATTCTATTTTTTAATTACTAACATTGTTAGATCTTATTTTACTTTTTATCTTTTTCTATTTTTATTGCTGTTATTTTATGATCATTTTTATTCTGATGTGTTTCCTCTTGGGGATCCATTGTTCTTGGGCACCACCAGCTTGACCTGTAGGGGGTGCTGTTGCTGTGGTGCCCATTCTCATTGGGCGGGCTGGGGTCCCGCTCTGTGGTCTAATAGCCATGGAGGGGGCCCTAGGCTGCCCTGTGTTGGGCGGGCACTGTGGTAATGGCCTCTGTGGTCCGGCTGGGTCTTGGAATCAATGGATCCCCATGATATCGTTTCCTCACAGCAGTACCAAGCCAGACCTTCTTTAAGCTGCAGTTCTTTGTTTCTGTTCAGGGTTCTACTGGGGTAACTGGGTAGGTGGGGGCGGGTGGTGGTGAGGGAGGGGTCCCTTCTTTGTGTGATTGTCCTTTGTTTTCCGTTTTTAACAACTTTCATTTTTTTTAATGACTTATCTGCTTTTATGTTAAGCACTTTGTGTTTTTAACCAAAATGAAAGGCGCTATACAAATAAATAAAGTTTGAGTTTTAGTTTGAATAATTTTGCATGCCCAATTTTTTCGTTTTTTATTTGTTAAACAAGTTAAAAATATCCAATAAATTTGTTCCACTTCATGATTGTGTCCCACTTCTTGATTCTTCACAAAAAATTACTGTTATTATCAATCAATCAAACTTTATTTATAAAACACTTTTCATACAAAAGAATAACACAAAGTGCTTTACATTAAAACACAACAAAATAAATAATATCAAAACAAGCATGAATATTAAAATAAACTAGCACAAATAATAAATAAAAATAAAAATAGGGCCCCCCTTCCCGTACCTACACAACCCCCCCCCCCCACACACTTCTTACACATCTCCCACCCCCTAATTGATGGGGAAAGACAATGAGAATGGAGAAAAAAGAAATAGGCTGAGCACGAAAACAAGATGTTGGAAACCCTGATCATTTTTGGACTCAAAGTACTGCATAAGTTGTCTTCTTATGAATAAATAGTACATAAAAATAGTATTTTAAACTAAAAACACTGCATAAGTTGTCAACTTTTAAATTATTAGTACATAGAAATTGCATTTTTAGACTCAAAATGCTGCATAAGGTGTCGACGTTTGGATTATTAATCAAAGATGAGACAGACGGACAGATATCTGAGGGAGGGTGGGTAGGTAGGGAGATAAGTTGGTAGGTGGGTCAGTTGGTTGGTAGGCAGAAAGTTCGAGATCGGTAGGTAGAAAGTTAAAGATCGATTAGATCGATCAGTCAAATCAATCTATCTATCATCTGGAGCTTGTCATCTCTAAGTAGCTGGCATGCTGCCATGTATTAACGGTTCAGCCTGCTGCTGGTGGTGTAATGGTGTGGGGGTTATTTCCGGATTAATATTATTATTATTATTATCATTACTAAGGTATATCTATCCATCCATTTTCTTAACCCATTGCATCTGTTTTGGGGTCTCTGGGCTGCCAGGACCTTACCTGGCTAATGTATATGGGCAGTAGCGGTTTTAGGCACGGGCGATACGGGCGGTTGCCTGGGGCGCAAAAATGAAGGGGGGCGGCGCCGGCGGCTCAGCCCTTGTAAAATAATGTATGCACCACTATTGGTTTACTTATGTCGGCTGGGTGGCTCAGTTGGTAAGGTGAGTGGCTACCACGCAGGGATCCAGGGTTCAATTCCCGGAGGGGAATAAACAATGGTACTGAGGCAATTACCATGTCAACTGAGCAATCACCCAGTGAGGGTCCTTAGGCAAGGCCCTTAGCGCTACTGCCTCCCGAGCGCAGTTAGGCTGCAGCTCACCGCTCCCCCAGGGGATGGGTCAAATGCGGAGAAGAATTTCCCCATTGAGGGATCAATAAAGTACCAATTAATTATGTCACAGAGTTTGTAACAGTCTGACAGCTGCGCTCTCTCTCTCTCCTGTCTTTGAGAAGTAGACTCAAATGTGTGTGAGAAGGAGTGTGTGAGAAGGAGAAGGGAGGGGCCGCGGGGTAAAGAAGGAGAAGGGAAAGGGCGCGGGGTGAAGGGTGCAGGCTGAGAGGTGATCACGGAGCTCCACCGCGTTTGCGCATGCGCAAAAACCTGGCTGGATCTTCTTCAAGAGGGGGCGACGGTCGCGGGCTGCGGCTCAGTGGCTGATGAAAACATAAAAATAAAAACTGCGACAGCGCCGCCGTGTAGCGAATTGGCACCCCTCGGCGCAGCAGCACGCGCTCCTGGAAATGTGTGAAGAAAAAAGGGGGGGAGGGGGGTTTGAGCGAATCAGTTCACCTGTGAGTCGCTTCCAAATGAATTGGCCAGGTGGGGGACAAGGGCGAGGGGTGGGATCTACTTTATAAACTTTTTAAAAAGTCAGTCATATGGTGACATTTTCTAAGCTAAATTTTAATAAAGGTATAAAAATATTGTGCTTTTTTGGGTTACTTTTTGTGTGAAATGCTCAAATAAAAACTGGGAACACAAAACAATGCTGTCACTAAGATGACAGTTGGTTAAGTCGACGGACTTGATACCTTTGTGAGGACATTTATGCTAAATGCAAAAAACATCTGAAATATGGACAAAGAAGGTCAAAGTCATCTGGTGCCTAAAGAAAGGAAAGAAGAAGAGGAGAAAAGAGATAAAGAAAAGGGTTTGTCCTCACAGCTAGATGCATGTTTTCTAAAGCTAACTGCCCTGCAACAACAACGTTGCCGAGGAAAACTTTTTTTTGGTTGATGACAAAACCTGAAGTAGGCCCAAATATTGCAAATAACGTCATTTTTAAGATTTTCTTCTTAAACGTTTGCTCTGCCTTAACTTGTAACATTAGTTATGATTCATGTGTCTGTCTGCTCTGCTGTAACGCAAAGGTTTGTTGTGTTTTGCTGTTGTATATTAGTTCATAATGTTAAGTAAGCTGTCTTGGTATCTGCTGCTGCTGCTGTTGCTGCTGTTCTGCTGCTGTTGCTGCTGCTGTCATAACATGCTTATGGGCAAATAGCTGCAGAATGGCCATTACTGTAATAATCATTTGTGGCAGCCTTAACGTTTTCACAATGTGTTTTAACTAGTGATTTAGGGGTTAATTTTGAGCCTGCATGTATGAAGTTTATTTTTTATTTATTTATGAATGTTGGGTTATAATATAAGTCAAAAGAATTTGCATACATCTGTAGGTAGTTTTAAAGATGAATATTTACCATTTACTACAACTCTATGATAACAAAACATAATGTAACAGGTCATAACTAAAAATGTACCAAAGGATTGAAGACAGCAAACATGAGCTCATTTTTCTTCTCTGAAGTAGAGATTGATATAGAGCATGACTATTTACATTTCCTAAATTTCCAAACTCCAGTGGTTCAAATCATACCTGAGGTCACCAATGTCTCACGAGCGACTCACTAACCTGCTGTTGTTAGTATCAATCATTTGGGGGGGGGGGGGGGGGGGGGCAGATTTCATATGATGATGTTATTGACGAGTTTGCATCAAGGAAGGCTAGAAAGGTTAGGTTTTAGTTAGTGTTTCTGTTCTTAGTGTATTGGCGCTGCAGTTATATTTATTTTAGCGTGTTATTTGTGTGATAAAAGATTTGTGCTTTATGATATTTATTTTATATTATTTATTCAATATTGTGTTTGATTAAATATTTTCCTACCTAACTGTATTTTTGCCAAGCTTATGGTCTTTTATTTTGTATGTTCTGATAACTGTTATAATGCAGTGCAGAATTCTGATAAACATATTTTTTTTCAATCAATTTCTTAATTTCAATGACAATAAAACATGTCAGTTGACATGGACAAAGTGACTCTATGTGGGGGGGGGCGCCTGGGGAGGGTCTCGCCCGGGGAGTAATTCAGGGTAGAACCGCCACTGTATATGGGTGTGATTGTGTGACCCTGTGACACAATCACACTCCAATACACACTCTCAGTCACACGTAAGGACCATTTAGAGCAGAGATCACCAACCTTTTGGAGGATGTGAACTATTTTATGAGTAGTACGAAGGGCTACACAAGACATGTTTGCTGCATATTCCCCACAAAAAAAAAACACAGAGTAGTATAGTAATAGTAATGATAATAATAATTAACAGTAATTATTTTAATACTAAGAATGGATTGCTCAGACATCAATAGTAATTATTTTTCAAAATTCTAATCAATGATTTACACAACACTAACAGCAAGTAAAAACATGTAGAAACATAAAACATCGATTTATTTCTGTTTATCTGCTCAAACATTTGAAATTCAGGAGGGACACTTGTATTGGTGGTACAAAAGATTACTTGTAACATTTTTAAGGCAAGGAAGTCATAAATATTCTGGTCATAACAGGTTTCTGAGTTTTTTGAAAACCTAATAAATTAAAATATAACATTTTGTGCAGCATTTTCAGCCAAATACTGCTAGTTTTATCAATAGTCTCTGTGATTTGTCTGATCCTTTACCATGTAGGTGGGAGGTATACATTGAGGCCTAACTGGCTTTCTTGGTCTCTCTCAAAAAATGTGCAGCTCTAAATGAAGCTTCAGTTGATTTTTCACAGGCCCTGTGAAAAAGGTCTGCTATGCAATGAGACGTTGCATCTTGAAAAAAATAATATATATATATTATAAAATATATATATATATATATATATATATATATATATATATATATATAATATATATATATATATATATATATATATAAAAATTATATATATATATATATATCTATATATATATCTATATATATATATATATATACTATATATATATATATATATATATCTATATTTAAAAAGGTATCAGGGGATGACTCACTATCACCACAAACTGAATTACCTAGCATTAGAAACTTAATGTAACCAAAGATTTTATAAAAGACATCAGAATCTTTTGTTAAAGGATAGAGACCAGCATCATGCAAAATATGTAAATTCCTCAGCAAAAGGTGATACAGACAAAAACCTTCCGAATCTGTGTCTTGGGCAGGTTGCCTACCTGTACCTGCAACTGGGTGCCTATTGCCTTTGGCTCAGGAGCAGCCTAGGGATGCCCACTTGGTGGCACTTGTCCGCCCTGTGGGGTCTGATATGGGGTGGTTTGTTGGCCCTGTCCAGGATGGAGGGTAGTTTCTGACGAGTTGGATTCTGGGTTGTTTGCACGGTCGCACCAACTGAGCCCCTTGCAGGTGGCAATGGCCAGTACAGGTTACAAACTATAAAAATTTGAGGTCTTTTAGAGTTTTTTTTTTTTTTTGCTCGCTTACAATGTCTGTCTTTTTGTGTATATGTGAATCTGAAAAATACAAATCTTTTTATATTATTAATCATGTAATCAGAGACTAAAAGGAAAGCAATTTAGACACTTTGATTTAAACTCAGATTGGACAATGGGAGCATAGATTCTGGGTTCACACACATCTTCATGCTTACATTCTTGGATCTGCAGCAGGGTCACACTGCAAAAGTCCATGCATGTAAAACAGCTGTGCAGCAGAAGAATGCACATGCACGTTAGGCATTGATTAATGAGCTGTGTGCTCGTTAATCTGTCTGGTGCCTTACACACAGAACAGCCAGTTAACTGGTCAGAGATCAATGTCACTAAAACACACTCACGTGCACAGATGTGCTCATTTGTCAGCTAGCTACCCCCTACATTCACACACATCTGCCTGCCCATTTTACACCCCTCCCCCATTATGTCACTTTATGATCTCTCAGGTTCAGGATCTTGGTTCGCCGCTTTCTATATATAATTTATATATAGTATATAACAATTTATAGTGTAATGTTTACTTCCTTGTATGCGTATAGAATGTTGTCTGTGTTATAAATGCAGTGCTAAGGCTACGTTCACACTGCACGCTAAAACGACCCAATTCCAATTTTTTTGTCCCTATGCAACCTGTATCTGATCTTTTCATGACAGTCTGGACGACACAGATCCAATCTGCGGCCAGGCCGCATGTATCCGACCCATACATCATCGATACACTACAAACGTCATCATTCTGCATTGAAGTGGGCAGGAACGAGAACATAAACATCAACCATGACGGTCAATGCTGCTGAGTCCAGTCAGTGGAAGGGAAGCGAGGTCACCAATTGGATTCATATTTGGGGTGACAGCTCTATTCAGGCAAAACTCCAGGGCTCTTATCGCAACCAGGCGGTTTTTGAAAAGATTTCCAGCAAAATGAATGAGCGTGGGTACAGACGATCCTGGCAAATGCCAGCGAAAAATAAAAAGCCTTCGAGTCAAATACAAGGAAGTTAGAGACTGGAACAAACGAAGTGGCCGTCATAGTATCACCAGTCCATTTTACGAAGAGCTGGACAGCATTTTGGGGGATAAGCCCAGCATTGTTGACATCCATTGTTAACGTTACCTCCGCAAACAACAAGTGACATTGTTCACCGTTGAGTCCTCCTCTGCACATGCGGGTCACTTCTGGGTCATTTCACGGTCACAGAGGAGATCACAAAAGTTCGCATTGATTTGGAAATGTGAACGGCCCTGCAAAAAAATCTAATTTTTTCAAAAAATCGGAATTGAGCATTAAGCCCTGCAGTGTGAACGTAGCCTAACAAACTCAAAGGCGTTGATTGATCATTATAGTAAATATATTTTGGTGCTAATTAACCCAAAAACACTGCAGATGTTAAATGATACCACAATCATAGCACAAAAGTTTCTGTGAAGGGAGGAATATTCTTCACTCTTATTTTGATCAAATTAATAGTGTATAAACGTCAAAAAGACTCAGAACTAAACATTTCTGAGTTCACTGCAGAAGTTTAATACAAGAATTCCTTTCTGGGTTTATTTTCTTTCTTTCTCCTGGCTCTAAGGTTTGTGTCTGGGTCACCTTGGATGTTGTGTGTGACACGTTAAAGCTGTGTGTGTGCGTGTGTGTTTGTGCGCGCACTGTGGGTGTGTGTGGGCATGTGCATTTGGGTGTGGGTGTCGGGGGGGGCTGTTTGATATTTATGTGGTGACCTCTGTAAGGCCTCATCAAGAGACACAAAAGGCTAAACAAAGACAGGGCGTGGCTTTCTGGAGGCAGCCATATGCTGATGGACGCACATGTGGGTGTGTGTCGTTTGGAATGAATGAGGCTGCATCCATCCACAGATGAGTATTTCTTCATTATTTGGATCTACATTTGTTAATCTCTTATTGTAACCTCTGAAATCTTTTCTTTGTAAAGAACTGATCTGCTGTTTTGGGGTTTTGATGTCTCCAAACATCTGCATCTGATGCATTGTCCTGCACTTTGAATATGCAGTGATGTTTCAGACCTGAAGTAAAAATATCCAGCACTGATGAGGTAAGAACCTTCCTAGATGAAGATACAAGGCCTCAGTTAAAACTAGACAAATTAAATTGTGCTTGTCAAAATGTAATATTAACTAATTACAAAAAAAGACTATAATCAACTGATAAATTAAAAAAAGTCCCTTTTAAACTAGGTTAACCCTTGTGCTATCCTATGACCCCCCCCCCCCCTTCCATTTGCGTGTTCTCCCTACCATGACAAGGTGGAGAGGATTTCATGTAATCCATGGACA
Source organism: Oryzias curvinotus (assembly GCA_023969325.1). Classification (NCBI taxonomy): domain Eukaryota; kingdom Metazoa; phylum Chordata; class Actinopteri; order Beloniformes; family Adrianichthyidae; genus Oryzias; species Oryzias curvinotus. The sequence continues at coordinate 107,902 of CM043716.1, read as the reverse complement.
CCAGTGAAGATCACAAATCATTGAAGAAAAAAGGTTCAGAGCTCTGTCTAGTGGGTCTAGATGACCCCACTCCCGATGTTAAAGAGCCGAGGATAGCACAAGGGCTAACTGATTCACATGAACTAATATAGGAAGACGGCCTCAGAGATGTTCCCATATTGTACATTTTTATCTGCTGATGCTATCCATCCATATATACGATCTTCTACCACTCACCAGGACTGGGTTGTGGGGGCAGCAGTCTAAGCAAAGATGCCCAGACTTCCCTCTCCTAGGCCACTTCCTCCAGCTCCTCTGGGGGGACCCCGAGGCGTTCCCAGGCCAACTCTCTCTCCAGCATGTCCTGGGTCTTCCCCGGGGCCTTTGCCCAGTGGGACATCCCCAAAATACCTCCCCAGGGAGGGGTCTAGGAGGCATCCAGACTAGATGCTTGAGCCACCTCAACTGGTTCCTTTCGATGTGGAGAAGCGGTTCTACCGATCTCTCCGCGGGTGACCGAGCTTCTCACCCTATCTCTAAGGGAGCGGCCAGCCCCCCTGCGGAGGGAGTTCATTTAGGCCGCTTGTATTCGGGACCTCGTTCTTTCGGTCATGACCCATAGATCATGACCATAGGTGAGTATTGGAACGAAGATCGACCGGTAAATTGAGAGATTTGCTTTCTGGCACAGCTCTCTTTTTACCACAACGGACTGCATAACTACGGACACTGCTCCTACCCGCTCGTCAATCGTGCGCTCCGATCGTACCGCACTTGTAAACAAGCCCCCAAGAAATTTAAACTCCTCCACTTGAGGCAGGAATACTCTACCCACCCAGAGATTACTATCCAACATCCCCCGGGAACAGGTCGGATTTACTGTCAGCTATGCCAACCAAGCTCTTACTTCAGTCATACAGAAACCGAACAGCCCTCAGTAAGGCTCCCCGGACCCCATACCCCAAGAGCACCCTCCACAGGATACTACTTAAGTTACTATAGCATAGCTCTGGAGACAGCATTACTACACCTCATTCAATTGTATTAAAAGTGAAGCATTTGAAATGGGAGGAGGGAGTGATGTTAACATTGGAGTAACCTCACACCAAGTGTCTGAAGCCATAAAGGTGCTCAAGGATAACAAATCATGCGGCCTAGATCACATCACCAGTGAGCATGTTGAATAAATGCCAGTCTGAGGATTTTTCCACTTCTGCCCTTTGTTTTATTGGCTTATCACAAGCAATTAATGATTTTACCTTATATACTGATAATCAGTTTAGTTTTAAACCTTAACAGGCATCCGAAGTCTCTGGATGCTGTGGGACTTCGTCCAGTCCGGGGTCTTGCCACTGAGGAGCTCATTGACTACCTCAATGACTTCAGCTCGGGTTATGGACAGCCTTACCCCCAACTCCCTATCCTCTTCCTCCCTTAAAAGAAGGCATGTCAGTGGGATTGAGGAGATCCTCAAAGTTTTTTTTCACCGCTAGACAATGTCCTCAGTCAAAGTCAACCTGCACTGAAATGGTGCCTGCATAGAACTGCTTTCCCCTTCTGGGTGCCAGACGGTTTGCCAGAATCTCTTCAAGGCCAATATTAATCCTTCTCCATGGCTTCACCGAACTCCTCCCAGGACAGAATTTTGGCCTCCACAACAGTCCGGGGCAGAGCTCACTTAAGACCCGTACACACCGGGACGAATTTCGCGTGCGATATTCGCCGACGTTTTATGCCTCCAGACTAAACAAAGGGCACCAATGTGAGTGTGCACACCGACGCGAAAAACGCCACGCGTTAAAGCATCACTTTTTAAAAAACGCCTCGGGTTCGTTTTTTTTGGTTTGACGCGCTGCGTCAAAAACTATGCAACCAATGAGAATGGCGCTTTTGCACACGTGTCTGGAGCTTCTGAAGTTACAGTAAAACACAACTTGGAGGCGCTCAAACACAAAACTGCCTTTCTGAGCACACATACCAGCAAAGAAGATAGACGCCAAGTAGTGTCTACACTGCCGCAAAAAAATAATGACGGACATTCTAAAATATCCCTGAAAACGCTCATGATACATTTCAGCTCTTGTACCAGTCGATAAAACTCACCATGTTCTTCTCTTCTCGTAACTATGGGATGTACCCAAAATCGGCGTCTTTTCCGCCGTCTTTCATCATTCAACAGAACAATAATTTCTTCATCGCTGGAACTGGAGCTGGAGCTCCTGGTGCTTGAAATATTCATGTTTTCTTTGTATGATTCTGACCAGCGCGTAAATACTGGCTCTCTTCTTCTGTGAAAAGCGACCACCTTGTGTCCAGGAGTATTTCTGTTTTACATTAAGCGCCATCTAATGTCAGGGAATGAAATTGCATGTTGGCTTGGCTCATCGTCAGCGAAAATCGCCTGGGTGTGAACACAAAAGACGTGGCGAAAAACGGTGGCGAATAACGCCTGGCGAATATTCGTCCCGGTGTGTACGGGCCTTTTGACTGCCGATACCTGGCAGCTGCCTCTGGAGTCCCACAAGCCAACCAGGCCTGGTAGGACTCTTTCTTCAGCATGACAGCATCCCTTATTTCCGGTGTTCATCACTAGGATCGGGGGTTACCGCCACGACAGGCACCAGAGACCTTGAAACCACAGCTCCGAACAGCAGCAGATACAATGATGGTAGAAAACATGGTCCACTAAGACTCAATGTCCCCAGACTTCCTCGGTACCTGTTTGAAGCTCTCCGGATGTGGGAGTTAAAGACTTCCCGGATGGAAGTCTTAGCAAGACATTCCCAGCAGACCCTCACACTGCGTTTGGGTCTCCAAAGTCTTTTCAGCCTCCTTACATACCAGTGAATCCAACTCACCACCAGTTAGTGATTGGTTCAAATGTAAAAATGTTTGTAGATCAATACAACAGATGTTTTGTAAGCTACCGCTAGCTTGAGCTCTCATAAAACACTTCTCGCACTGGACAGAATCTCTGTTTGAGGTGTTGAAACCAATTTGTCGTCTTCCCACTTTTAGCAGCTAGAACCTTCAAACAGATTTTGCTGTGTGTGACTTCAAGTATGAAGTCATAACACTCAACATTTTTTCCGCACCAACCAAGTTGTGCGATCGATTTTAAAAAATCTACTGGCCAGGCATATTTTTACCAGAGAAAATATCGCATGTTAGATGAAGGCACATGATTTCTCTAAAGCCAAAAGACATCAGATGTCAGATCACAAATATTGCAAAAATGAAGCAGCTTTGTCAATGAAACCCAGATTATAAATGTTGAAAACACATCAATATTCAAACAAGGATGTGCTCCACAATAAAAAGACACCAATCATCTTGCCTCTGGCAACCATTAGATATAAGACCATGAGAGTTTATGCTAATTCCTTGCCCATGCGTGGATAAAAGGAAGCAGGCGTCATTAGAAGGACCTCTGCATTCGATCACAAACAGGAGTATGACTATTCTTTGACTTGAGTAATGAGACAGAAGGGATGCAATTGTTTCACTTCATCTTTTCTGGCTTTGATATACATGGTTTGAGATGAAGCCACTCCCATCTCAGCTGCTGCTGCCTGATCTTTGTTCTTCAGGACATCAGCACACACCGGCCGAAGATCTGCTCATATATATCACACCCACAGACACTTTTATTGCAAACAGTTAGCAGAGTAAGGCTGTCACAGATAATTAAACCGGAGGGAAACTCGAACACCCCCACCCCAACCCCCATCTCCCTCTGCACCTTGTTCACTTCCACTCTGTTTTCATTTTTTATTTTTTTGGTAAATCAGCTTTTCAGCAGTCCTCAGACACGACAGAAGAAAGGAGAAGCACTCATATTTGGGGTCACACAGCGCAGATGCAAATAAAGCTCCTCATCCACTACCTGCCGTCTGCACTGCTGCTTTGCCTTACTGCTGGCAGCAGTGCAGATCAGGTCTCATTGAAGTTATTAGCAGTTTTATTTGGAGTCTTTATTATTCACACAGAAGCCCCACAGCCAAGCAAAGGTGGAAATGAAAGTCCATGTTGCTCTGCTTGCTCCAATAGCAAGCCCCTTCTGAGTATGTGCTGTTAATGGATTAGAGAGCAGGGTGTTGCCCACTCTAGGATGAAGCTCAAAACTGCATCCCCAACACCAGAAACGTATCAACTGTCAGCTGTGTTGAGATATTAAAACACATCTTTAACCACACACACACACACACACACACGCAGGAGAGGGTATTGTTCAGACAGGGCTGGTGACGCAAAGGGGAGTGGTGTTTCCATAGCAACCAGGCCAACAGAAGTAAAAAGGGGTCTTCCTTGTGACCCTCATTTAGAAGGTGAATAAAAGCAGAGCAAGCCACAACACAATACTTATAGAGGAACAAGGCGACCAGCCGCCATGACAGCCCAAAATGGCTGTGGCAGTCAATCTGTTAGCATTAGCATTAGAAAGACATTATGCAAATAGCATGAGTGCCAGAAGCCCCCACCTTTCTACTTCCGTATGTCAACCCAAGGGCAGGGGAGGAATGAGGACAACAGCCGTTTATCCAAAACACCAGCAAAGAATCAGTTTTTGCAAACTTCACCGTACATCACACTAACAAACGGGACTTCAGAAGAACATTTGTTTTTTTCATCCTGTTAGATAGACTAAATGAATCCTTAGATTCGGGTTCCAGAAGAACAAAAGTCAACACATTTCTGTGTTCAACAGACATTTCACAGCACAGGTCTCCTAAAAATTACCCTTTGTGACCCTGTTAGTGTGTTGACAACTTGTTACAATAAAAACCAACAACAACCGAAAACAGATTGTATTGGCTGGTAACTGGTGGAAGGAAAAAAGACATGTTTTTTGTGCCTTTTTAAATAAGATCTGTTTCTCTTTTTATCTCACTTTCTATTTTTCCAAATACATCCAAACATTCGCTAGATATTCCTTGTTCCTTTTTAAGTAACCATAAACCTCTTGAACTTTCCAGCTTCAGTCTGGAAGTGATAGAGTATGCTCCTCTTTAACATTTGGTGGCAGAAACATCATTCTTGGTCAGCCATGGTAAGTTATGCATACCATGATATTCATTTAATCAAATGGACTTGTTTACTTTTGTTTTAAGATCAGAAAATGCATGTTTTCTCTTATTAGAGACGCAATGGCATTAACCGCAGCACAACGGCATTAACCGCAGCAAAACGGCATTACCCGAAGCACGACGACATTACCCGGATGTGACGGGGTCCCGCCGGGAAAGGATGCAAAGGAGCCAAGGTGAGGAGGTTCTTTCTTTTATTCAAGACAACGCAGGGCCGCACAGCGCATGACACCTCCGTCTCACTCCTCATTTTACTACCTGTGGTGCTCCCTTTTAAGCGCTAAGCCACGCCTATTGGGCGTTGCTCTCCAATCATTATCCAGGTGGCACCACAGGTAGTAATTTTAATACATAAAATACATTAATACACAAAAAATGAAACACAGTGTGGCCCCCCTTATCATCTGACGGTGCCACACCGTCACATCATCCCCCTCCTCTGAGGGATCGACAATGTGCGGCGATCCAAAACAGCACCCCGCCGCCACACAAGCCCCACACCGAACCACCAGACAGTTCTGCAGGCGCCCCTCATCCAACGTAGAGGCCCTGCAGTCCAACCGCCAGGCATCAGCGGGGCCATCCTCTGGCTCGTGCTCCTCCACCCACGTCCTCGCGTCGGATAGATGCAAGGGCTGCGGCTGCTCCATGACGGCGACCCCTCCGATCTGCTCCTCGGTGCGCCACTCCGGTTGGTCCCAGCCCCGGCAAAGGCCCTTCAAACGGCCACACGCTCCCACTGGTCTCCTTCCGGATGGCACCATAGCCGATCGGAGCCGCCGACAACAAGTTCCTAGTGAGATGTTACGCCTCTCCCGGAGCACTGATCTGACGACCCAGTAGACATCGGTCCGCCCCCTGTCCATCTCTGTGCAGGCCTCCAACGCCTGCATCGGCGGCAGTGGAACCAGGCGATGTGCCCATCCCGCCTCCGGCGAACTCCGTACTCCGACGGTACGCCATTGCTGTCCGCGTGGTCCGCCGCTCATCATTGGCGCTGAGTTGGATGCCGTGGGTTCTTTCCGGGCCCCTGGCCAGGCCTGAAGCACCGCCAAGGCCACCCGGATCCACCCCCTCTTCCTTAGAGGCTGAACTGGACTTCTCGACGGAGGTGCCGAGCCCGTGGAACACGCCCAACAACGGCACTCCACAAAGCACAACGGCATTACCCGAAGCACAACGGCATTACCCGAAGCACAACGACATTACCCGAAGCACAACGACATTACCCGAAGCACAACAATCAATTAATCAATTTATTATTTGTATAGCACTTATAAAAGCCAAGGCAACCAAAGTGCTTAACATAAAATCCAATAATATCACAAACAATATGATGGAATAAAGAAACAATAACAATAAAACAATAAAATCAATTGAACAATAAAAGAAATAAAACAATAAAAGAATGAAATTAATAAAATGAACAAGAGCATTCCAGAGCTTAGGACCTGCAACTGAAAAGGCTCTGTCTCCCCAAGTCACAAGCCGAGTCAAGGGAACCGCTAAAAGCATTTGATCTTCAGATCTTAGGACTCGACATGGACGATAAACATGCAAAAGCTCAGAAAGATACAGAGGTGCCAGACCATTCAGACATTTAAAAACCAAAAGTAGAATCTTAAAAGTAGTTCTAAAAGACACAGGCAGCCAATGAAGTGAGCGTAATATCGGGGTTATATGCTCACACCGTCTGGTCCCCGTTAACAGGCGGGCCGCTGAATTTTGAACCAGCTGGAGACGGCGGAGCAGAGACTGATCTATACCACTGTACAGAGAGTTACAGTAGTCCAGTCTGGAAAAGATCAAAGCATGAATCACTTGTTGCAAAGCGTGAGGAGGAAGATATGGCTTGACTTTGCTAATTAGCCTCAAGTGATAAAAACTAGACTGGACTACAAGACTGACCTGTTTGTCAAATTTGAAATGCCTGTCAAGGTTTACCCCAAGATTTCTAATGAACGGAGCATCTGAAGGGTCCAGGGGGCCAACAGCACTACAGCAGCCTGTCAGCAAGTCAATCTTTCCAAAAACAAACACCTCTGTCTTGTTTTCATTCAGACAGAGGAAGTTAAGCTCCATCCAAGACTTGATGTCTGCTAAGCAGTTCTGCAATCTGTCGAGATCCTCCGCTCCTCCAGATTTTAGGGGAAGATAGATCTGGATGTCATCTGCGTAGTGGAAGAAGTTTCCCGGGTTCCACAGCGCGTTTGGAATGACACGTTATATTACCTAAAAATGGACCCCAGTGGCAGCAGATAAAGTGAGAATAAAAGCGGGCCTAAAAGTGAGCCCTGGGGTACACCATATTTGAGCGGAGCCTCTGAAGAAGAGCACTGTCCTAGTTGGACAGAAAAACTCCTGCCACATAAATATGAACTGAACCAACTGAGTGCTGTGCCCTTCACACCGACAGACTGCTCCAGTCGGGATAACAAAACACTGTGATCCACTGTGTCGAAAGCAGCAGAGAGATCTAAAAGAATTAAAACAGTGGAGGCCCCAGAATCAGCAGCTAGAAGCAGGTCGTTACACACCCTGAGGAGAGCCGTTTCAGTGCTTTGGCAGGATTTAAAACCAGACTGAAACTTCTCGAAGATATCGTAATTTGTTAGATGGTCCTGCAGTTGAAGATAAACCACCTTCTCTAAAATTTTTGAAAGAATAGATAACTTGGAGATCGGCCTAAAGTTTGATAGAACATTAGGATCCAAGTTGTGCTTTTTCAAAAGGGGGTGCACAACAGCATGTTTAAAAGCAGCTGGTACACACCCCGAGACAAGAGAGGAGTTTAGGAGACGAACTATCCAGGGGCCAATGGTATCAAAGACCTCTTTCAGGAGTCTGGGGGAATACAGTCACCTGGGCAGGAGGAAGGCCTCAGGTGTTGAACTATCTCAGAAATCTGAGAGACAGTGACAGGCTCAAACTGGTCAAAAACAGCAGGTGGGGGCGTTAAAACAGAGGGGTCAGGGGTACAAGGAGAGGGTAAAAACCTGACAGCACTGACTTTGTCAATAAAAAATGTTAAGAACTGTTCACAAAGTAAAACAAAAGGAGTCAGGCAGGATAAATTACCAGGACTTAAAAGAGACTTTAAAGAGTTAAAAAGGACCTTAGGCTTGCTGATGTTGCTCAGACACAACATTTGACATAAACTGGGTCTTGGAATTTTTTACAGCAGCCTGATACTCAGTCAAGGAGTTTCTAAAAATCTGTAATGAAACATGAAGCTCGTCTTTTTTCCATTTACGCTCCGCGCGACGGCAGGAGCGTCTCAGCGCGCGAGTATGGTCATTAATCCAAGGCTCCGGGGCCGGTTTACTGCGTTTAACCTTATATGGAGCAATGACATCTAAAATGCCTGTGCAAACAGAGCTAAAATCCTCCAGGAGCTTATCAACATCTCCATCCTGAACATCCAAGGATCAAAGCTCAGAGGCTGAGAAAGCCGCTGAAAACTCCAGCGCCGTCTGCGCGTTCATCAGGCGGCAGCGTTAAGAGATCAAAGTCAAATAAAACGGGCAGATGGTCAGAAAAATGGGCATCAATAATCTCCTTGACATCTCCATGTAATCCCAGAGTTAAAACCAGATCCAGGATGTGTCCTTTCTCGTGCGTGGAGCTCTTCACTAACTGCTGCAGGTTAAAAGAGCTGATCAAGTCCAGAAAATCTTTTGTTAGTTGCTTGGTCTCACAACACACATGAATATTAAAATCTCCAACAATTAAAATCCGGTCATACTTTAAAATAATCTCAGACAGTAATGTTGCAAAGTCCTGAAGAAAGTCCTTGTGGAACTTGGGCGGCCTGTAGATCAGCACGCAGAGAACCGGAGAGTCGCATTTTATTTCCTCCAGCTGAACCTCAAAGCTGGATAAACTGACAGCTGGCAGCTGCCGACACGAAAGGTGAGATCGGAAAACTACAGCAACTCCTCCACCTCTACCTGCAGCCCGAGGAGAACTGAGGAATCCACAGCCTGGAGGGAGAAGCTCTGAGAACGGCGTCAAGTCTCCAGCCTGAAGCCACGTCTCTGTCAGGAACATCATATCCAGCTCCCGGGAAGTGAAGAAGTCATTCAGGATAAATGATTTGTTTGTGAGAGATCTGGTATTGATGAGGGCTGATCTCACAAACACCTGACCCGTACTGAAGGATGAGGAGGCCCGACACAGTGGAAGAAGTTTCCCGGGTTCCACAGCGCGTTTGGAGAACTGGCGCCGACGGAGAGAGAAGGCCTGCTGTCGGCAGGTGAGCCTGGTCCACCACTGCTTCGGGAACAACAGACAGGATCCAGCGCAAGGAAGCAGAACGATGCCGTTCAGAAGATCTCCGAAGGGCCTTAATCCTCAGAAGAACCCCATTCCTCTTTCCCCGTCTCCTTAGACGCCTTCCTCGCTGATAGCTGGGCAGGATGCGACGCAAGTAAACAGGTATTCCAGAGAGGAGCGGTGACGAGAATGGAGCTTCATATTTAAAAGTCTGTTTAAAAATAAATTCCTGGTAATGCTCAAATTTTAGAAGAGCTTGGCGATCATAGACCAGGAGAGCAGATACAGGGTGCCAGCTTATTAAAAATAGTAAAAAAGCAACAAACAAAATTAGGAGCGGAGCTGACAGACGGCAGGCCGCACACGCCAGCGCCATCATCATGCCACGTCACGCCACAACGGCATTAACCGCAGCACAACGACATTACCCGAAGCACAACAGCATTACCCGCAGCACAACGACATTACCCGAAGCACAACGACATTACCCGAAGCACAACAGCATTACCCGCAGCACAACAACATTACCCGAAGCACAATGGCATTACCCGCAGCACAACAGCATTACCCGCAGCACAACGACATTACCCAAAGCACAACGACATTACCCGAAGCACAAGGTTATTATTGAACAGTCTCTTTCCAACTACTACACCGTGCATGGCAATCTCTCATCAGCTTCCTAGCTCTGCGCAATGCACTAACACGTGACTACTCACCTAGCATGCTGGGTAATCATGCATGCTGGGTAATGCAGTTCTACATAACTAACTTCAATACACTACAACAAGTGTTATTCATATAATTGTAATAAAATAAAAACATAAATTTACTCTTGTGGGATTAATAAAGTAGAATTGAATTTAATTGAATCACAAAACTCACTACTGTGCCAGTTGGGTTCAGTGAATTTGTGTGTTTGCCTGTCTGATAATTTATCGTCTTATTATAGGTGACAATGTACTGCCCATTTTGCGTATCCGCCATGGTGTCCCAAGGAAGGACATTCTGTAGTTCATGTGGGAAAAATATCAGCTTCCTATACAGCGTTAATACAACTCAGCAAGCCAGAACAAGTGACGGTAATGCTCTAAACCTTGGTCCGCTTTTTGAGCCTTAGGCTTTCATTTCAAAGTTTATTTACTATTTATTTTTAGATGTGTGAGCATGTATTTTTCTGAACTCTCCTTATAGCCGGATTTCCAATCCATCAAGGACATGGAAAGGCGATCTTGTTTTAAAAAAGAAAATTAACTTTAAACAAAAATGTGTTAAGGTAAATGTCTCTGTTCCAATGTAGGCTAGTTATTAATTATACATGTAATTGTGTCAATTACTCAATTTTTATGTTCAATTTATGTTCAATTACTCAATTTTTATGTTTTCCTGCAGATTTTAATTGGATTAATCACATTGAAGGACAGCATTCTGAAACCAATCTGAGGATCATGTCTACCCCAGGTAGTATAGCCAGGATCCAATGCTGATCAACTATACCTGGGACCCAAACATCCTTCTACAGCTGTATAAGGAGACAGTAGGGAAGGCATATCAAAGGATTACACATTATCTTATAGTTGTAGACGTTGCCGCTCAAAGTAAGTAGTTTTGAGATCATTCAAAAGCAAGTAGAGCTATCTTAAAGTAATGTGAATGTCGTGCCATGAGTATGCAGGTTTTTACAGCTGAGCATGGCCGGCCCTCCCTATACGCGAATTACGCAGCCGCGTAGGGCCCCCGTCACCACCAGGGCCCCGAAGTGGTGAAAAAATAAATAAAATAGACCAAAATCTGGCAACCCATTTCATAGAACTTCCGTACCAACGTGCGCTCTAAAAAAAAGTTTCCTGCACTTTAATGAACCCCCCCCCCCCCCCCTTCAACACACCTGAACCAATCTGGCAACCCAAATAATGACGTTTCGCCACTCTTAGCAACGATTGGTCAACATCATTGCATCTGAGCCTGTCACAGTGTGCATTTACGAGTGTAATTTGTTTCAATAAAGTTGGGAAAAAGAAAAAAACGGGCACATTTTTTTCACGCTGATCAAAGCGACAACAAGAGAACTTCATGCCAAAGAGACTTTATCCATCAGGAGCTGAAAAAAGCAGAAGAACTGAAACATCAATCACAAGGTAAGTTTGGAGGATGTTGGGGCCGTATTTTTTTTGTTTTACATTATCCAGTATTTCTGTGCAGCTGCGCGATTTACGTAAAATACAAATCGATCCGAGGTGAAGATTGCACATAAACGACCCCGTTTGTCGTAATTTCCAATGGAAAACTCGAAAATAATTTTGATACCCAAGTTTCCAAGAAGGATGCACATGACCTTCTAAAGGGCGGAGAGCAAAGAAAAGTAAATAATGACAACGGTATGATGGGTGATAAATGTTTTAACTCACGTTATCGTATTGTTTCATTGTTTTGCTAACACATATTTAATGCATTCTGTATTTTCCTGTTTATGTCAGTATAAAAACTGCAGTTTACCTGTTATAGACAGTCAGGTATTCTAACTTTTTCAACAATAAATGTGTCTTAAAATCTTGCATTGGCATGAAATATGGAGAATCAAAACTGCCAAATACAAATAGGAAATACATGTTCTCATTTATAAATGACAAACAAAATAAATGTACTAATTTTAAAATTATGAACATACAAACTAATAGATAAAGAAGTGTCTAAATGCTTATATTTCCATTTATACTCAAATTATTGTTCACATTTATTATTTATAAATGGGTACATTGATTTCTTATTTGTATTTTGCAGTTTTGGTTTTACATAATGAGGATGTTTTGCACAGGTTCTTCTGCTCTCAAAAAGTATCAAAAAGTACTGGAGGAGGTGCAGCGTCCACATCCCATAATGTTCCTGACATCACTGAAGATGTCATCTAAGGTCATTTTAATAGCATGTAAAGTCATTTAAAAAAACAGTGTCTGCATAAACCCTTTTTTCATAAACAGCAGCTGAAGAGAATGGAGTCCCAAACTGTAAATAATTAAATTAATAAATATGACCTCATGCAAATATACAATCAAACAATAAATCTCTTATAAATAAACAAATAAATAAAAAGATCGTGAAATTGTGAAAAACCTGCACACAGATTTTAAATGATTCAATATATTACTAGCATTCTGGTATATATATATTATTACCTTTATCATTAATTATTGTATAATAATAATTCTTGTTTTTTAGCTGCAGAAGAAACTGTTGTCACCACATCTACTGTTGGAAGGGAAAACATTTGACTGTTTTACTTTTTACTGTTTGCTTTTATTAAAGTTATGTGTCTTATGTTCCAGAGGCTCCAAGAGAGGCGTGAATGGAAGAGGAGCCGACTGGATCCAAAATTCCACCTACATCAAATCCAATTGGTCCAGCTGAATGACCAACCACACTTTCTGATCCAGTAAGAATGGATTTGGTGCAAAGAGGTCCTTTTCAAAAACTTTTACTTTCCAAAATCCCCCTCATTGAGCTGTTGTGTTCTTTATTTTGGATTGTTTTATCGTTATTTGATTGTCTATTAAGTTGCTGTTTTTAATGAGTTGGAGTTTTGTGAATGTCATTTGTTGAGTGCCTAATGTTTCATTAAAAAATATATATCTATATATATACACATTTGTCATTCATATTTTTTTCTTTGCATTTAAAATTGGTTTGGCACCACTAAATGTGGATCCAACATACAGGCAATAAATATACTGTATTCAATTCTTCGGCAGCAACAATAATTCACAAATGTATTTATATAGTTATCTCATTTATATTACAACAACAGTTGCGTTTTTTTTAAACTGCTGATCAGTTAGAGGGCCCACAAATTACATTTCGCTTAGGGCCCCCAGAAGACCAGGGCCGGCCCTGCAGCTGAGGATCATGTCACTTCTGACTCGAGTGACATCAGAGGTGATCGCTATCAGTGGAGTTACAGCAAAGTCAAATGCAACAGACACATTACCAAGTGTAACGGAAACAATTTCCTTCCTTCCTATTTGTCTGTCTGTTTTATTGTGTACATATAAAGGTATATGCATACATTCCAGTCACAGTCCAGTTTTTTGATATAGGTGGCTTTTGACACAGAAGTTCCTGGAACATCGAGAGATGCAATGGCAGCCATATGCTTTGTTCATACAATTTCAGATTATTTGATTTTAACACTTCATTGTAAAGATATGGTAATTTCTTTTCATTTTCAGCACATACACAGAACTCAATGTACCAGTTGTAATAGAGGACAAGGAGTCAGGCAGTGATGCAGAAGGTCTTAACTTTTCAAAAGATACAGAGTAAGAAAGCTATTCTGTTTCCTTTCCTTTATATGATTGGTTGAATACTTGAACTTTTCAAAATATTCTAGGATTTTTGCCTCCATTGAAATACATAGGGAATCCTTGGTGCAGAAACTTGCTGGTTTGATACCCTATTTACACTTGATTACACTTGATACAATTGTTGGTACCCCTCAGTTAAAGAAAGAAAGTTAAAGAAAGAAAGTCCATAATGCTCACTGAAATGACTTGAAACGTTCAAAAGTAACACAATGTATTGAAAATGAAATAATCACAATCAGCCATTACTTTTGAGTTGTTGATTAACAGAATTATTTAAAAAAACAAACTAATGAAATAGGGCTGGACAAAAATGATGGTACCCATAACTTCATATTTTGTTGCACAACCTTTTGAGGCAATCACTTCAATGAAACGGTTTCTGTATTTGTCAATGAGCCTTCTGCACCTGTCCACAGGTATTTTGGCCCACTCCTCACGAACAAACTGCTCCACTTGTCTCAGGTTTGATGGTGTCTTCTCCAAATGGCATGTTTCAGCTCCTTCCACAGATGTTCAATGGGATTCAGGTCTGGGCTCATAGAAAACCACTTCAGAATAGTCCAACGCTTTTCTCTAAGCTTTCCCCATTCTTGGGGGTTCTTGGCTGTGTGTTTTGGATGGTTGTCCTGTTGGAAGACCCATGACCTGACACTGAGACCAAGCTTTCTGACACTAGGCAGCACATTTCTACCCAGAATGCCTTGATAATCTTGAGATTTCATTTGACCTTGCACAACTTCCAGACACCCTGTGGCAGATGCAGCAAAGCAGCCCCAAAACAGAACTGAGCCTCCACCATGTTTCACAGTAGGGACAGTGTTCTTTTGGTTGTCTGCTTCATTTTTGAGTCTACCAACATAGAGCTGATGTGCCTTACCAAAAAGCTCCAGTTTTGTCTCATCTGTCCAAAGGACATTTACCCAGAAGCTTTGTTGCATGTCAACATGCATTTTTGCAAATTCCAGTCTGGCTTTTCTATGATTTCCTTTCAACAGGGGTGTCATCCTTGGTCGTCTCCCATGAAGTCCACTCTGGCTCAAACAACCATGAATGGTGCGATCTGACACTGACGTACCTTGATCTACGAGTTCACCTTTAATTCAAATTAATTTATTTCTTCAAATTAATTTTATTTATAAAGCACCTTTCATGTCAAACAGACAGCTCAAGGTGCTTCGCATAAAAAACAAACAAGAAAACAATAAAAACAAACCCCACACATGAAATAAAATAATTAAATAAGCTCCTCATAATAAAACACACAAAAACAAGCACAAGTAAAAGAGAAATGACAGAGCTTAAAAAAAAGAGAACCCAGAAGGCGCCGTCCGGCCTGTCCTCCTGTTGGCCGGGGTGTCAGCATCTATGCAACACAAGCACAACTCATCCCCAGCACCCCCCGCCGCACTTCACTTCCACAATCAATCCTTTAATGTCTTTGGAGGTTGTTCTGGGCTCTTTGGACACAGTTCCAACTATCCATCTCCTCAATTTGTCATCAATGTTCCTCTTCCAGCCACATCCATAGAGGTTGGCTACAGACCTGTGGGTCTTAAACTTCTTTTTTTGTTTTTTTCCATGTCCTGTCCAACAGCCGGGCAGACAGATGACAGCTGAGGGCCTCTTGTGTTGGACATATTTTACTTTAACAACAGGGGTTATTAATCTTCAGACAAACCAGAGGAATGTCTGAATAAACCCCTTTTGTGATTGAGGCCAAACTTTATTAATTTCAATCATATTTGAAAATCTTTGGTGTTGGACCGGACGGAAAAGGAAAGGAGGGAAGAAGAGAGAGAGATGTTAGAGAGAGGGGGGGGGGTAGGAGGGTGATAATAGGAGGGGGGGATAAAACCATGAAGCAGCATAAAGCAACAAGTTTACTGGATGTTTATCATTACGGTAAGGTTGAAATGTAGTACAAATCTCACAGGGCGGGACCTGTCCACACACACACTCAAATGTTATCAACACACCTGCTAGCTGCAGAAGTGTCCACCTGTCAACATGTACACAAAAAATGTACACAGAACAGATAGTGTTCACACACGCATACTTGTGCCTTCAAACCAACTGGTGTGAAATATTTCATTCATTCAATCACAGAAACTATTTATGTAAAGGTGAGCTAACACCTGTGCTCAGGTAAGTGTTTATGTTCTTCTAAAATGGATGGTGGAATGTGAAAAGAAGGAGGGGGAGTGCCCAGCCATCCCCACAGCAAGACCCCCGCAGCGGCAGCCAGAACCCCCCAACGCCACACGGCAGCAGGCAGAGAATATCCGGCCCCCGGGCGAGCACATCTGCCACCAGGCCAGGGCCAGCAGGACCGCCGTGAGGCCCCCAGAGCCAGAGAGCAGGGAGGCATGGGGGAAAAGAGAGCGCCGCCCCAGCCCAACCAGGAGAGCAGCCCCCCCGCCGCGCCGGGAGGGCCCAATGCAGGGCCCCACCCGAGAAGGGCGCCCACAGCCCCAGACGAGCACCCCATCATCACCCAGGAGTTCCGGGCATCTTCCTGCCCCAACTCCAGGTATGAGCCAGGACCCCCCAAGGGAGACCCGCTCCGCGCTCCAGGCAGCCACCCACCCGGCCCACGGTTGGTCCAGGAAGGAGCAGGGCAGGGGCCAGCCGTCCCCACCCAGGAGGGGGGCACCCCGGGAAAAAGGGGGCCCACGAGGGGTGTTGTAAACATGGCCCGACCAGGCTCGACCACAGTTGGAAATTGGGCTGGGCCCAGGGGCAAGGACCAGGACCCACCCCACAGGGACACGGACACCCCCGGCTCAGGTGTAGTGTGAACCCCCTCCCTGCGTGGAGAGAGCACCGCCGGGCCCAGGAAACCGGCACCCAGGGGACACAGCCACCGTTGCCAAGGGCCCAGTACCCAGGGATGGGGTAGGGGACAGATGGTCCTAGGTCCCACCTTTCTTGCAAAATGTGTGTGCGTGTGTTTATGAGGGTGTGTGTGTGCATGTGTGTGTGTTTATGTTTGAATGTATATTTTGAGGAGTAAAAGGTGTGTGTACTAAGGGGGTGCAGTTAAAATTGGTGGGTAGGGCACTGATGGGACATCTCCTGATTACTCACAGTAATGTCCCTTCCCCCTCCCCACCAAGGGGCCCTAAATGTCTACATTGCAGTTAAAATTGGCAGGTAGGGTGCTAGGAGGACATCTGCGGCTTGCTGACAGTGATGTCCAAGCACCCCCCCTACCAAGGGCCTTACATGTCAAATAAAACCGAGAGAGGGGATGCCCATTCCATACGGCAACCATGGGAGGGGGACCACTGCCAAGTACCCCCCCCCAAAGGTCATCACAGGCTAAACCCCCCACCCCCTCACCCTAATATGAGATTTTATGAGGAAAGGGGTAAGTTGGGGACAGCTGGTAGACTGTCCCCCATCGGTCAAACAGCTGTCCCCCAGCCCACCCAGCATAAGTCCCAGGTCCCCCAGCCCCAGGGCCCCATCCCCCGAGGTGCCGACGCCCCAGGCCCAGCACGACCCACCCCACACAGAGAGAGAGGAACCAGAAAGCGCCCCCCCCCCCCCCCCCCCCCCCGGAGCAAGCCCAGGCCCCCACCCCCCCAGGCGCTGGCCAGGTCTTAAACTTCTGAATAATATGTGCCACTGTCGTCACAGGAACTTTAAGATGCTTAAAGATGGTTTTATAGCCTTTACCTTTACGGTGTTTGTCTATAATTTTGTTTCTAATGTCACAACTTTTCACCAAACAGCAACGTGAGTATTTGTCTCCCTTTAAATAGGCAGACTGACTGATTCTGGGTTTGAAAACAGCTGTGATGTCAATTAAAGGACATACCTGAGTTCATCATGACCCCCTGGGTAATTAGTTCTCAGTCTTTTATGGAGGTACCATCATTTTTGTCCAGCCCTATTTCATTAGTTTGGTTTCTTTAAAAATTCTGTTAATCAAAAACTCAGAAGTAATGGCTGATTTTGATTATTTCATTTTCAATAAATTTTAATTTATTGATACTTTTGGATCTTTCAGGTCATTTCAGTGAGCATTGTGGACTTTCCTTCTTTAACTGAGGGGTACCAACAATTTTGTCCACCACTACACCTGAAATACTACAAACTTGTTTAATTTTTTTTTTGTAATGGCTGATGTTGGTTTAAAGTTTGTCCATAATGTTTTGAATGCCTTACTCTGACCTATTTTTACATTTCTTGGGATTTTCATTAAGTATTTAGAGACTACTAAACCTCAGTTCACCTAATAGCTCCTCAGACACGTCTGTACAACACAATACCTGCAGGACAACATCAAGAGCACTATCTACTTATTTGCTGAGTTTGTAGCTTCTCTGTGTCATCAGAGCAACAATACTGCAACTAATGAGCTACAAGGACGAAGCAAACATCCATTTACCTACACTCACATCCTCGCTTCTCCTTTGTGTTCTAAGTCAAAAGATGAACACGTCAATAATTGAATAGAGCCATAGGAGGCAGCTTTCTGGCCTGGGCGGAAGGAAAAGAGAAGAGGCACTCCTGAGATGAGTCATCCACATCAAAACTTTGTGAGGAGACATCATTACACCACCATACTCCCTGCCTCCACCTTGTTCCCTTCCTGGGTTAGTCAATATCCCAGTACACATCTACTCAGATAGCGTCACTGGCAGAAATGTCGGGGAGCTCGGTCGCATACATTCCACGTCTGATGGTTGTGAATTAATTTGGTATTGATGGAAAAAGCAGTCTTGACTGCAGACAGTTCTTGGCACAAAGGACAGGATGACTGGCTTATGGACAACACTGATATTCCTGCATTTTTAACAGATCAATTTTAAATTCTTGACTGTCTATGCATTGTGAAAACTGGAAGTTTGCTCTGTTCCTGATTTGGTCTTGTTGCCTCATACAACATATAGATGTCTTACCTGGCAAAGCATGACCCAGAGGATGATCGGGAGCAAACTCTTCTAAATTATACAGACTGATTAATCAAAATCGTTTTAACAAGGGAACATGTTTTGACGTCATCTGTCTTCCTACTGTGTGGTTGCAAAAGGTACCCTTTAAGATGGCCAGGAGAAGCTAGTGTGCGACCCTCCCCAGCCTGGATCACAAACAAGGAACAGCAATCAATTCCTTTCCCGGTGTCAGAGCGACAGCCTGATGTTCAAAGCTTTCAAACATCAGTGTTGGTGGAGAATCAGCTGTGACCTAGGCAACAGGATGGGCTTGAGAACATTCCCAGTGTCTGTCTGTTCCAGGACGGCTGCTGATGAGCTGCAGGTTAAACTACAGCAGGACTGACCAAACCTGGACATCAGGAGCCACAACCCTGCCTGTTTTGAGGTCCTCCCTGACTAGCTTGCTGGTGATTGGCTGACTCAAAATTCCACAACCTGATTGACTAAACACACCTGATTTAGGTTGTGAGCATCAAGCAGTGCAGAGAGAACTGGAAAACAGGCAGGGTTGAGGCTCTTGAGGAGCAGGGTTGGCCTGCCCTGGACTGCAGGTTGAACTACAAATTCAGCTTCAGGCGGAGCTGCTGGTTGATATGAAGGTTGCAGGTTTAGCTGCGGGTGAAGCTCCTAGTTGCAGGTTAAAGAACCATTCTAATGAAAATGGCGTTTTGGTGTTTTTAACATGTTCTTGGAGCATTTTTCTTACGAGGAAGGACATATTTAACGAAAATAAAGCATAAATGTATTTCTGAGTATTTGTTTATTCAAATCGTTGTGAATTAGGAGCAGACAAAAAAAGCTTGTACTTGTTATGTACAAACTACAGGCGGTGGGCCAAAGTCTCCGTGCTCCTTTCCATTAAAATGTATCCACTGTCAGACAAATACAGCGTTCGAAATAAGCGGTTATCCGGTTGTCCAAGACAACCAGATTTTACGGAGGACAACCAAAATAAACCTGATGGTTGGCCGTGTGACAACCTGGTCTTTTATTCAACATTTTGGTATTTTTAGACTATTTTTCAAGTTTCAAGGGTTAGTTTTTGGCAACCTCTGAACTGAGACGTATGCAGCAAAGTCTTTCCACTGACGACCGAAGTGCCTGCATGCTAGCGAATCCTTTCTGTTTGTACATGTGCACTTTTCAATAAAGATTTTTTAAATACATGTGTTGAACAGTACCTGGCGCAACCGCTAGATGTCTCCAAAAACACGTTCAAAATAATCAGCCCTGAAAAGATTTAAAACACATTCATAAACATGATAACTTTCACTCATAACAGAACCGACTGACATGAGCTGAAAAAAAAACATTTTTTCCATGGGATTGATATGATATTCAAAATTTTTACAACAGTCTTTGTATTTTATATTCTTTGAACAACAATTATCAAAACCAAAGAAAAAAAAGAACCAATATATTTAAACCTGTGTAAAGATACTAGTTATAAAAATATTAGTTTCAAGGTTTTGGCAATACTTTGTGTAACCAGATGCTTCAATATTTAGTCAAATGTTTGTTTTTAATATTTGAAGAGTTTTTTTAAATGTCCATGTTAAGAGGCAGTTGATATTAGATGTATAGAAGAAATAAAGATGTAAGTACTGACATCTGAGTAGGTTTCGCTGCTGTTGAATATTGGTATCCAAGGACAACCAGAAATTGGGGAGGACAACCAAGTTTACTTGCCAGGTTGTCCTCTGGACAACCATTTTTTTCCCCTTATTTCTAACACTGAAATAGATCCATGTACGTCTTTATTTTCCTCGTCTGAGCTGGAATCTGGATCAAAACTGTACGGCTGGATAGTTCTGCTATTGCTCACCGTTTTTGTTGCACAGTAATGTTGTAAGGGGCTAAAAGTTACCGGGAGTGAGTGTAAACAAAGGGTGGATGGGAATTGACGGAAGGCTTACACCGAGTCAATAGTCCTGCCCACAAGTCTGAGAGGAATTTCTGATGAACTCCTGCTGCTATGCAGAAACAGGTTTTTAGATTTTGGCTAAAAACGCCATCATCAAAATGAAAAGACGACAGGACACACTTTGACAAAACAAACATTGAAAAACATGTTTGGCCTTAATTTTTGAGTCTGTGCGGTGATCCTTCTCCACCAAAAGCTCTATGATCTGTTGGAAAAGTCTCCCTTATTTTCCTTTAGTTTAATGAGTTTCTCCCTCTCAATGAAGAAAGACGTTCTTAGTCTGTTTCTATGGTGCCAGTGTAGCTACAAAGCAGCTATCAGCTCACATCTGCCCCCTGCTGGTGAGACATGTCTCACCTGAAGCCCTTTCTGCAGGCTTATAGCAGGGCTTCCACCGCACATCTCTGTTAACATTGAGTCCTGCAGTCAGACATGAGGCACAGCGCTCCAGAGCCCGGAGATTCAGCTCCGTCTGTGATCAACACTCAAATTCAACAATTTTACCCTCAGAAACTGTGGAAAATGGGTTGATTTGACTAAAAATGTATATTTAACACAGAGCAGTGGAAAATAATATTTACTTAATTTACTTTTTTCTATTTTATCACGATTATGACAGGTGAGGCTCTGCCTCACTTGCCTCACCTGACCGCACGTTACTGGGGTGGAAACCAGTGACGTGCAGTCAGGAGTCATTACAGACCAAAGTCAGCTTTTTAACTGGAAAGACCTGCAGAATCAGTGGCTATAATATAAAATCTAATGTAAATATAATATAAAATCTAATGTCGCTGGAAATGATGAGCCTTAGAAGGCTTTTAAGATGAATAAATGCTGAAGTGACACACAGAAGCCTTTCTCAAAAAAGAAATTTAAAAATAAGAAGCTGCATTTAAAACTTAAATAAGGCCGCAGTTTTTCCCCAAGGATTAAGATCTTAAAAAGCTGATAATCGAGCATTTGTAATTCATGAGAGTTATCACATACTTGTTTAGAGCAAATAAAACCACACAAGTTTCCTCAAAAGAGTATTTTATTAACAAAGAGTGCATAAAAATGTTTACAATGCAAGACTGGACTTGCTTGCGATCACATCAAAAGCTCAGGCACAAAATTACAAAAAACTGGGATTCAACTTTTAACGTTGACAGAAACCTGAGATGTTGTAATGTGATGGCGTGCAGAATGTTTCACAACCACAGTATCTATGTAAATACACAGTATGAACATTTAACACAAAGGTTGACTCTTTAGCATGTTTGAGTTGGGAAAATGTTTATGTTATGATCAGGTGTCCGTGCATCAGCAATGACATGAAACATAAGTGGATTCTAAACCCCTGAGGACCTCACTGGAAAACAGCTTTTAATGGCACTGGAATGTCCTGGTCAAGAAAAGATGAAGGAATTCAGAGCAGAGATGCGTCTCCTTCCTATCCCAATTCAATTGGATCCTCTAGACGTCTGTTTCAGGCCCAAACAGGCTTTCATTTCACATGCTGAGAGTGGGGGAGGGGGGGTCACAGCCATTTCTATGGGGGAGCATCTTCTCCATGTATGGCTTTATACTTGGCCATCTCCTCTGGAAACACTTTACTGAGCTCAGAGATTAAAAGGCTCTTGAATTTCTATAGTTGGAGAAAAACAGAATTTGGACGACAATTAAATGAGAAATATGGTTGTGTGTGTGTGTGTGTGTGTAGGTGTGTGTGCACGTGTCTTACCATCATGGTGTCTATCTTCCCTTTGACCTGCTCGTTCCTGGCCAGCGCTCTCTCCAGACACTCTTTGGTGTACAGCTGAGGGTTCCTGCCTTGATCAATGTAACTGGAAACACAAAGTGGGTACCTCAAAGGGTGTGACTGTGCACGCCGTTTGTGGACGTTCCCTTCGCCGTTGAAGAACTTGGAAAACGTACAGTGTTAATATATGCGTCGCAGTGCTTAGTTTATGCTTTGATTTTGAATCGGAACAAGGTACAGTGGACTTGACAAACATTTGAGAGCAGCTTTCTCCTGACTTTGTGAAAGGTACAAGATAAATAAGGTCCCCAAAACCAGCCCTAAACATTGAGGGTATTTGATGTAAAGCACTGCATTTGTCAAAGCAGACCCGAATCCCACACGTCCCATTGTGACGAACAATACTAATGAGTGCGGTACGAGCGGTCACAGGTTCAAACCCTAATACAGTCATAAACTCCAGTCGGCGGATGTAAAGCAGGTAATAACATTAATTGGATTAATAATACAAATTGCCGAATCACTTGTTCTGTGACAAATTAATGGTGTTTAGAGCACAGATATGGAAGATGTGGTATCGAAAAAGACAAACAATCCTTCATATTTTACCGGCAATTACAAAGTTTTCCCATTATTTTTTATCTACACAACAAAGGCGATCAGCAAAATAGTAATAACTTGCTTAATTTGAGCTATTTTATTTACTTTTGTGTTCAGAATTGGAAGCTCTATTTTTTGTGGTCACCAACTTTTGTCTTTGGACCTTAGAAAATTGTGACTTGTGGTTACGACACAAAGATGGTCTGTTAGCTCATCATCTTCATCCTCTGGAATGAAGATGACGAGTCATCCTCAGCAAAAGCTTCAATTTCTTTATTCTATTTTCAAAGTTCCTTCTTGACAAACATCGTTAACAATAGATGCACGAAATATGTTTAAACTAGACGGAGAAAACGTCTCCATACTCACTCAAAAACCTCCAAAGGAACGTTGATTTCATGAAGCTGCTGGCGGCACTTCTCGATGTCCTGGAGGCCAGAAATCATGAAGTTTCTGCGGGTTTGGGGTGAGGGTGACATTAGTTTAGTGGAGCATTCATCAGGAAGCGCATATCTCATGAAGGAAACTCACAGTTTTTGGTTGAGAACAGCCTGACTGCTCGGCTGAAAGTCACTAACGATGATTCCCAGCTGTCGAATATTCTCAACAAATTTTTCTAGATGTTCCTCCAGGTTATCGAACTTCTCCGCCATTATGACCAAAGCAGCGTGAAAAAAAGCCAACACAAAGAACCAGATTTAGACGGACTTTTAGATAGAACTGACCACCGGAACAGCTAGCGGCTAACACTGCGACAGTTGGAGCACCGCGTCACTTTACGGCTACACAGTTGCTGGGCAAAGACAACTGTCGTACTGCGACAGAAAGTGTCGTGCTCAGACGCTGGGCTTCTCTAAAGAGATTTGGGGAGGAAATAGAGCGACAAGATGACGAAATTACAAATTTAATAAGCGAAATAATAATACAATGTTTAGAGACAGACAGACAAAACATGTTTGAAATAAATAATCAGGCTGACTGGCTTTTTGGTTTCTCTGATCTCTCATTGACATATCTGATTTGTGTGATTCAAACACTATTTATTTGTTTCATTACTTTGTTTTGGTGTGTTTGTTTCTTTGGTATTTGGGAAAATTCTACTGAAAATGTGCTCAGACGTGAATGCAGGTGACCATGATGTGATCCCATGAAATGGATCCTTTTCAGCAGCACCATTGGAAAGGTGAGCCAGGCGGGAGTGGATTCTTCCACGCAGCCATGGCCGGTGTGGGTACCGAATGTTCTCGGGTTGCCGGATGTTCTCGGGGTCCTTCGGGGTCCTTCGACCAATGATGACGTCACACGATTTGATTGGCTGTAAGTTGCCACGACCAATGAGTTAACGTCGCTAAGTTTTTTTTTTAAACTTTATTGACAATTGCGGTATCATACATTAACAATGACATTAACGTTAACAACGAACAATAACAATGTAATCAATATTGCCTCGAAGATCAGTCACCATTGCCAAACATAACATATTAAGATAGAAAATAAAGAATAGAGGGGAAAAGAGAAACAATGAACATAACACACAAATAAATAAAAACATAGGTAAAATAAAATAAAGGAACATAGAAAAAATCTAAATAGTCTAAAACTAGTTAAGTTAGGGGTACTCGTGAAGTTTGTATTTCTGAACAAAACTAAGCAATTTCAAGCCATTCTTCTTTTTCATATAATGAAGTGATTGAAAGTAAAAACAGAGCTCTTTATTAAATGTTATAAAAAGTGGTTTGATCTTCAAAACTTGACCTCACCAAGATGGCGGTGCTCTCCTCCAATGAGGAACCACGTGATGACTCCTCTAGTGATATAACTCATTGGAAGGACCCCGAAGGACCCCGAGAACATCCGGCAACCCGAGAACATTCGGTACCCACACCGGCCCTCCCTATACGCAATTACGCAGCTGCGTAGGACCCCAGTCACCACCAGGGCCCCGAAGTGGCGGGGAAAAAAAGGCCCAAATCTGGCAACCCATTTCATAGCACTTCCGTACCAAAGTGCGCTCTAAGGCTGCATTTACACTGCAGATCTTGATGCCCAAATCCGATTTTCTGACTATATCCGATTTATTTTGATGACCCACTTACATCATCTTTTGAAAGTAACCTGTATCCAGTTTTTGCATTTACACTCCAATGCTGAAACTATCAAACATAAACGTTCTGAGGACTACGTAGCAGCATTTCCGCGGTCCTGTCACCTGAGCACTGACCGCACGGATTTAAAGAATTATGAGCGAGCAGGCCCTTAATAATAATCATAACAGTAATAAAGGCACATTTAGAAGATGCATGTTGGTCCAAACGGCAAATGGTTAGCATGGCGAAACCATCCCTTTTTTTTAAATTTTAATTTTTTGTGTGTGTGACTGCGGTTGTCATGGAGGCAACGCTGTGACGGAGGGAGGCGTTGCCTTGGGTGTCCTGGATGAGGCAGGAGAGGGGATGCGCGGGAGAGGAACAAGGAGGGCTGCTCGGCCGGCTTATGTGCTCTCTCTGAGTTTTGAATAAGGAAGTGTTTGCAGACGTTGTACTGGACTAACAGGTTGATCAAAGCAAAGAAATTAACGGCTTCTAGCTTGTTCCGGAGTAACGGTGTCCCGGTGGATTAGTTACCGTTTGCGTCCCGACCGGGACCGGACCGGAAATGTCCGACTACGGTCTGAAGCCTGAGGCTGAAAGGTAACACACTGATGGGACTGCAGCTGTGCTCCAACAGCAAAATCAGCACAAAAGCACCAGTAATAAGTCATGTGATCTCAGTTGGTGGTGTCCTGAGTTGACGTCACTGACGTACGACTCGCATTTACTGGGGAATATCCGTTTTGTCTGCTTACATGGCACACGCAAATGCACAGATCCGATTTATTTCCCCATATGAATGAGGCCTGTATCCGATCTGAGAAAATCAGAATCCATGCGCTTTTGTCCTGCTTACACGTTCACATGTCATATCCAAACTGTGCCACATGACAGGAAAAAATCGGAATTGGGTCACTTGAACCATGCAGTGTAAATGCGGCCTAAATGTTGTTCAAAAGAATGTTGCCTGCACTTTAATGACCCCCCCCCCCCTTCAACACACCTGAACCAATCTGGCAACCCAAATAATGATGTCACTCTTAGCAACGATTGGTCAACATCATTGCGTCTGAGCCTGGCATAGTGTGCATTTATGAACGCATTAGTCACATTGTTTAAAGTGACAACAAGAGGACGTCTCGCTAAAGAGACTTTATCCAGCACTTCTTTCCAACATTCTGCTTCCAGCGTCACAGCAACTGTTATATAGATTTGATTGACTGTTTGACTTTTCACTGTTTGCTTTTGTTGAAGTTCTGTATCTCATGTTCCAGAGGCGTGTCTGGAAGAGGAGCTACTGGATCCAAATCCTATCTACCTCAAATCCAATTGGTCCAGCTGAATGGCCAACCCCACTCTCTGATCCAGAAAGAATGGATTTGGTGCAAAGAGGTCCTTTTCAGACTGAGAAAGACTTTGACTTTCCAAAATCCCCCTCATTGAGCTGTTGGGTTCTTAATTTTAGATTGTTTTATCGTTATTTGATTTTCTATTAAGTTGCTGTTTTTAATAAGTTGGAGTTTTGTGAATGCCATTTGTTGAGTGTCCAATGTTACATTAAAAAATAAATATCTATATATCTATACATTTGTCATTCATATTTTTTTCTTTGCACTTGGTTTGGCACCACTAAATCTGCATCCAACACGAAGGCAATGTACTGTATTCATATATTTAGCAGCAACAATAAAACATTCACAAAATGTATTAATAGAGATCTCATTTATATTACAACAACAGTTGCATTTTGTTGGTGCTGCTGATCAGTTAAGAGGGCCCACAAATTAAATTTCGTTTAGGGCCCCCGGAAGACCAGGACCGGCCCTGCACGCAGCACTCCTAAATCAAGCTGACTGCCTCAAGCATTCCGCCTCTTTGCTTTGCTTTGCGTTAACGGCTCCGGTTTGCTGAGTGAGCTGGGAACGAAAACAGCAAACCTGTAGCGAAATGGACGTCACTGATGAGGACATGACACTGCTTTGACATCGACTTCGGTCGCACCAAACTGCATGAAGGTAACGTGGTGCAAACCGGAAATCGTATTTTATCTTTCAAAGTGGAAGCAGTGCCGCGGTTTCCAGACGACCGAGCCTTGGGACTGACGTGAGCACTGTGCTTTTATTTTGAAAAGCAGGCTCAGCTGGTGAGAGGAGGCCGGTTTAGGAGAGAGGGGATTACTGGGGGCTGGTTTGTCCTCAGCAACATTAAAGCAGGAGCTGCTGCAGCTGCACGTACAGACATCAAAGCTTCTCCTCCTCCACCTCCTCCTCCTCCTCATCCTCACTGCAGCTCTCATCCGCAGCAGCTCCATCACAATACTGGAGCATTTTCCTCGTTTTTTTTTTTTTACGCAGAACAGAATCGATCTCTGGACTGCGTGACGGGACATAAAGGAGGTTTACGGATTTCAGCAAACCACGGTAAGACCACCAACATGAGCAGGATTCTGGAGAAGGTCTACAATGATGAGTGGCAACAGCAACCTAAAAGATGGTGTTTAATGCAGCAGAGTATATGACAGACAGGCAGGAGGAGTGATAGAAATGCGAGCGGTCTGTCTGTGAATTTGATCCCGTCGCTAGCAGATCCAGTTCTCAGAGTCACTAGGAGGAAGATCTCTTTCATGGGGCTGACATGTCATGAAGGCGTTTTCTCCTCATTTCCTTTGTTTTTGTGCGCAAATTATTGAACGATCCAAACACTTTAACAAACCACACAGATTCATTGTGTTTTTCGTTTTATCATTTTTTTCAGTTATTGTTATTATTATATCGACTTTGCTTCTACAGTTTTTTCATCACAAATGTTCACATCCCTCAAATAGGACTGTGCGTAACGCAGAGTCTAAGATGGAGCAGCTGCAGTCTATGATCATAACGTCCGTCCGCTTTCCGGCAGGAGACAGACAGAGGGGTGGATGGATCGATCAGTCGACGAAACGCCTCCCTTTGCTGCGACTGCATCTCATTTGTCGCGTAATTGTGTTTGCTTCCAGCCGAAGCGCGTCGACATGATGCTGTGAGGAGAGGCGCGCGGCTCCAGCGGTTGTCTTCCTCCCGAGGCTGCAGCGAACAGAAGGAGGGGGGGTTGCAGTATAACAAGGTTAATAATCAGCATCAGTAAAGGTCGTCTCTAAGAGCGGGAACATCGCCCCTGCGCGGGGGGGATCGGCGGTGAAACCTCTTCTAGTCCAGAAACAGAACATTATGGCCACTCTGCTGCGGAAGATCGGCCTGATCCGCCTGCACGACCGAGACACGGAGGACCCGAAGCACCACCAGGGCTCCTTAAAGGGGAGCAAAGGGAACCAGAAAAACAACAAACACTGTCAGACCAACGACGCCAACATCCTGAGCACCCCCGAAATTAAAGCCAGGAAGCTGGACCAGCAGGCCAAGGAGAAGCCTTCTGGCAAAGACAAGCAGGGCAAGGATGCTAAGGAGAAGCAGCAGACTGGGGGGGGCGGGAGCAAAGCCACCAGTGCCTCCTCCATCCCACCGCCGCCGGCGCCTCATCGGCAACACTGCACCCAGGTCCGGACACGCAGGCTGATGAAGGAGCTTCAGGAGATCAGGAGGTTAGGGGACAACTTCATTACCGTGGAGCTGGTGGAGGACAACCTGTTCGACTGGAATGTCAAACTGCACCAGGTGGACAAGGACTCGGCGCTGTGGCAGGACATGAAGGAGACCAGCACCGAGTTCATTCTGCTTAACGTCACCTTTCCAGATAACTTTCCCTTCTCGCCACCTTTCATGCGTGTGCTGACGCCTCGACTGGAGAACGGCTATGTGCTGGATGGTGGGGCCATATGCATGGAGCTGTTGACCCCCCGCGGATGGTCCAGCGCCTACACGGTGGAGGCAGTCATGAGGCAGTTTGCTGCCAGCCTCGTAAAAGGACAGGTGAGAGGAGGAAGGCTCAAAGCGTCATCAACCATCTGACACATGAGTCATCTCTGATGCATGATCGTCATTCAGGAAGGTCTTCTCATCCACTATCTCACGCCTGAATGTTCAATAATGTTCAGTCTGTTCCAGTCAACACAAAATCAGCAAAATGTCATTTTTAGAAACTCATGATCATCTTTCTCTTCATGATCTCTTTTCTGGCCAGATACTTCACTGAATTTTATACCAATAATTTTAATCCTGGGGTCAATTTGGTCAAACTAGATTTCTTTATCTTCTTTCCACTATCAACTCATCTTTTTTCATAAATATTCATAACCATTGTGTGATTTCATACCAGCCAAATCTCCAGTGTCTTCTCCACTGTCACATTGGGTTGT
Source organism: Oryzias curvinotus (assembly GCA_023969325.1). Classification (NCBI taxonomy): domain Eukaryota; kingdom Metazoa; phylum Chordata; class Actinopteri; order Beloniformes; family Adrianichthyidae; genus Oryzias; species Oryzias curvinotus. The sequence continues at coordinate 78,611 of CM043716.1, read as the reverse complement.
CCTTTGATCACTTCCATAAATCAGCTTGTCTGACAACAAAGAGCTGCTGCTATGCATGAGAAAACTGATGCTCTGGTGCGGCCTAACAATATCTGTAGTCCCATTGGATTGTTCCAAAGACAGGAGAAAACAATTATTCCACACCTAATGATGAGGCCACAGGCAGATGGAGTGATAGCAGTTAGGCCAGTGATTCAAATATCCTGGATTATGTAACGATGCCAAACGTTGTTTTTTCCCTTTCTTAATGCACTGCAGCAGCTCCACAACTGCAGCGTAAAGGATTGCACGGCTCCATGCCCTTCAGGTTAAGGTGGTCTAAACAGCAGGTGTCCTTCAGAAAAGCTTGCTTTTCCACCTGACTCCTGTCATTTTCTCCATGTCTCCTCACTTGCTCTGAGTCTTTAGGGATCAGCAGCGTGACACTGCTGTGGTGTCAGACCTTATGTAACCCTCGCTGGACCATGCTGCCCTATCCCCAACCTTCAGAGCTGTGATGACATAACTGAGCATCATTCCTGACTTATCTGTGGTCATTAAACAGCTGTCAAAAATCGAGGCCATGCAAAGAAACTGCCCAGTTTAAATTCAAGAAAATATTGTGTGTTGAGTTTTTCATTGTTCATCATGAGGAAATGAACGAGCAGCTCTGCAGTGGTTCCTCATGATGGTGCAGTGTCTTCTTCCTCTGATGGGCCGATGGAAACTGTATTGATTCGGTCTTCCTCTGTGTCTATGCAGCCTTTAGCTCTTTGTTTGCCTATTTTTGAGCTTTGTGCTTGCATCCTAATTTAGTTAGAATATATTTGTCTCTTGTATGTCATGATGGGCAGAGCAAACACACAGTATACATATATAGCTACAGACTCTAAATATATTTATCCACTCTGACAATAGTGCCGGAGCTGCTTTAGAAGCTTCCTGCCTATTTTTAGTGTGTGAGGATGAATGTGGCATCACAGTGTTGAGCTTTAGTCAACAGACCATCTTCACCTGCAGATGTTAGGAAAGCAGACACAAACAATCCCACAGGTTGAGCCTGATGAGATATTTAGGGATCTGGTTGAGCTAAAGTCAGCCATCAGCATCAGACACCTGACTTCCTGTGATGAGCACTCTTTGTCCAGGTGTGTGTGTGTATATAAATATATATATATATATATAGAGAGAGAGAGAGAGAGTGAGAGAGGAGAGAGAGAGAGAGAGAGAGAGAGAGAATATATATATATATATATATATATATCTATATATATATATATATATCTATATATCTATATATATATCTATATATATATATATATACTATATCTATATATATATATTATTATTAGATCCTTGATTGTGTCGAACTGTCAAAGCTTAAAACCTCAGTCAAAGATAAAATAGCAGAAACGGCCTCAGCCGTGGTTATTTTTAAGCTTTGGAAAACGTCCAACTTAAAGATGCATAAGACCAGTGATTTGGACAAATATTTGGAACTTGAGTAAATCTGGCTTTCAAACATCCTGTTAAATGCTTTGGGTTTGCCTTTTTAATGTCAGAAAGTGAAGTCACCCTCCTTTCAAAAGAGTGCAAATAAACTTTGCCTTTAAAGACCAAACCATTGGTCCCCTGGGAATCTCTGTACTGATCTGATGTTGACATTGATTCCTGCCCATCCTGACCTGACTTAGAGCACATGGCAGTGTTATGTAATCTGCCTCAACCCTCAGAGCTGTTCCCAACGTGGACTTGAGTCTTCCCTGCTTTGCCGTGTCTGATCCTTGTTTACACGATAACTCCACAGCCGCTCTATTCAAGGAAGTTCTTTAGACAAACACTAGTGCAGGGCTGGGTGATAAACCATCCAATAATTCAAATCTGTTGATTTAGACAATTTCTTTTGGGGAAAGTTGACATTTTATTTTTCCAGCGCTCTGCTTTCTTGGGCTTCTGTTGTTCGCAGTGAGGTCAGCCCGTCTGTCTCTCGCAGACATGAAAACAGCATCAGGCAAAGAGGAGCTTCTTCCACAAGGAAGGTTGAGAAATAAAAGCTTGTTGTAATTTCTGTACACCTTCCCGAGTAGCGTTTAGTTTAGACTAATTCAGCAGAGGGACATGTGGTTTTAATATCATTTATTAAAATAGCACCTACAGTTCTTTTGTAAAATAATGTCATATTTGATCCGGTAAATGCGTTTGGGCAGTAGATTCTTTTTTTAAATTTATCAGCGAACTTGTCTAGTGAGTAAAAACTGTAATGTTGACCACTGGGGTTATGTCTTCAAACCTGTTTGAAGGTTGGAGCTGCTAAAAGTGGGAGCACAATAGATTTGTTGAGTGTGAGATGCTCAAACATCTGCTGTGTTGATCTACAAATATTTTTACAGTTGAACTTTGGGTTTGAGCATATTTACAAAGGAGAAGTTAAAATGAAATAGGTTTTGTTAAACATATTCTGCCATTTGTATAAATGGATTAAAATCAAAAATCTAATTTGCTGTGAAAAAAACGAAGATTGGCCATGTCACTCAGCTCTACACTGGTGCTTCTTTTCGCTTTGAGACACAAGTATGTGTCCTCTTATGATTTAAGCAATGTAAAAACTGACGCTCACTGTGATTGGCTCATGTTTACAGTGTAACAGTGTATGGTTGTTTACTGGGATTGCCTTTAAGCCAGGTTAAACTGGTGGAAACTAACAAAGTAAAGCTTGAAAACAAGGCCGGTGAGAGAAACAGACGAGCCGAGACAGTGTCTGTAAGCTCCACGCAGAAATCAGGCCACAGTCGTAACGGGAATAGAAGCTGACCTTAATCTCCAGATCATTCATGGTGATCACCTTTGTCCCAAATGTCTTCTGCTATACTTTTAACCTGAAACAACCAAGAGGGAGTTGGTCAACCAGCATCAGCCATGGCAACAGAGATAAGATGTACATTATATTTCTCAAAACAGACGAGCCAGCAGGGATTTGAGCAGGGCCCTCTTGTATGCCCTCCCCATGCACGCATGAGCTCTCCTCAGGCACTCCAACAGTCCAAAAATACATTGAATCGTTTGATGGGTGACTCTAAATAGTGTATTTGTCCCAGAAGCTTATTGGTAGAAAGACACCTACAGAGGATATACAAGTTTCTTTACAGTCAATTTAAAATAGTAATTTAAAAAGAACAAAGGTGGAGTTTCATTAATAGAAAACTAAAAAAAAAGTAAAATTATGTATTGATTCAATTTCATATAGCCAATGTTTTAAACACCAGCAGGAGTGTAAATGTAGTAATCAATAGCGTAAGATTTTGATTCACCTGTACCAGGCTCCCATTATTTTGTCATTAATTATTCCTCAGTCTTTTTTCCCCATATGTATCATGCATTAGTTTTGATTTCTATTTTAATAGCAGAATTCTGCACTGGTAGAACCGTTGCCTGGTGGCTTCATTTGGAACATTCAAATCTACCGTGTTTTGACGTTTACAGGTTGACTGTACGGTTTTTGGGGTTGTCCTGGCCCATGGAGGGTTAGACAGCAGAGTGTTCGGATCAAAGCGTATCTTTAAGTCCCTCTCCAATTGTCTTTTGATTTAGTTAAAAAGGCGTTCCCAGAGCTCTTTTAAGGATGATGATGCTGTTTTTAGTCACAATAAAAAAACCTTTGTTTTTTTACTAGGACATAGTTTCTGAAGAGCACCAGGAGTTCATTAGAAATTCCCCTCTGAGTTTTGGGTGGGACTGTTTGTGCAGAGTAAGCCTTACCTGACTTCCCATTATCCCTCTGTTTACTCTCTCTCCCACTAGCTTATAGCCCCTCACACCCCTAACCTAACATTAGCAGAGCAATAAAAATGGTGAGCAATATTGTAGCTATCCAGCCGTCCAGTTTGGATCTAGATTCCTGCTCAGACCAGAAAAACAAAGACGTACATAAACCTGTTTGTCTGTAAGGGGATGCATCAGAATGGAACAGAGCAGGGAGCTTTTGGTCCGCTGACTGGAACACTTAAGTTACAGTTAAAGGCTTTTAAAAACAGCATTTTTTCGTCTGTTCCTTATTCACAACGATTTAAAAAAAAATAGTAACAAATATAATTTTGACCTCAATTTTCTTTACATATGTAAAGAATATCCATCATAAGATAAATACTACAGAAGATGTTAAAATAGGGGTTAGGGTTCATAATAATAAAAACACATTTCTCATTGGAGGGGATCTGTGTCTTCTAGTTCTTTTGAGTCTCATTATAAATGGAATGTGCTTTTATCATGTAAATGGTAGATGTTGTGTACCGGGGTCACTATCTATCTGTTTAAAATTTTGCAGCTCTTGTTGTTGTTACAAACAACACATTCTCACTCCCAATTTGTCATATATGGACGTATTTTTGGGGCCCCCCTCCACGTCACTTTTGGACGTTTTGGGTATTTCCAACTCATCATTTTTTGACGTGCTGCGTGTTCCCATTAAATCAGGTGTCCCGGACCGTGGACCAGTACCAGTCCGAGGGCCAGTGGGTACCGTAAACAGGATAAAAATGCATACACCAACTTTGATTCTTTCTGCTTTTTTTGGGGAGTTTTATTTAGGAAAACTACCAGGTCCTGTTCACCACATCCACCTGTCTTGCTGACATAAAGAGAGGCGGCCCGCTCGGACCGCTAGATACGTGATAAGCCCAAAGCTAAAAGTTAACAAAAGTCAAACAAAATGACGTGTTTGGAAAGTTCTTTGGGGATAAAAAGCCAGTGAGGAAACTGAAGAAGAGCTTCAACTTCAAAGAAACATAAAGCTGCTGTTCACAGACAAAACCAGGAGTCTTCCTCAACGTTTGGGTTTATGGAGACAGTTGTTTCCACCAACCAAGTCGCTCTGCACAACATGCATCGACTGACTCTACAATGTTTCACATCATCTCACAATAATTGAGATGTAGACACGACAGATTGACGTTTATTATTATATTTAGAAAATGGCTGTTATTTACGTGCAACCAGCACAAAAAGTGATGGAAATTCATGTTGGCCTCACATAATACGTCCAGCCAAGATGTGGATTGCTGTATTGCCCACAGGTATTTTAAATTTGTCCAAGGCTGAATTTTGATGTTGGCTACACGTATTTAAAGTTGAACTTAAAGTTTCTCTATGACAATTAACGTTCCCAGTGGTGTTTTACTTATGATTATGTTTTATAATTTCCGCCCTTGATCCCCCCTTCCTGCCAGCTGCAATCTGCATAAGTGAAGAGCTTTAAACAAGAGGGGGGGGGGGGGGGGGGCACAAGCAATACCGCCTGACAGTCTCTAGTCTCAAAAGTTTTCTTTAGTAGCCGCGGGCAAAATATCTTGATCGGGTTAAATGGTCGGGTTAAAATTCACCTGTGCACATGGGCTCAGAAAAACTTTTTCTGATTAGAACAAGCGTTCCCATGGCTCACACCTTTGGTCGGAATAAATCATTTAGGCATGCGCAGTAGTGGTAAAAAAAAAAAAACCCAGAAGAAGAGATGCGTCCCGTTGTAAACAGACCGCTGCCACAGACTTGTATGCAGCAGCTCCGTAATGCGAGGCGATCTTCCAAAAGTGTTTTTTTTTATTAATGTAATGAATATTATGAAGCGCCTGCGAGCTCATCGTTTTATTTAATCCGTTTGGACAGTGCTGTTTATGTTGAAGAACGGAGTTGGAAGGGTTAGGACAGGCTATAAACACGGGCTAACAACATTAGCCTTTGGACACAAAATCCAGGACTATGTGGGGAAACGCAGCAATCTGCAGCTTGGCTGCACGTAAATGTGTGGGAATAACATCAGTCTTTATTTTGTCGGGAGACAGCTGGAAACACAAATCCACGTTATTGTTTGAACAGTTTCTAAGGGCTGAGCGACATTTATTTCTGCCCTGAAAAGTTCACACACCGCCCCAAAGCTGTGAGCTAGCGGCCCGAGCTCTGCTCGAACACGGTTCCTCCTGAGTCCTGCAGCCGCTAATCCAGAGCAGCGGGACGGCTCACAGTCTCAATTCTCCCACACAGAACAAAACACACACGTAACTAAGCATCCCTCCCTCCTCTCACACACAAAGTTATCCGGCTCCTCTGCTCACTTGGTCCACTGGCACCGGGGCTCGGTGCCAGTGGACCTAAGCGCTCCTGCCCCGCATGCCCCTCATGAAGGGGAGAGAGGCAGAGAGCTAGCGGGGCGAGAGCGGAGCGGCGCTTTGCACGGGGCGTCCTCAGAGCAGCTAATCGGTCCCATATGAGCTCCAAAGCTTTCTCTCAGCGAAACACCATCTATGCGTGACGCAAACCAGAGCAGAAGTGAGACACGATCGGAATGACCATTTACATGACCAACGATCGGTATAACCCACCTATCTCGATCGGAAAGAAAGTTTGATCCGAAAGAGTCTGACCGGGGCAGAGTATTCCGAACGGCGCATTTACATGACGCATTTTCTTTCCAATCAGGCGTTCTTTACGGTTACTTTTGCCCATGTAAACGCGGCTGATAAAAAAAACGGTGAAAAGTGACATATTTTCGCTTCCAAAAGGACACTTTCGGAATAACGCGTGGAACGACAAAACGAAAGTGTGAACCAGAACCTGCTGTTTAATAAATTACACAAGAAAAAAGAACTTTGAGAAGTCCATGGAAAATGCTTTGAATAACATTAGCATTTAGGCTATGTTGCAGCAGCACTGGCTTTGACTCAGAACTGATTTGATGCTAGCACATGCAGATTGTTGCATTTTTTTGAACAGCAAAAGGAAAGTGGCTATTCACACCTAATTTTCCAAATTACGGTGAAACTGCATTCTCACTGAGCGCAATTCGTACGGTAAAGGCGCCACTTTTAATGTTAAGTCAATGCTACAGACGCAATCTGCGGTCCTGCTGTGCGATTTGAGCAAAGGGTGCTATGCAAAGGTCTGGCACCAGTGCTATTTCAGCAGTGTGGCGTAATTTGGTACCCGTCTGAACCAAGTCACCAAACAGTACCCAACCCGGCTACTGTTGGGTGAAGGCGGGTAAACCGTAGACAGTCTGTCACAGGGCCCATGGCGCGATTCCAAACAACATGCTAGACAGAGACCCGCTGCAGGATGGGGAGCCAGCCTGCTTGGGCCTATTGAACTTTATGGTTAATGCGGGACAGTAACCCTCAGACAGAGGACACGAATGCGAAGAAGACTTTTCACTCATCTAGGTGACAGCTAAAGGGACTTGAACAGCAAAATCCAGCCTTGGATACACTTAAAATATGTGCAGGCACTGCAGCAATGTGCCATCTTGTCTTCTGCCGCACCTGAGCTTGTGCACACTGGGCGTGGCAGATCAGGGAGCTTGTGCAATGCGCATCATTAATTCAAACAGGGTGTTCTTGCGACAGTTTGATTGACAGCTATTTAAAAGGAGAATTTCTCAGACATGAAAAAAATGAAATAATTTTGTATTATATTTGTTCTCTTTCATTAGAAAAATGCCACAAGTACATGTCAAAAACTCCAAAACACGATTTTCCTCGGAGGGGGGCTCTAAAGTTAAAGTCTGATTAGTTGTCACGCTCCTGAGTGTGTGAAATGTGTTCTCCACATATAATCCATCCCGCGAGGAGCAGTAAGCAGCAGCACTCAGGAACCATTTAGTGCTTTAACCCTAACTGTAGCCGTAACCTTAACCCTTCCTGTGGGTCCATGAAGCCAAGGAAAAAGTTCGGCACTGGCGGCATGTATTTCAAAAATTACATGCGAATAGACACTTTCTTAGAAAAATGCCAGTTTTACGATGGTTGTGTCGTTTTATTTAGCCTTTTTTTATCTGCCACACGTTAAAAGTTGGACGCAGCTGAAGTTAGCATCCAGTTGTTAGCATTCACTGTTAACGTCTTCATCTTCATCACAAAGTCTAAGTTTAAACCTGCCGCAAACATTTGACAGAGAATGAAGATTCAATCAAATAAAGTTGCTGACCTGCTGAAGATGATTCTGATCAGAGGAAACCTATAAAAAGGACATTTAGGAATTTTTCCTACAGAAAGGCTGACTTAAGCAGGAATCTTCCAGTTTGGAAATGCAACATTGAAAAACGTCAAACATTTGTTCAAACGTACATTCATCCAGGGAGGTGTTTGATTTGTGGAAGAAGCTAATGGCCAGTGGATCCTCCTTTCATCTGAGTTTTATGTTATGATACTGGCAAAAAGTTTTTCATTGTACAGTAAACCCTTGTTTTCGGGGGGGTTACGTTCCAAATAGAACCTGTGCTGGCAAAATCCGTGAAGTAGAAACCTTTATTTATTTTTACAATTATTATACAATTAAATACTCTATTATACATTAAAAAGAAATAACAAACCATTTCACAGGCTCAAGCATTTGTTTCACAAATAAAAGTACTTTAGAAACGTTTTTTCAACAAATTACTTCTGTACTGTACTGTCAAATAATAATTTTAATCATCAATTTGAACAGAAGGCTTCAAATTGCGGAGATTAGCCCCGCCCACCACAACCCAAGTAATTGGATTAAACGGGACAAAATTTTAAATGATTATGAAAAAAATACAAAGTACAGTGGGACAAATAGTGACTCAGGTGTATTTCACTGCTCTTCAGACTGAGCCGCTGCATCCTGACTCCGCTCTGCAGTGTCTTCTCCTTTTGAAGCCCGTGGTGCAGCTGTGTTTGTTCTGGAGAAGAACATAGTGATAGGCAGTTTGTGAATCCTTATTAAAACTCATTGCTGGTGTCGTTCTTATGTTTTTTTCTTCCTTCTTTATTAAACGAACGGAAGATTCATTAATTCCGTAACGCCGACCTACAGCCGCATAGCTTTTACCTTCCCTTAGCATGTCAAGAAGTTCAATTTTATCTGTGATTAGCGTCTTCCGCTGCCTTTTGGGCCCTGCTGCAGGTGCTTTTGTCTGTCCACAGCGTTTTGTCGACGTTATGGGTTTTAGAGAAACTCGAAATTGCAGGAGAATTTGCACGTACTTAATGTAAATTTGGCAAGCTGTTTTATGTACGTGTACATATTAAACTGCAACGTTATTGACGCACAGGTAGAGAAGAAGCAGTGACTTTTTAGCCAATCAGAATGGAGAACACAATGCACGATCTGTGCAAATCTGTGAAGTAGCAAAACCGTGAAAAGTAAACTGTGTTATAGCGAGGGATCACTGTACTGCAGTAATTTGAAGTGATAGTTAGATATTAATTACATGCAGATGTGCCACCAATCCTCGGCTACGTAAGAATGTATTATACCGAATATTTAGACATATTTTTTCCCTCACCTTAACTTAAAAAGATTTGTCTAACTGGGCCTCTTGAAATTTTAGTTGAAGACCCCTGGTGTATAGCTACATAGCACCTTAGCATAGCAGTGACAGTCCCATTCACCCATAAACAAACACTGTGTCAGCTTTGTGCCCAACACTGGTGTCAACCTATAGCTACCAGGACCAATAAGGAGTTCAGTGTCTTGCCCAAGAACACTTTGACGCATGGGTGGGCAAGGCAGGAACCAAACCCGTGATCTTGGGATCAGAGGCCAATTACACACCACTGTATAGTTAATGTATTGTGAAGTATTCATAAAGTACTGTAAGTTGCACACACTTATGATATATGGGGGACACGGTCACACGGTGCCTGTATGCCACACTCTGGTTGGGGGTAAAGCATTAATCCCAACTGCCCTTATGGCAGATGGGCAAACCTGAATGAGGCTTGCAGGGAGTGTGCTCTTATTATGTGACAAAACTGTACGACACGTCTACTTCACCCTTCCAAGTTGTGTAAGTATTAGCTACAGCCTGTAACTCGCAGCATGTCCATAAAAAGAATTATACATAAACATTTTTGGTCTATGGACTACTACAGTTGTGACTATGGCATCAAACATGTAAGAACAGATTAGCTCTCAGATCACCTGATTATTTCAACAACTATTCAGTTTGTTTCATGATTTGGGGTAAATGATACGATTCATAGTCGATTTTGGTTCATTTTGAACAATCAGATTACCTGAACTACAATGGAACCAGGACAACTTTTATCCAAATCTTCCTTCAGTGAGACTCAGACAGAAATTCCTGCTACTGAACAGAGAAGTTTTCCAGATTCTTGGATTTCTTCCAGATCATCAAGTGGAAATGAAATATGTGTCCAAACAAACAAGTCAACTAGAATGAATGTCAAATCCATTCACATTTTAGTTTCCTAAAGTTCACCTCTGTTGTTTTTCCACATCCAAAGAATCCAAAGGGAACATTCTTAGATTATTTTTGGCCCAAAGATTGTGACTCATGAAGAAGGTTTAATTATTTCAGTGCATCAGAGAAGTATTTCAATAACTTATGGAGTGCCTCTAAAAGAAAAACAAAATTGAAGGTTTGCAAAAAAGAATGCGTAAGCAGCACGTGGATCCACCTTTTTCTTACAAAACCAGCCTTGATTTTAAAATGGCTTCCAACGTCATTCACAGAACTCTCCTGAGCACTTTCAGCATACAGGAGTGTGGTCTGGCACTGCTTTTACATATAGCTATGTATGTGCGAGTATACGATTCTTGTAATGAACTCCTACCGCCACTTACTCCCCAGGCGAGACCCTCCTCAGGCACCCCCACCCCATTAGAGTCCCAACTGAATTTTGTCAGTCCATGTCAACTTGATACAAAAACGTCTAATGACATAAGAGATAATAGAAAACCATAGCAGCGCAAATTTTTGAATTGCCGCGCCTGGCAGCTGCCCGTACCTACAACCGCTACTGCCTGCCGCTTTGCATAAACAATTTCCTAGCAAATGCTTCCGGTTTTTAGATTTTGGTTAAAAATGGCATGATCCGAATTAAAAGACCATTCTGGATGCTTTGACTATAGATAAGAAGATGATGGGAGTGGGACTTTATAGCATACTAAAATCAGTTGGAGCTTCACAGTGCTCTCCTTAAAGGCTGTGAATGGCTGATCAAAGGCTTCATTCATAAACGTTGCATACGCACAAAAGCAGGCGTACGCCACTCTCTATGCAATAATTGAGATTTATAAAAAGCAAACATGACAGGAAAATGTGTGGTCCTTCATCAAGCTCTGACCCAGGCGTACGCACAAAAACAGGTAAAATGAGAAACGGCGACACCGTCGGCAGATGGAAGAAACACGTGAAAGTGAAAATGACAATACTGCCTCTCATAAATAACATGAAGACTTCACAAAGCAAGTCTCACAATTAACAGCCTAAACGAACACCCGTTTGATCAATCAGCAGTGAAACTAACAAAAAAATCAAACGAAAATTACAACAAAAATTCAAATGAACACTTATTTGCAAAATGAAAAGTGAAATATGTTCTGCAATATTGGCATGTTGTGCAATTCATCCTCATAAATAATATAGTTAACAGAACGAAATAATGTACAAAACTGATATTCTGGTCAATGTGTCCGTCTGGCGGAGCAGAAATAGGTGCAGACAGACAGACAGACAGACAGACAGACGTATTAATTGTCCACTGGGGAAAGTTGTTTTCATAGTAAAACATTTCTTCATAAGCTACGGAATTATGGTATTCATGCATCAGCCTTTAGTTTGTTTTATTTTTGATAAAACAATGTATGACGTATGTCTCAACCATTCAGAAAGCAACAAGAAATTACATTTGCGCTGAGCAATTTCCCATTTCCACGTCGATTATTACCGACATCTGTAGCTTGTCAGATGTAATTAAATGGATGGAAATAAAATGCTCCATCACAATGTGTAATGATGCACAATGGCTGATCTTGTGCTCTTAAAAGATGTGGCAAATAGAAGAATTCAGAGTGAACGCATCTTTAGACAGCAAGAAGACTTGCTGGAAACGAGGACCAGTGGCTTATGAGCCGAGTCCCACTTCCTCCAGCCGTCCTGTTGGAGCTTTTGGGGGGGTGTCACCCGGTGCTTCTGGCACGTCGGTGTCCCCCCTCACCACTCCACTTAAAAGGGATTCCCCAATAATTGCCGCCAGTCTCTCATCAAGAGGGGTCAGCTCCGGTGTCCCCTGTCCCCCACCCGTGGCAGACACACTCTGGCGATGGAGCACTAGACGTTTTTTTGCCTCGACTTTGATGTCAGACCTTTTCTTTTTTATTTCGGCCACGGTCCAAGGTCGTGAGGCTACAGCATTTACGGCGTCTGCCACCGTTTGCCATTCACGTGCCTTTTTGGCATTAGTAATGCCCACACTGTGCCCTCCAAACAACATTTTTCTCCTCTTTTCCACCTCGCCAACTTCTACTTCTACTACTTCTAACTTCTACTTCACATCGAGTGAAGTTACGTTTTTTTGATTTCCTCTCTGTGTTTGCCATGGTTTCGCAATCATTGAATATTCATTTGTGGGCGTTTCACTGACTACTTATGGACAACTATGGGCGTGTCATGAAGCCGCAAAAGCTTCGCAGCATTTAAAATTGATTGTGATTTATTAAGGGAAAGATCCGTAGGATGTGCGTGCGCACGGTTTTATAAATCCGAATATTTCTGTGCGTACGCACGTCCTATGTTTCATCCGTACGCCACTTCTGACGCAAATCCTACGCAAAGTTTTATAAATAAGGCCCCAGGTCAGGAGGAAGCTTCTTCAGATCCTCTGAAGTGTGCCTCACATTTCAGTGGAGGGGGTGTGGAAGGTGAAGCTCAAGTCTATCATTTGCAAGAATTCACTACAGGCTTGGGGTGCGAAATGAAAAGGCAAACATGTTTATGGACCAAGGATGGAGCTCTGCAGAAAAAATAAATCTATTCTGGGAGTCCATTTGTGACCGTTCTATGCTGTCTGCATTTGTATCTGTCTTCATGTTGCTCAGTTCCTTCTGTCTCTCTCTCTGTCTCCTTTAGGGCCGCATCTGCAGGAAAGCAGGAAAGTCCAAGAAAGCCTTCAGCCGGAAAGAGGCTGAAGCCACCTTTAAGTCCTTGGTGAAGACCCATGAAAAGTATGGTTGGGTCTCCCCACCTGTGTCTGACGGCTGAGCGCCCAGCTGCCACTTGAGCTAGCTAGATCAACGCCGCTAGCTTTGACACACAAAACTCAACAATGTTCACCTTTGGCTGTTTCACACTGGATGTTCTCTTTTTCTCCTTTGAATTTTGAGTGCTCTTTTCATTTTCCCCCTCATTCCTGAACGAACTTTCTGAGAACTTTCCGTCATGCGTCACCAAAAAAAAAAAAAAATTGGTTTGTCTTCTTCTTGGAGTATTTCACATGTTTTTGGAACACGGGAAAACTGTGTGTTTGTGAGACATTATCACCTGTTCAGCTGTTCGGCTAGACAGATTGGACACTGAAAAATCTCCATGGCTCTACATGACATTGAAGAAGACTCTCAGTTCTGTCCTTCATCACTGAGCTGAGTCCCATGGTGGTGTTTGCGTAGAAATGCCGTTCATGTTTAGTAAATGAGCAGAGCAGTGGCACCTGCTCACACCCCCTCCACCCGCGATGGATTGTGCTATGACCTCCGGTTCATTGCAGCGATTGTAAATCACATGGAGCTCTCACATTTCTTTTTTTTCTGTGGTTAAATTACTATTCAGATAAAAGATGGCTTTGATTTTTAAAGGAAGAAACCAGATTCATGTAGACCAACGGTCACTCTTCTTCCGCTGCGTGTGTGCTTGTTTGTGAATGTGTGTGTTTGTGTGCAGGAGCTGAAGAAGACTTTAATTCCCATGATGCACTTGGTCAGCTGAAGGCCTTACTGTGTGTGAATTTAAGGGAGGAAACTGCAAAATGAGCTTTTATTTTGAAAGGCACAGAGACTTGCTGGGATTGCTGAGCTTCCTGCTGTCTTGTTAACTGTGCTGACCGTTTTTGACATTGCTCTAAATGTTTGGCTGATTGACATCTTGAAATTAGAAGAGGCTGTGGGCGGAGCTGAAGTGAGTGCATGCTTCGGGGGCCAACTAATGGAGGACTGAGAGCAGCAGGGTAGGAACTGCGAGGGGATTGAGCTTACTATGATCACTGCCGGCTGCCTCTGGGAAATGTTAGGCGGTTGCATAATGGCTGAGGACGGATTTCCTTTCTTGTACCTGCTGTTCTGTGGAGCTCCACCCTTTAAAAGCACTTCATGAATGTCTCCTCTGAACCACACTGCAGCACCGGCCTCCTAGTCAGACCGTCCCGGTGGTCCAGTGGGATTTGTTCTCTCCATCTACCACTTAAATGTCAGCTGCTAATTGGTTTGACATTTCCACAGAGCTTCATTAGAAAAGAGCAGGAGGAGGATGTAGCTCTTCCTCATCTATTCTAGTTTTTGGATGGAGGGGGCTCCTCTACATTGCTAGACAACTGTGTAAGACTCCCCTCATAAAGAAGTGACAGCATCTGCTGTGCGATCATGTCCTCTTTTCCAGGGTTAATGTGATCTTTCAGCTTCAGCAGAGAAAAGTCTAGAACTCTTAAAACAAAAGATCCTCCACTGCAAGTTCGCCGGCTTACAGAGAATCACTTTGTGATGTAGGTTAGACTGGTAGTTTGCAGACACTAACTGGTTGAACTGATTACGCTGTATTATATCTGCATGTGAAACGTGATTGGTAGCTAGCTAGCTATTGTAGATTCTTTTGTTTCTTTTTGGAAAGAAAAGTAAGGGGAAAACAAAAATGCAACTTCTTTTTCTTTGGTACTTTTTTTTGGCGTTTGTTACTGTACAAACTTTCCTTTCTCTGCGTCCTAAAAAATGTCACATTGTGTTCAATGAATGTTTGTGTTTTAATTTATTTGTGGTTTGCCAAAACGATGATTTGAAGCATGCTGCAGGTGTTGTCCTGACAAACAGGAAGAAACAAAAGAGCGATAGCCCGTTCTTTTGTGTGAAGGGACGAGGTGTATTTATTTTGGGGGGGGTCAGGGGTTTGATTGCCTGAAGATTATGAAGGAGGTGTTTCCTCTCTGTGATGTCACCATTGCCCCTTCCCCATTGGTTCATACACTGGTCAGCAGCCTCAGTCTCAGATTTGGGATCAGTTTGGCCTCCCCGAGCTTTGGACTCATCAAAGGAATCTGACCCGAGGTCAGCCAGCGTGGGGAACCTCATCCTAGTCCTGACTTGAAGGTTTGGTCAGGCCCAAGGTCTTAAAAGGTGAGGGTTGTCGTTGAGACCAAACAGGAATGTGCAATAAAAGTTACAGCTTATTAAAACGGCATGGTTTTGTCTTTTTGTTCCTGACCCACGTTGTGAGGACATTCAGACACCCTGGTCTGGATGCATCTCCAAGATTTTTTTTGTTTTCAATGGCAAATGACAGTTCTTACATTTTGTTGTGTATATTTGTTCACCAAATGTGACAGCAACAAAGGCTCACTCTTCAGCCTCCTTCTCTCCAGCCCTAAAGCTTCCATTGAAAGGAGGAACCAACTCAGAGCTCTGAAGCTCGGAGTTCTGCCATGCTGGCCCTGACACCTGACTGGCACTTTGCTCTAAGTGGTGCTAAATGGGTCAATGGGATAATCTGATGTAATAAAAGTAATGTAAATCAGCAAATATGAAGAAAAAAGGAGTATGTTAGGTAAACTGGTTATGTGTAAACTACAACATTCCTTAACATATTATTAAATTCTTCACAGGTGAAAAAATAGAATTCCTTTCAGAAATCTTGGATTTTCTGCTGAAATCTAAGATTTAGCTATGCAGTTCTTTTTTAACCCTTGTGACACCCCCCCCCCCTCCATTGACATGTTCTCCATACCATGAAATCGGTGGATAAAGGTGGAGAGGATTTCATGAAAAAAGGTTCAAAGCTCTGTCTAGTGGGTCTGGATGACCCCACTCCCAATGTTAAAGTGCCTAAAATAGCACTAGGGTTACATATTGAAATCAATTATGAAGTCAAGCTACAAAATCACATCTAACATTATTTATTAAGGTGATTTTAACAGTTTTTTTTTTTTTAGAATGAAATATGTCTTTGAGGGCAGTTTTCTGTTTTTTCGTCATCATTCAGTAGATAAAGTTTCTTGTAATCTGCATTGACCTGACTAGAATCAAGGCCCACATTTTCCGGTTTGTGTTTTCAGTCTTGCTTCCAGACATGTGAGATTCAGCAAATGTTTATGTGTAACCGTCTGCCTTCTTGCAGGTTCAATGGCAGAAGAAAATCTAAAGAAACAGGTGTTCTGTGTATTGATCTAATCACCATAAATCCTGAAATTGGTGAAATTAGTTCTGCAGCATTACATACTTTGACGTCATTAGATGTGATGATGTTGTCTTTGATCAGATCTGAACATGAGCTAACTCCAGCTTTGAAGTGTTGTTCTTAAAGCATAAAATATACATTTTTTATTCTGACTAGTAAGAACACTGAAAAGTTTGTGGTTTATTAAAAATGTATGGATCAGCCGTGGATCATAAAGGTCCATTTGGCTTTGGTTCAGTCCACCCGCTGCTCCTTAAACTCAACAGCAATCTGGGTTTAACATCCTTTTGGATGTTCTTCTACATACTCCACATCAGAGCAGGACTATCCATCATCTGTCAACATGAACCAGGGTCCTAGTTTCAGAATCAAAGAAGTCGGTGTTCCTCCATTTTGGATAGTTCTGTTGGAACCTCCTCTTTTTTTAAGTCCTTCAAGCTGAAAGAAGGAAGAAGACTTTTTATTTGTGCTCCCTGGAGGAAGGATTATTTTAGTTTATCTGCAAAAAATACATTTCGAATACAAGTTTCATTCCAGATCTGTGATTTTCTTTTAGACAGGAGTCTACAGTTGTTCTTCCAGGATTTACTGCCTCTACAGCAGAATAAAAACTTATAAATGTGAACAAACAAAATACAAAATTTGTAAGAATCATAAAAAGACAAGAAAATTAAAGAAAATAGCTAAAAGATTCTTGGTGAAAACGTTTTTTTTTATTGTTTAAAGTAAAATAACGGTGGCATTATGGTTTCCCCAAAGTACTGCCGAGCAAAGCAGCCAGAAAACTACCAAGAAAAAACAGATACGTACAGGACTCTCCGACACAGAAAATAGAGACTGGCTAACAAAATATACAAATCTTTATTAATGCACCTGGACTCAACTTACAGGCAGCCACCACGCCGGGCAGCCTGGGGGCCACGCCGGGCAGCCTGGGGGCCACGCCGGGCAGCCTGGGGGCCACGCCGGGCAGCCTGGGGGCCACATGCAGCCAGTCCAACCTGGGAGCAGCAGGCTGATGCTAAACCTTATAAACCCTCTGCAGGTTAGCAGCTGGTGCACACAGGTGGAATCATTTTATTAAGTGGCACTCCACCTTATTGAAATATACTAAGTGGCCCGTAACCTTATTTCAATTTAGCAAAACTCTGCTTTTAACCTTTAACACCAGGGCTTTAAAGTCCCAATCTGTTCATCTTCTGATCTATTCTCAAAGTGTTCCCAGGGGTCTTTGAATTACAATTATAGCATTTTCAGACAAACCTATGTCGTTTTCTATGTCATAGTTTATTCAGGAGTTCATCAGTAATTCACCTCTGTGTAAGCCTCCGTGTAAGGCCTCATCAACCCTTTCTTTACACACCGTGGTGGTTATGGTGTGTCACAGTGCGTGTGTCGTTTAGGTGTCGCTAGTAACATCTAACATCACTCGTTAAAGGGTTAACTGTTAGCTTCCTTTTTAGCTAGCAAAGAAATTGTTAAAGCAAACTAGTGTAAGGACCAGTGCATGTGTTGTTATGGTCTGCACCAAAGATTAGTGGGTTTCTCACAGGGGTGACATTGCACTGTCATTGCTATATTGTCATTATTTCTTTAAAGATAAATGTCCCAGGAAAGATTAGC
Organism: Oryzias curvinotus; assembly: GCA_023969325.1. Taxonomy (NCBI): domain Eukaryota; kingdom Metazoa; phylum Chordata; class Actinopteri; order Beloniformes; family Adrianichthyidae; genus Oryzias; species Oryzias curvinotus. The sequence goes on along the minus strand of CM043716.1, from coordinate 60,823 downwards.
ACTGAAGACATTGGAATCTCCCATGCTCTGGAACCTCCTCTACCCCTGATGACACATCTCCGTGTGGGACATGGGGTGCAAGCCAGCTCATTACTTTGTCTACTAGTCCCTCATCAAAACTTTGGGTCGGTCCCAGTCACAGCAGCGGCTACAATAGTGCAATAGAACTATTTTATTTCCCACTTTTTGAAGGAGTTAAAGGAGTCCTGGCTGCACCAGGATGGAGCATGACTTATTTTTTTTCTTACATGTTTGTTTTTGCTCAGTTTGCTGTGCTTTGTTGTTGTGTTATATTTTGGTAAATAGCCCCCTTCTCTGTCTGGGGTCTCAAGCCTGCCTTTCAGTCCTTATTTTTTATTTTTGCTACTTTGACTTTGTTTTACATTTACTGCTTTAAAGGTTGTTAGTGTGCATGTATGGGTGTGTATGAGCGGCTGGATGGCTCCGTTGGTTCGGTGCAGGACTAGAGTCCTGTTGATGTTGCACAGCTTCAAGCAGTCAGTGATCCATGTGTGTGGCATTGAGTCATAGGCTTTCCTTGTAATCAATCCAGGCTGTGCACAGGTTAGTGTGTCGTGACTTGCAGTCTTGGGCGACTGTTCCGTCAACCAGGAGTTGGTGTTTGGCTCCTCTGGAGTCTCTACCAATGCCCTTCTGTGTGTTACTCATGAATTGATCCATGTGCCTATTTATCTTGGTTGCAATGATGCCTGACATGAGCTTCCATGTTCTGGACAGACAGGTTATTGGTCGGCAGTTGGATGGGACTGCACCCTTTGAGGGATCCTTCTGGATCAGGATCGTTCGCCCTTCCGTTAGCCATTCGGGGTGAGTCCCATCTCTTAGCAGCTGGTTGATTTGTGCTGCCAGGCGCTCGTGGAGTGCGGTAAGCTCCTTTAGCCAGTAGGCATGTATCATGTCAGGGCCCGGTGCTGTCCAGTTCTTCATACCTGACACTCTTTCTTCGATGTCTGCTACTGTGATGGTTACTGGATTCTGTTCAGGGAGGTTGCTATGTTCTTCTCTCAGAGAGACCAGCCACTGGGCATTGCTGTTATGTGCTGTCTCTTTCTACAATATACTTTTCCAGTACTGTTCAGTTTCTAGCCTTGGTGGGTCTGCTCGGCTGTTTTGACCCTGCCACTGAGCGTACACTTTCGCACGTTGAGTTGATAACAGCCTGTTTATTCGTCTGGCTTCATTATCTCTTGTGTACCTCTTTAGGCGGCTGCTCAAGGCTAGGAGCCTTTGTTTGGCAGTTTCCAATACTTCAGGTATGGGCATCTGGCTGTATCTCTTAGGTACTTGCTTTCTCATTGCACCTTTCTGGGACTCTCTCAGTTGACTTGCTTCTCTCCAAGCTACCTTAATTTTAGCCTTCAACTGTTATGCTGTGTTCACACTGAACACAATTTGGGCTGCAGAGGCTGCCCGTTTCATTGTTAACTCAATGGTACAGACATGATCAGAGCTCCTGCAGTGTGATTTGAGCGACAAGCACGCCGTGGCCAGAGTTGAAATATTGGTGACACATATCTGGGGTGTCTAGCTATAAACACCGTTTTGGACAGGTGTCAAGCAGCAAATTCGCCATGCAGGGGCGGGGCGAAGCGAGTTTGACGCACAAATCAAGTTTGGTGTGATTGTAGCATTAGGATCCCTGTCTGTTCCTGTCTGCCCCTCTCTCTTGCTGCAGGAGTTGGGTGGAGGGTTGCTAGACCAGCCTCCAACCCTGATCCCACCTCCTACTCACCTAGAGCCCATTTTCCCATCGACACTCCAGCCATATAAATACTCATTACCTCGCACAATGTCAGAACATACAATTTTCATTCTCTATTCCCACCTGCCTGCTTTCCTGTGCACGCTCTCAGTTCCAGTCCAGCTCCAGCTCTCATCTCCAGCTCCTTAAATTAAACACAAGCCAACTCACTGGCTGGCCTGCTTGCTGTCCTGCCAGCCAGCCCCACCTCCAGTCCTGCCTCTTCCTCTGATTAAAGCTTCTGGTCTTAATAAACTAAGAGTTAAAAATACTGAGCCTGTGACTCCTGCGCTGTGTTGGTTTGTGTGTGACAGCTGTGTTCCAGCAGGATGTCATGGACTGAGAGGAGGTGAGTAATAACGGGAAGATGTCATCTCTTCTGTCATTTTCAGGATTTGGGGGGGGAATTCCCTCAGTCAGACTGCACTTTGCTCATTTGTAAGTTCAGGTGCTGCATGGAGGCTGGTCAGCTTCAACAGCTTTTTTCCTTCTTCTTTGCCATTCTTACCCATCTAGGAGTGACTGTAAATTTTTTATAGGCACAGTGCATGTGAGAAAAAGTATTTTTAGCCTCTTATGCTGCAGAAAGCAGCCGTTTGGATTCATGTGGTGTGGTCTACATGCAGTCAGACTGAAATCATGGGAGTGATCCTGCTGTCCACAGGCCGTCTCTGCAGGGCTTCAAGAGACACTGAAAGCCCATACAGGTTTTACATTTTACATTGATAGGTTTGCGACTTAACACACTGTAATCCCTTTGTCCCAAAGGAAAAATCAAGAGATGGAGATGCTTATGGGAGAGCCTGGATAACACTGAGGTAGGAGGGCTCTACAGCCAGAACTGAAGTTAAAATTCAAAGCACACCTTCATTTTGGCACCAAGACATGCAGACGAGCTGGAGACAGCAGGGAGAAGTGGAATCACTCAGGCTGATCTGCCTCTCTGCCGGTACTTGAATTAAAGAGTGTTTTCCTTCTCTTTAGTGTCAGAAGTCGTCCTGACAGCTTTGTTCTTGGTGTAAAGAGACCAAACCCCTTTGTGGGTTTGTTATCAGCCGGAAGAATCTCCTCCAAGAAGCTTCAGACACACCATCAAACTCACTATCTGGAAGAGCCCTCAACATCTCCCTGATCACAAACAGGGAAAGTCACAATGGCAGGGTGGTCAAAGAGCGATGTGTTGAGTTACCTTCAGTCACCGTTTCTAAGCTTTCTGACAAGAGGCAGAATACAGATCTGACTGAATGAGACGCCTCATGCCTGAGCGTGAGCTGAGGACGTTCAAATGCCACACTTTCATGAACAGATGCCGCAAAAGAAAGGAAAATGCTATGGCAACGGCCTTGGTGGATGTGTCCTTCTCTTTCTTGTATGGGTTTTTTCGGCTCTACATCTTTTCTCTTCCTCATTCGGCTTCCCTCCCCCCCTTCTTCCGTCGTCTTCCTGACAGGAGCAATGCATCCACCCTGACTGCTAATGAGAGGCAAGGCTTTTGCTGAGTGTATGTGCAAGACCTGTGCTAGGATTGTGGAGGAGGGCAAGGCTGCGTGCAGAAAGAGATAAAGGGAGATGTGCTTTCCAGCTCTCTATCTGTTTCCTCTCTGTTACTAGGCAACACCTGCAGGCATGCACTAAATAAAACCTCCAACTCCAGTCACCCCACCGCCCGTGCTAAACTCTCTGCTCATCACCTCATCCATCTTTCATTCACTCACTCATCTCTTTGTACTTCAAGATTCCCACCATAACGTGCAACATCCCATCATAATGCTCCTTTCCTCCTCCTTCTTCACCATCCCTTCATGAGGCCTTTTCCAGGGATGGCTTATGTTTGGGGATTTCTTTTTACTGAAAGGAGTGTTCAGGTGATGTCTGCAACTTCTTTCTGAGAAGACAGAGCTGGTTCGTTCGTTGACATCCCATCATCCACCACAGTAGAACACAAACACTCACCTTCGCACTAATGGGATGCCTGACAGAAAATGCTTTACGCGTGTGTGTTTGTATGCATAAGTATGTGCGTTTGAGCTGTAGTTGTGTTGTGTACATGTTGACATGTTTGTGTGTGAAGATTTTTGGAGCCAGCAGGTATGTTTGTAATTTGTAGACAGGCCCCACCCCTTGGACTAACATCTGCTATGCACAGTAATGATGATAGGCCTCCAGCAACTTATTGCTTTGTGATTCTACCCCCCTCTACTTCTTTAATCATCCTCCAACTTCTTTTAGTCTGAATACGAAAGGGGTCACACAAATATGCACCTGTCCAAAGATTTATAACAGTAAAATCCGTCCAACACAAGAGGACTTCAGATCAAGATAAAACCAGTACACGTGTTGAGCATGCTCATAACTCTCAGTTCTCTTCAGCTACTGGTCTCTCCCCCCCTTGGAGGTGTCCTTTGGGTGCCGGCCCTGGAACTGCTATTATATATTATATATATATTATAAAATATATATATATATAAGGACACCTCCAAAGGGGGAGAGACCAGTAGCTGAAGAGAACTGAGAGTTATGAGCATGCTCAACACGTGTACTGGTTTTATCTTGATCATATATATATATATATATATATATATATATATATATATATATATATATATATATCCAGGGTTTCCCTAATAGGAATCATTTGCTTGCCTGTTTGATCTGTTGTTTTGCCTGTAGCGCTTGCCCTCACTGGGCCGGCCTCAGTGAAGTGAACCCTGTTGCTGACCTGGTATGGGTGGGCTCTGTGGCGATTGCTCCTGTGGCTGAGCTGGCTCCTGTTGTGAATAGATTCACAATATAATGTTTTTCATAGCAGAGCTAAAGCCTTAAGGTTTTTTTATAATTACAGTCATGTTTTCATGCCTGTATTTATTATGTGTCACTTAAAAAAAAAAAAAAAAAGAACCCCTTTTTTATGTAAAAGAAATATAGGATTATTTTTCATAAAGAAAGTTTGATTTGATATCAAATGTTATCTGTCGGGCATTTGTAGGGACAGAGGGTTTATACAATCTGTATGCTAAACTATAGACAAACGGCTCTAAAGAACAGAACGGCTTCAGCAGAAGAAAATACATGTGTGAGGAGCAGGGGGGAATTTCATGTAATCCATGGACACCAGTGAATGATCACAATCATTAAGAAGAGGTTCAGCGCACTGTCTAGTGGGTCCAGATGACCCACTACCTCCCAAGTTAAGTGGTGCCTAGGATAGCACAAGGTTAAACACACCACGAAAAATTGCTCCCAGCCTGGTGTGGTCATTGCCAAACCAGCTCCCAACTGATCCAGAATTAAGGTTCTGTGGTGATCCACTTGCTTATTTGGGCTTTGGTTTTATGTGGAATGGACTTCCTGACTAGACCTAAATTTGGGACCAGAAAACAAAAGCAGTGGGCTGTATCCCGCTGTGCTTGCTTCCCCTACATAAATCACTTCGTGACAGAATAAAGAATGTATTTATTATGTCTTCATAGAAAAGCAGTGAGTTCTGCATCTGCAGAGCTTTATTGTGTTTAGAGAAGTTAAACTGAAAATCTTTTTCAGGCAGTAGTCAGGCTGATGCTGCAGAGCCAGGTCTAACAGACACGCACAAACACACGTAGAGCTCCGACCACGCACGAGCTCCGCATAATGGAGTCAACTGCTATTCCCTGAGATTTACTGCCGATTTGAAAAGAGCCAGCAGTTCCATGCTGTCGTGTGTGTGCAGAGCTGAGTGGGATTTGTTTTATTCCAAACACGAAACACTGGATTCCCCCATCACGCATGTGCCACGTCCGTCCCCCCCTCCGAAACTCGGAAGTATCCATCCCACCAGGAGCGTGTTACAATGTGTCTGCTGCTGTCTCTTTTATGGTTGTGTAACAGCGTGATTATGTAATCCTCAGCATATATGCATCCCCACAAGGCTGAGTGCTGCAAGCCATGAACTATGCAAGAGCATAGATGAAGGACGGGGTGGTGAAGGTGGAGGGTGGAACAGGGACACCAGATCACCAGCAAGAACAACAAAAAGCAGAGGAAGTGTGTAAAAGGCCCCTTGTGGATCACTTTCCTGGATTT